>OY735219.1:7003665-7556165 GCA_963457665.1 Thysanoteuthis rhombus | reverse complement strand
CAGAGGTAAGTCTATATATATAAATCACATTTACAATTTGATTTATCATAATTTTGAAATGTTAGTTATGTCCAATTCATTTTATTGTTTATATACCTTAATATTGAAACAAAGTTGTTTCTACATCATGTTTTCATGACAACTTATAGTGACATTTTTTTGGAAAAAGAATTTATATTATATGCGCTGTTGTATTCAGTATATATTTAACTTTCCCTATGACTAATTGCTTATATAACCTGATCTTGCACTTCATTAAGAAATACATCTCACACATATATTTTTTAGAATGTATGTATTTGTAAAAAAAAATGTTAATAGTAACCCGGTAATTGTAAAAGTTTTAGGATAAGGATTAGTTTGATAATTTAAGAGTTAACTCCCCTTATCCTTTTCTACTATTTCTGAGATCAAGCTTTGTCAATTCTTTCCCCCCCACCACAATTTTTAATGATTGGCATGGAAGACGGGAGGTAACTCTGTTAAAATTGAGTCATGGTCAGGTCATTTTGAAAAAAAATTATTTGCTCATTAATTTTAAGACAACTGAAAGTATCACAATGAAAATGACTCCAAACAGTAATTGTTCATTTATTTCAAAACAATTTAAAGTGATCAACAAATTACAAATGTTGAAACCGTTTCTGAATTACTGATATACAAACATTCCTGTTCATGACTTTTCCAAAGAGGAATGCTGAATCTGATAGCTGTGAGAGTCCCAGATCAACACGTCAGGCTGCAACAAGTGAAGCTAGCAGTTTACCAAAGAATAAAACCAGCAGTCCAAGAAATGCGTATCAAAGACGTCCCATCAAACCAATCCCAGTTTGTTTGCATACACCTACGTGCCTTTATACTCCACATCAACTGTACTGTGTTGAGATCTTCCCAGGCATTATTTTAGCTGTAGTGTCAGAGGTAAGAAATTTCTACTCATTATAACATTGTAGACCCATTATATCATGGCACAATATAATGCAGAATCGCTTATAACACTGTCTGAGCGTGGACCCTAATTATCAAAACATTAAATTTGGTTTTCAAAATAATTGCCTAATGGAAAAGTTTCTGGTCAAAAACTTGGAAAAATGGCTATATATTGATGTAAATGGTATTGTTTAATTCTATACTATGTTTGAAAGTATATCTATGTACCATTTTAAGTAGATGTGCTGCCCAGCCCTATCTTCTGGTGGGGTATCATAAATTAAAAAAATTTTAATATTCATTTCTGTCTTCCCACCCAACTAGCCTCACACTAGCCTCAGCCTAGCCCCGCACTCAAGCTTTTCTTTTCATTTCTGCATGAATTACAAGGGGAAATCTTGAAGAGGTTGGGCTTGGATTAATGTTTATGAAAATGCGGACTCATTTATAATGTGGTAGAAAATTATGAACCCTGATGTCTGTGTTATAACAAGTGTACTGTGTACTTTCATTGAGCTATTTTTACACTGATGTTTATGGTGTTACCACATTAGTCCAGTTGAAAGTTATTGTTGCTTTCACTAGTATAGAAGGGTGTTGCATCCTTGGGGTTGGTACTTATTGTGGAGTCGAGTTGTTGGTGTGTATCAAAAGCCTAGATATATTCATGGTGTCTCTCTGGTCAGGGAGTTGCTGGAATTTCTTTTGTGAGTGTTTCACTGTATTTACTGAAAGATCTTCTGAAGCTAACTTCTCAGGGTATAGGTATGGCTGAGAAAAAAACTCTACAATGGACATTTGTAATAGTTAAGCGTAATCACATGCAAATACAATTTGCATGTGGCACAAAAAAAATTGAGTGAAAGCCATTGTGAATTGAACAGCTTGTGTCAAGAACAGCTCCTGTAAAACAAAGATGTAAACAATATGCAAAAAAAATGGTGTCCAAATCTGCCAATAAAACTGATGTCAAAGGAGAATTTCCTCCACAAAATTGAGTGAGTGTAACTCCTATTATTCATAGTTGTTTCAGTCCTCTATCCCATCTAACTTGCTTCATCTTCAACTCTCTCCACTCCCTGATCTGCTAACTCAATGCTCCCAGTACCTTCCTCCAACAGCCCTACCACGATTCAAATCCTCCTGCTGCTGACACTGTCATCATGGCATCTTTGTTTGAAGAATCAACCAATAAGAAGAGAAAGCTATTTTCTCGCTGTACACTAATTGGCTACTCTTTATAAGGGAGACTGTGATTAGCTGATCAATCACACAACTAATTTTCATTAGAACTAATGGTTTCTTTTCCTTTGTTCGATGTGCAAACAGGTGTTTCACCACACATTTTTTCATTATCTTTTATATTTCTGTATTTAATGACATGAGTTTGTCTTTCCAATAGCAACCTTCATCTAACCAATCAGGATTGATCTGCCAGTTGCATGACCTTCTCAATGACATTGTCTCTGGAAGTAGTCGAGGGGAGCGTCTTGTAAGAGGAGACAGACAATACACCTTTGATGTACTTGACATGCTAGTTAAGAAAGTCACATCTTCACGTTCTGGTCTCAAGGTAAGTGCTTTCATTACTCTTTCACCAATGGAATGTTTTGGGTTTTGAGGACCAAAGGTGAATCAACTGGTAGAAAGTTTTCATTATGTATGATTTAATGTTTTACTGTACGCACAGAGGAAGCTGTTTATTATGATCACAAATAATTTTATCAAACAGTTATTGCTTTCAAAATCAATTGGTCCCAAATGCTTTATTTGAATTGAATTAAAAATTCATATTAATTTCATAATGATTTTTTTTTTTAATGCAAAGTTCCACCATCCTTATATCCATATATGTGATTTTAGATTTCAAAGGTATTCTAAACAAAGTAGAAGTAGCAGCAGCATTACTAGTTGTAGTGGTAGTAGAAAGAGGAGGAAGATGAGGATGATTCAATCTGGATATTAAAAAAAACAATGAGTAAATTAAACTTAAAGTGAAATGACAATTTCTATCAATAATTTGTTCTGGAGTCTTACTGTATGGTTATTTTATTTTTGTAAGTTGACTTGAAATGAGCATAAATAAAATTAGTAGTAAATTGAAAAGTTTAGCTAATTTTCTTCTTTTTTTTTCCAGTACAGTTTTAGTTAATAACAAAAAAAGGATACTTAGTAACATTGTAAAAAAAAAAAAACATTGATATGTCATCTATTGATCAGAATAGATGTTCTTTTAATGATGTCACACATTCTCTTTCTGCTGTTTGTATAAATGGTACTGAGCTACTGACAGACTGACCTAAAACGTTTATGGACACATCTAAAAATTAGTTTGTTATGTTTCAAATCTTAGATTGATTCTAGCGATGGAGGAAAGTGATTCAAGGGGAGTGTCTCCTGATCAAAATTACCTCCCTTGCACTTTCTGGTAAATCTCTTCAATTTTTTCCAACTCAATTCGATTAAAAAAAGAGTTCAAGTTTTTAAAAAAAATCCTATCCATTGAAAAGTTCCACAGAAGTTACAAGCGGTCTATGAATCTTGGAGTTAATGTAGCATGATACTTAATTGACATGTCTGCCCTTTTCTTCTTGTTATTGTACAGGCTATCCTGAAGAATATCAAACAAAGTTGGGAGAATGCTAAAAGTAGCGGACTGGACACAGCCTTGGAACATAGTCAAGCAAAGGATTTATCTGACAAGTGAGAGAGATTTTTGTCATTTTATTCACACTTATAACAAGTTCATTTGCTACAAGTAAATCTAAAATTAATAGTGTACATATGTTGTGAGCATCAATCCGGTCGGATATCCGATGCCGGATTCACAAAAAATGAATGATTTTTTGTTTTGTTTTTTTTTTCCTGTAAATCCAGCACCAGATATCCAACCACATTGATATTCCAGTATATCATTGTGCATATCTATGTATCATCTTTATCTTAGCTTGACTTTGCAAACAAAGATTTAGGAGAGCATTCTGCATCTGTTGCTGGCCGGCTAATAAGGCTTATATTGGACAAAGAAGTTCTGTCTCAGCAACTACAAGCAAAAGTGTGGCAATTGGAGTTTAACTGCTGTTTATGTTGTTGCTTCTCTTTACCAGCTCTGGTTCTGCATTTTTTAATTTTTTCCCCCCCGGAGAAAGAAGTTGCCTGGAAGATTTTATGTTACTATTTCTTCTCGTCAGCAGCTTCTGTTTCCCATGGGTAGCTGTCGATGCCACAAGTGATGAAGGCTTCTTTATTCTTTCCTTTTTTAGAGAGTCATTATATTTTTTCTATAGTGCTCCTCTCTTAGACCAGCCAATGGACAGTTTACCAAAAAGTGGGATCTTTGATAGATGATGGTCTTCAATTCGCGATACTTGGCCAACCCAACTTAGATGTACCTTTTACAGCATATCCTCAATGCTGGAGACACTGGCAATTTCCATTCACTCCTTTTACATTCAGTTTGATAAATATAATTTTGGGCAAGAATGCTGCAGTATTTATTAACCCTGCCACACATTAATGAAATATTTTGATGCAAAATCTATCCCAAATATAGTGTGGCAGGGAGTTTGTTTATGTTTGAGAACTAGTGGTATTCAATAGTGGAATCAGACCATTTCATGATGTGGAAGAGATCGTTTTTGTATTAGAATATTATCAAACTCCTACTATTGTGTTTTGACTTTATTTTCGTTTGTCACAACAATGACCATGACCTCACCAAAAACCAGTGACATCATGATGGCACAAATGAGCATTGCAAATGCAAAAACTCATGATGAATTCACTCTCTCAATTCAGATCAACTTGTTTTAATACAGGAACTTCTAATAAAAGAGTTGAAATTTGACAAAGTTTTCGAATGATATTGTTTGAAGAAATGAATCCTGTTTTGCTTAGCTTTTAAATTTTAATGAGACAAGGGAGTTTAACCTTTGCACAGCCGAGCTTGTCTTATTAGGAAGTGGCAGGTGTAAAAAGTACCTCCTGGTAAGAATGTGTGAAATATTTAGAACAATATTATCATTAACACATTGTATTTTGTTGAACTGTTTCCTTGTAAAATGAGTTTATTGTTTTATGCTATTTCTTCAGAATTTAAAAAATTTCTTGCTGAATTCTTCTTCCATTGACAGAATCCTAAGTTCTTTGTCTGTGATCTGTGACAATCTGAAGGACTTGTTCCTGGGCATGTTTATCCAGAAAAAAGCGGTTCGGCAGGAAATCCTTGAAGTTCTTCACAACTGCACTCAGCGAATCCACAAGGAACTTTATGATTACAAAGATTATCTCATTGTGAAAGCTCAAAGGAATATTGCCATTACATCGTATCCTTTGCCTCTATGAAAAGAAAAGCACTAACTTTCTGACTGCTGGTTCTTTTGTAGATTTTGTATCAACCCTGTTTAGAAATTATAGAGAAAATTTGTCAGATGTTTGTTAACTTTTACCAACAAAGTCAGAGGTATTTGGCTGTGTCTGTCATTTTGTCTGTCTCTCCATACAACCTCTCCAAAAGTACTTTGTGAATTTCAATGAAAATTTGTGGAAGGGGTGGCCATGGGTCAAAGAACTATTGGATTAATTTAGAACTGGATCCAGGAATTCTTTTTTGATCGAGAGATATTTTTCTGTTTTCTTCTTCTTCTCTTCTTCATACATTTATATATATGCTTATGATTGTCCAAATGATATCTTCAAAAGTTTGTTGATGAATTTCAATGAAAATTTGTGGGATGATGGGCAATGGAAGAAGTGATTAAATTTTGGGGTGGATGCATGCGCAATTATTTTCCCTGAGGAATGCGCTCTGAGTGCTTTCTAGTTTGTGAATGTGGTGCTCTGTAAGTTTGCTGTAAACAAGAATGCTTTTTATTCATATTCACTTGACTAACAAAAAGGGAAATGGAATCTAATCTCAGGTTTCTGAGTTCACCATTTATCATTTGTGCCTTTTTTTTCAAATAAATTAATAGATTCTATTTTTTGTTATAATCCAATTTCTAATTTTTCCAATAGAGCTTGTAACTTAATTGAATCTTCCCATTTTACCACCACTTATGCATATTATGTCGTAACGCTATACCACGACCACAGCCTGACCAGTTGCGCATGTTCATTTCTCTTGGGGGTTTTAGGCGAAAAGCAGAAAAGGAATAAAGCAAAACTTCAGCAAACATAAATAAAGAAGATGGACATGAAAAGAGGAGTTGTTAGAATGACAGAGTAAGATACGATTTCTTTGTTGTATTTTTTTCTTGATTATTAAAAATAGAGCAAGTGAGAGACACATGAGAAGTTAGTTCAGATAACTCTGTCAACGAATAAGCCAAATGCTGGGTAGAGTTGGAGAACAATCTGTTTAGTCTTTTTATGGCTACCCTTGGCATAGAAGAGGTGAACATAAAGGAAATTAGAAGGGGCCTGACACTCATAGTCTCATTCTAAGTCCACTTTATTAACATATCTCTTGACTTCCATCTTGCGTATCTTCTCTTTCAAAAACCCTGTCACACAACCTACACTCAACATCCACTCTCACCCCTAAGACTCAGTCAGTTGTCTCCTCATGTCCACAGGGACCAGCGTGAAAATCTTTTCATCAATCGCAGCCATCTTGCGTCTTTGGATTCAATTTCTAACCCAAGCATCAAATATCTAACGTCCTCTAGCTGTCAATACGTATTTCAATTCTGATGTCTTCTTAAAACTTTTTTTCTCCTTGACTTGAATTTCTTCAGCTATTTTCAGCAGTTTCCTGGAATGGTATATTTTATTTTTGCGGATCGTACCACTAACCAAGTAATTGCCCCTGCACTCAATGTTAGCCCTGATGACAGTGAAGAAGCCCTGAAAGCTACTCTGTTTCTCAAACGTAAAGTGAGTGCTTTGCAACTTGTCTCTGTTTTTTACCTGCAATGAATGTGACAGGTACTATGTATGCCAAATTTCTTTCTTTCAGACCAAGCTGAAAAAGGTTTGAAGTGTTCCTTAAAAATGAAAAGAACAGAGAGAGAGAGGGTGAAGAAAAAGGAATATTTTTTTTCCTCTTCAAGTCACACTAAAGCGTATTATTCCTTTTTCTTTTTTTTTTTAAATCAATTCTTGGAATAGAAAAAATATATAAAGATATATAAATTACAAGAAAGACAGCAGACTATGCAGTGTTTAGAACTAATATATACACTTCATATGTATATTTATAATTTTTAAATTTCCCAATGAATTATATTGCATTTCAGGTGATGTTTTTTATTCTGTTTCTGATGCAACAATTATCCATTTTGTTCCAGATGTTTTAACGGAGATTAACTTGAAAAATCAATTGGAGACGAATAGTTTTATTACAGAAACTGATGTTGCCAAATGCTATCAAAAATTGTGTAATCAATATCACAGGTTTTGAACAGAGTCAGTCGTTTTCCTTATCCTCCCTTATGTTTTGATGGAATATCTCGACTTACTCTACCAAAACAAAGTCTGAAGTTACATATACAGTGAGAGCAAAAAGTATTCAATGCATTGTAAAAGGTTTATTTTTCGTACTTCTACAGCTTCAAAATAGACAGAATTTAAACCAAAGATTTCTGATATTTATACATAATTGTTCCAATGGTCAATTTTGTTTCAATAATCTTTTCATTTTTGTGTTCTCTTTTTCAATCTTCGGTCCAAATTCTGTAAATTTTGAAGATACATAAGGATTTTAAAATCAACTTTTTGCTATGTATCATAAGTTTTTGGCACTCACTGTATGTTCTCTAAATTTCTCAGTGAGTGTTGGTATTGTGAAATTTTCAATATTTATGTCGTCTCTTTGTAGCAAATATGACGATGATTTTTTAAAAAAATTAACCACATCCAATTCTTTTAATCTTTTGATTCAATTTTTGTTTGAATTTCTAAGACAAAGTATGATACTATCATATATTGATTCATTCAGAACTTTTTCCTTGTCTTTGTCGTAACATTTTGGCCGCCATACCTTCCTGGCTTTTTCAGATGTTTATCTCATTAAGTAATTTTCCAAAAAAGTCGAACAAAACCCTTTATTTGATCCACAGGTGCATAAGCATCCACTGCCACTTTTCCAGGGGGCAAAAAGCTGCGTTACAAGAGAAGGTAGGGTTTATCTTAGCGGCAACCTTGATACTAGTGAATAATGATAATACAATTTTTTTTTTACATAAGAACATTCAGCTTGGCTCATATAAAGCCATCACATAGTACCATTATTCTTTATTGACTGTAAGGTTCCAACTTTCAAACCTCCTCACTCTTAGTGAGAGGGCCTGATCTGGGGGTTCAAATGCCCTGCTTACCCCCCCCCACACACACACACACCTCTCTTAGTGGACACACATGAACAGGAACATGTTGTTTTCAGCCCTCTACCTATCAGACACCTTCATAAAAGCTAAATGGTACAGTGACTAAAATGTTGTCATAAAAACAAATCTGATTTGATATTTGTTTTTTTTTTTGCTGTAGATTTGGAGGACTGCACGTCTCATGCAGCAAAAATTGTCTCAAGGCTACACAACCGTTTTGTTAAGAGATGGTGACTTTTTCATATCTTATTACCTTTGGTTCGAAGATAATGCTGTGAGTATTTCAGTTATCATTTTCTTCTTTATGCTATATTTATTTGTTCTATGCTCGATGGCTATGAAACTTTGCAACTTAAGACCACCCAGGAGGGATTGTCCATGGTCAGTAATTATTGCAAGTTTCTCTGATTGAATATGGCTATTATTATGTATTGGTAGTTATTCTATAATAGAAAATAAGGAAGAATGGGATTGTGGTTAGGAATTAATGCCGTTTCTACTGACTGAATAGGATTATTATATGTATAATGCAATTACTCAGGGTAGACAGTTGGTAGCATTTTATAAAGCAAATTGTCAACAAAACAAAGGCTTTCTCATACCATATATTGATTATATATTTCAATGAATAAAACTAAATCGTTGCTAAACATAGTTTATAATGTAGTTTAAAATCTTAGTTTTAGATACAGGATATTGATTAACCTTCATCAGAATAATTTTGGAAAAAGATTAAATTGATTTAATTTTTCATGATATAAGCACCTTTCAATTTTCTTCAATATCTTTTGAGATGTTATAAAATTAAGTATGGATGGGATTAGTAAGAAAAGTTAGAAAAAAATCATCTCCAGCAATCTTTTTTATAAAATAATCGTTTAGTTTTTAGATTCAGTTATAAATGAATAAATACTGATAATTTTTTAAATTTTATTTATCAGTTGAATCTTAGTGCATTTTTAAAATGAGTGTATTAAGCACTGAAAATTTTTCCATTGATTTTCTACTTTCTTTTTAAAAAAAATTTGTATTTTATCATGTATAATGCGAGAAATTTAATATAAATAATCATAGTCAAAATTTGAGGGTAGCATTATACTCAGGTATGAAAAAAATGATAACATATATACGTATATTATTGATTTTTTTTTTTAGTTGCAAAAAGAAATATTTTGAGATTGAAATTAAATAGTATCCTGACATAAAATGAAAGATAACTTTTTGTTTTTTACTCAGGGTAGGCAGTGCCTACCTTGCTTACCCTGATGGCACATCCCTAAATGCATTGAAAATAAGGATGGGATCGTCAGCGGTCAGGAATTAATGCCACTGTTGAACTATTTTGTATATAACTAGTATAGTACCCATCAAAAATTACAATTTCATATATGTATGTATTTATTGAATAGCTAATTTTTTACTTTTAAATAATTCAAAATGTGGAGTGGTATTATCTCTAGGAAAAACTTTTGTTTTGTTTTTTTTTTGTTTTTTTTCTTCTTTGAAATTTGATATAGAAACTTATTCTTAAGAATTTCATCCTTTACGAGATAAATACTGAAATTTTGGCTGTTTTCTTACACTTTAAACCATTGGCAATATTTCGTACCAGAGATCATTCTTGTGAATTTCTTTCACTTTTAAGAAATCTTTGTTTTTAAGGATACATGTATTGATAATAAAAGCATACAAAAATATTAGAAATGGGAACATTTGATATTATTTTTCTTTCAAGAAAAGATATGATTTTCATTTAAAAAAAGATATTTTTAAATGAATAAATTAGAATGAAACAAATCTTATAACTTTTTTTATATATTTACACTAACATTACTCGAAAAGTGATTAATGAAATTATTTATTGGTTGTGCATGTGAGTCTTTTTTTTCACTTTATTTAATTTTTATGAAATATTATTATACATGGGGTCTTCAAATCTCAAATTATTTTTTTGCCATATATGGAGTCGTCAAATCTTTATTAAAATTTTGGATTTTTTTTTCAATACATGAAACAATAATGATTTCACAATGTAAATAACAAAATTGACTTTCTGAAAAAAAATTATATAAGATTTCAAATAAGTGCCTAGGTTGGCAAAAGGCCACCAGAAATGATACCACAGGCCAAATCTGGCCCATAACCTTAAGTTTGCCCATATGTGTTCTATGCGAATGCCTTCATTGACAAATTGATTAACAGATTTCTTTTTGCTAGGAATATTTTTTATCCAGCTTGTAAATACTTAAAACTTTCTCTTCTTCAGCACAATCCTCTTGTGGTCCAACAACCTTACAAAACTCTGACAAATTCTCCTCCTCCTGGAATTCTTTGTGGAAATCTCTACAGGTAAGCACATTTATATTCTGTCCTCTTGTCGACAATCTGTCTGGTCGTATGTCAATTTACACCAGAAAACTTGTTGCCTCTTTGTCTTGAAATTATTAAAAAACAATTTATGAACAGTTGTGGAAAATTGACGAAAAAAAAATTTTGTTTGAGGTATACGTATTTTTTTGTTTTTTTGTTAGCAATATATACACATATACCCAATTATAAATATTTGTATCATTTATCAAAATATTAATAATTTGGTTATTTTTTTGTAAGTACTATGCTAGTTTATAAATAAACAGTTATTGAGTTGTAATAAACAATGAAAATGGAAATATTTTATTTCAGTTTCCGTGTTCTAGACGTTTTTTTTTTTTTAAATCTAAAACTTCGAAATTTAAAGAACCTTGAAATTTAAAAATTTCTGAAATTCTCATAAATGTATGTCCACTTTGTATAATGGAGTGATGGATGTACATTTTACGGCTGTTTCGGCCATTTTCAACATCTTGATCCTGAGTCGTATTTTTAATTCTTATTTCTTATTCTTTCAGGCAATTGATTCGGCAATGTTTTCCCAGTGCCATCCCTGGATCCGTGCACTGCTTTGAATTAATCTGCATCCATATTGGAATTGTGCCGACCAATGTCATCTCTGTCCACATTCAGCAGTTGTCAAGCCGCTTATGGGAAATGGCCGGAGATGGACTGGCCCCAATCAGCTTGCTTTAAACAAACTTCATTCAACATCATCACTAATGCTGAATTTAGGCATAAGCCAAATGAACTACAGTGTAGAGCCTCACAATCTGCAGAGGCCTCAAAAAATTTTAAAGGCATATATAGGTATCCCTTGATTAATGCAGTTTTGATAACGCAAGGTTTGATTAACACAATTAGATTACTCGATATGTATTACTGTCATATAAGTCAACACCTGAAGCCCTAAAATGTCTCTGCAAAACAAAGGCATGACTTTTATGTGGAGTATAAAATATGAACCCTTACAACAGAGGTGTAAACAAGTGGAGCAGTCTGCATAACACTCGACTGTACACTATTTAACATAACTCCCATGGCCCAACATAAATATTTCCAACTGAAACTCGTGTTTGGTGAAATTTATTTACCATAAAAATGATACTAAAGTAGAAACGAGTTACTATGGAGACGTTAATGGAATCGAAACGATCACCACCACCACCACCACCACACACCATTTCGAACTACCGATGGACTGTAAACACTGAAATACCAAACTTGGTCGTATTGGAAGCACTGCCTTATCTTGCTATTCAAGTTTCAGTTCTGAGTCCAACAGGGCATCAATTTAAAAATAATAACTGGTTTTTCTTGAGCTGCTTTGAGGCCCGGCCTAAACCTGGATTAACAAGTCAATATTTGGGAGTCAACTTATATGTCAATATATAAGGTAATTACAATCATCTGTTCATGAATGTGGTGAAAGTTTTGATTAACGCAATTTCAAAATTCCCGCCTGTGTGCCTTAGACTCAGTCCTGGAAATCAGGGACACAAGTCAATTAAGTCTGCATTGAGAATGCATGTGCTTTATTCTAGCTCTACTTAAATATGCTGAGTCACTAATAATAGATCATGGATCAATTGAAATTTTTACCATTGACTGTTGTATTTAATTAACAGTTTCGATATACACAGTAACATCTGAGGATTGATTAATTGTGTTAATCAAGGGGTGCCTGTATGTTCAAGTTTTGTGAGACGTTCTGGCATAACTTTTTAATAAGGGTGCCTCCAAGCTTATATGGCTTAGGGCTTCACCAAATCAACATCTGGCTCTGATCATCTCCATTTGAACTTCTCATCAGGAATTCTCGACTGCCAAACAGTGAAATACTTGCACATCATATTTATTTATTTATTATTTTTATTTTTCAACCCAAAATCCAAACAAGACAACAATTCTGTAAGATGACGTTAAGGCGAACTAGGAGATGGTAGTTTTTCACAGTTAGTATTTACCAAATGAGTTAACTCTCATTTATTTTCTCACCTAGCCTTACCTGACAACTTTAAAAACATATGTGGCACAAGAGTAAATGGCTTATGCCCATGTCGTTGCCAATGCGAGATTACTGAGGCATGATATGACTCTGCTTAAGCAATTACAACTCATGTCAAGCTTCCTCAAGACTTGTTCGGTGATCAAGTCAAGCTTTTTATAATGTCTCCCCAACACTAGTTGTAGGGACAAGAGCCATCTTTTTTGGCATGCCAGACCCTACCCTAAATTCGACTTCATGCCAAAGTGGCCACTGTGAGAAGGAGAGTAATTACCATTGACCTAGTCCAATTCTATATTTTGATGAAATTTTTTTTTTCTCTTTTTATTTTTGACAATTTCAGCTTTTCTTTTTTTTGAAAAAAAAAAGAAAAAGACAATTCTGCACAGGCCCCATGATGTTTAAAGAACCCTTAATAAATTTTGTTTCAAACTTATAAATACATTTTTTTTTCTTCTAAAAGAATGCCAAGGGCGTTAACTCATTTGGTAAAAAGTTGAACTACACGTGAAAAACTACACCACATATCTCCTTTGCCAACCTTTGTTTTTGAGATGAGGAATGTCAGCTGTTTCTCCTGACTCTTTCACTCATCTTCTGTTGTTAATAAATCACAAGATTTTAATCTATCTAACAGTGTGACTTCTTCTATATCTTTCTGCCTGCAACTTCAAGGGACAGAATCCTTTGTTCCATATGTTAGATAGCAGATATTTTTTTTATTAGCCAATACATAAAAGATAAGATTTATATTTTGCTGATGGAGAAATGTCCCACCCACCATATGAAACAATGGATTTCTGCTAAAATGAGTTCCGTCACTTTTTAATAAAACTCAGATGAGATTGAGATGTAAACATTTAAACTATGAACATCTTTGAAATAGTGAATTATCAAGTCTCAAAGTAAAGAACTACTCTAACACCACTGAAACATGGGTAGAAAATTCCACAAAATGTATAATGGCTTCCTTTTCTTTTTTTTTTGCATGTAAGAACAATAATAAATATACAAGACTGCATAAGTATCAAATAAATCTCTATCCAAAATTGTGCTCGATACCAGCAGTAGAGTGGTGATAACAGAAGTAAAGATTTTTTCTCAATGGTTCATTACAGATTATACATTGTGTTTCACTCAAAAGAAAGGTTATCAAATCTTTTCTTTGACTGAAACAGAAATATATACATAAACTGCTATATCAATGTAAAAATAAACTGGAATTATATACAGGCTTACTGTGTTATGTAATGTAGATGAATGGTGGACCCAATAATCTTAAGAGCTGTAAAATAGCCAAATCTAGCTCCTAAATTGCTTAATTTTATTGCGGCTCAGTTGTAACGAGGTTGGCTTCCTCCAAATTGTCAAGTCAACCACATAAACATTACATTCTATGGTTACCCAGTGACAGTCTATAATGAAGGGGTGCCCACATTTTAAACTTGAATATGAAGTGATGCATTGATCAGGTTTTTCAAGATTTTTTTGTTCACTTATTGGTTGGTCTGTTAGGCTAAAGCAGAGATATATGAAATTAGCAAAAGGCTGGCTTGATTTGAATGTCAGACCTAGAGGTAGCAAGCTTGTGTGCCAACCTTACACTGCTTGAATTTTGGGTGAAATTGAATTGCTAATTAGCAACCGACCAAACAAACTGCTTGAATGGCTGCTGCCAATTACAGCTTCACCCACTTGCTGGTGACCAGGATTGTTTACATCCAGTAAGTAGTACTGCACAAGGCTGAATGGTGATCAGGCAGAGTTTACTGTACCAATCCATAATTTATTCAGACATTTATTTGATGAAGTACTATAAATCTTTTTTTTTCTCCAAATAATAATTCATGATTCTCCATCCAATAAAAATGAAAAATGTATTAAATATTGTAAGTACCATTATGTAAACAAATATGGCAACGATTGGGATGAAGGATTAGTTTAAAGGTGTTATTTGAACTTATTTCCAGTTGAAGTCACAGCGGCTCAATTGGTAAAGCATGTGGGGCTGAACAGTGCTTCCCCTGGCTATTGGGGTGTAGGTTTTGAATCCCATCTGACTAATCATCCCCCCCAACCCTGATCAATGCAACCAGAGAATAATTGGTCTGAGCAATAAATTGCGATAAAAAACAACTAGAGAAATTAAGATGAAAGTAAAAAGTAGGCACAAGACTTTCTCAAAAACAATAATGATAAATAGTGTATTAAAAATGATAGGATGATATTAATGATTATAAAAGAAAGAAAAAAAAAAAAATCAAATGATTTTAGAATTTTTATTTTTCAAATACAAGGTTTTTTGTTTTTTTTTCCCAATGAAGCCAATATGGCCACCAATTTTATTTTGTTAGACAAACTTGTTTCATTTGTCAATGTCTTGTTTATCCAGGAGTGAGAGAAGGAGATGCAGAAAGTGTAAAGTACAACTCAGCCGCCCACCATTAACTGAATGCAGTCTTGTACGTGTTGATATATTGTAGCAGATGTGGTTCGTTTCAGATCAACTTAGTTTTAAAATGTTGGACACAGAATTGCCAGATCAGATCAGGAAGGGAAATAATTCAAGCTTTACAAAAACTATATAATAGGCATTGGAATAGCATAAAATTTTGGAAAGGTGTGAGATTGGAGGCTGAAGTTCAAAACCAGCCACTTGAGATGTGCCCACAGCTATTTGCAAATCCAATACTTCCAATGCCGGTTTTGGGCGAGTCTCCAAGCCCGGATTACCTTCCCTTCTGGCAAACCTGATTGGACAGGTAGCATTAAACACTTTAGTCAAGAACACAGTGATCTTAGAATTTTCCCTTTCTTCAACAGTGAACCATTACCTGTGGATGACAGAGATTTCCATCATTGCAGTTTGATGGCTAACCCCCAAATCTTCTGTTCTATAGAGATTGATGGCAACTCAGTTACATCTGAGTCAGGGCTTTTTTCTTGCAATGGATAACTATTACACTTGCCACCGTTCACAGCTAATGGGTTGAGAAACCACAACAGTGTCTTTCCCAACTTGAAAATTTGCAGCACCTGCAGGGCAATGAAGAGCCGAATTGAGGAGAGCTATTAGGGGTTTTGAACAAAGTAAAATTTTGATTAGTTCCATGATAAGCCAATTGATGCAGATTGAATGAGAGAAATAATTAGGGGTAACTTTGTTGAAACATTTTCCTTAAAGAGAGAAAGAAAAAGATTTGGTTATATTTACAGAAATTTACACAAATTTGAATGTATAGTATAGGTACATATCACATAATTATTCAGCATCTCACTTCTTTAACCTTTAAGCACTTTGCATTCTTTTCTAAGAGTGCCAAGATTTTGTGCACTTAGTAACTTTGAAAGCCTGTAACTTGTGTCTATTCATGCAAGATAGAAACAGACATGAAATCTGAAATTCAAAACACTTTTGTTCGGCAATCAGAGTTGCATATGGCAGCATGACAAGCTTTTTGCTCAGCAAAAAGAAGTTTTCTAGAGTGCTGTAAAGGTTAAAAGCTGGAAAATTAGCTTTGCAGTTATAATTAAGGGAAAAAAAAGAAAAAGAGAGAGAGAGAGAGAGAGAAACTGAGGAAAAAGTAAAATGTTGAAAATCTGAGCAAATAGTTGAGAAAGGGGAACTCTTAAGCATCTTCAAATCCGAAATGACAAGGCCCAGCTGCGGTTGTTGTCCAGAATTTTGAGAAGAGTCATAAAAATTGAGAGTTTTTCAAACAATTGAACTTATTCTTTTTGTTGTTGCACTATTGGAAAAAAGAGACCCTCTCTTTCCATGTGGACAGTACATCTGAAGAAGGCTGTAGAATGGATCAGCCAAAAAGTTGTGGGAATAACAAGAAGAATGAGTTCAATTTTATCATTTATTTTTCATTATTGAATGCATTAGTGCAACCCAATATTGTATTGATTTTGACTGCCTCTCTCAGCTCCATTTAATTTGTGATAAAACAACTGAAAATTAAGATGAAGATTTAAAAAGAAACCAAAATTAATGCAATAATGAGAAGGAGTTCAATCGTCCGAAAAACCTCTTTAGCAAGCTGCTTTTGGAGGGGGTGGGGACATTGCAATTGTTTGAACTCTTCAATGCTTCGTTTATTTTGAAAACAGCCACCTGAATGCATCTCAGATTTCGGCTATTATTTAGGTGTGTGTGTATGTGTGTGTGTGTGTGTTTGCATATTGAAACAGAGATAACAGAAGTTGTGGCAGAATACTTTGGCACACAGAGTAAATATCTCTTCTGTGCAATCCACAGTCATTTGCAAAAGTGTCAGTTTCAGGAAGTCCAAAATATCAACAAAAAAAAAAAAAAAAAAAAAATCTGTACCATTTTATAGGTTACATATTCAGTTTAAAATTGTTTTTGAATTTTTAGGAATCTGTCATTTCATTGGGGGGGGGGGGAGAAAAATTGTCTTTTTACCCTGTCACTTGCAATAATCCCACACACCTTCAGACACTTATGACATTTAAAAAAAAAAAATTTTTTTTTTGGTCTCAAGTGTTTTTGTCCGTATGGAGTAAATGGTGTTTCTGCAGCTTCAGGCACATCATGAAGCAATTCTTGTAGCAGTGATGTATGCTATGGAAAAGACCAGTGCCTTTCTAGATTCTAGAAAGATTACATTTCTGTAAAAATAGCTGTCACACCCCAAAAAATGGATGGCAGTATTTCTGTTGTTTTTTCCTTAGTGACAAGCAAAAGAGATGTTCCAACTTTTTTGCATAGATACTGCTGATGTAGAGATTGGAAGTGAAAAATGTTTCGCCTCTTCTGATCAACTGTTACGTGCCGAGTGAACTTAACAAGTCTCTTGGGTGTCCAGAGCTTGGAGGACATGTAGCGGCTACAATTTCTCTGTATTTCGTTTCTGTCACTTGGATGTGGGCACTACCATTGGCAGGGCTGAGGGAATGGTGTGTAGCGGGGTGATCTTTGCGGGGCCCACTTACAAACACACCCCCTTGGCCACGTAGTCTGTTGACGGCATGTTGATGGCGAGATTCATATAAATATTTCTGGGGAAAAAAAGAAAAAAGAGAAAAAAAAAAGAAATCCTTGTTACATGAATTATACACTAGTTAAAAAGCAATATAAAAAATAGTACAGAAAGGTTTCTGCAAAGAGAATGCTAAAAAATTAGTGAGTTCTATGCTATGGCAGTTAACTGGCCTTTGAAGCTGTACACAGCAATATTCACATACCAATAATTTGAGTAAACATTTTTCACCACAACTTGAAGGAGTTGGTTGTCATCGTGGCTTCCCCTTGAAGTCAGTAATGATGGTCTACATTACACATAACAAATACGCTTGTGTGTGTATTTGTTGTTGCACTCAAAGAAGCAGATGATACTTCACAAATCAAATGATTCCAATGGAAAGTTAACCATATTTTAAGTGCTGATGGATTAGTTATATTGACTTCAAAGAGATGCTGGTTATTTCCTATTTTTATTATATAAGAAAAGAAAAGAAAAAAAAATGAAAATAATGAACTTGCTTTTTAGTGTTTGAAAATTACATCATTTTTCTTTGATCGTTAGAATTCATTCAAAGAGAAGAACAGAAAAATTGGAATCTTTTATATTGGACGACTAATATTTGTCAACTTATACTGTTTGATACACAACAAAACAAATTTTTATTTAACTTGAGTTGCTTCCGAATGAACTCTTGTAAACCAGTCTTATACAGGATCCTTTGTCTTTGAAAAAACTCAGTTTGATGAAATATTGAGATATGACCACAAATAAATAGCATAGAAGTTTCAATTATCATTTTTAAGTGATAAGCATACAAAATTCCTCAGAGTTAAGTAAATTTTATGATCGAAAAGAATTAACACACGTAATTAAAGCTTTGTCATCAAATCTTCCAACTGAAATGTTCCTTTTGTCACAAAGAGGCTTAATTTCAATGATCCTAAAATCAACATCTGTTGGATAAATTACAACACATATTTGATAAACATTCATAACTTAACTGACGTAAGCCATAACTAAAACATTATGAAACAAAATAATTGGGAGAGGGAGTCCATTTGAAAAATCAGAAGTATTAATTCCAGTTAAGAGTTGAGGCAGAAAGAATTAATACAGTTGCAAGCCTGACCAAATTCTAAGATTTACCATATTTTCTGGGGGTGAAAGACAATTTTTTCCCCTTCTAAAACATGTCTCAAAAAGTTTACCCTGCTTCCTCAAGGCCGAAAGTTACTTTTTTCATAAGCCTATCCTAACCCCAGGGGAAGGTAATCTATGCTAGATAGTAATCTGAACTCTTGTATATGACCTCTGGAAGAAATGTATAAACTTTAATAAATAAACAAAAGTATATAAAGTAATAATGAAAAAAAAAATATATGTAATCACTAAAATACCAGTGTTGGTATACTACAGTAGATGAACCAAAAGACTAGTAATTCAAATGTTTTATTTTAATATTGATGTTATTTTAGGAGAGTAAAAATACTATCATAAAATGACAAAAGAAGCAAAACTGTGATATATAATGAGGGTTTACCACTCAATCTTATAATAACAAGACTATTGTAATCAAATATTGAACCACTTTCCATTTTGTTGTTCTCTGATGAAACGTGTTGTTCTCAGTCAGTAATACCAGGCAGTGGTGACGACAGATTTCCATAGCATTAAACACAGAACATGATATCAAATGAATATTATAAAATCATAATATAAAGGAAGCCCCCCCCCCCAATTTTGCAAGTTAAAATTGGGGTTGTATCCTCGAGACCACAGTGTCCTTATATGGACAATTCATATTAGGGGCTAAGCTGTTTATAGTGAGAGAAAGAGGGGAAAAAAAAGTGGACACATCATTAAAGAATAAAATAAAATCTTACTCGTCTTTCTTTCGGAATTTTTCCAAGAGCCTCTAATTTGGCTCGAGCTTGACGTCGTTTTAAAATTCGATGATACTGTTTGGCATTTACATACAATGGTTCTTCTCCAGTTTCTCCAGGCTGTAACATTAAAACAGAAATAAGTCACTCAAATTTTGATTAAGAAAAATGAGACTCAAACAAAAGACAGACATTTGAAATTACATCATCATTTTTTTTTATTAGATAAAACACTGAAATTGCTTGATTATTACAAAAAGTGTCAAAAATCGAATTTGGCTCTTTTCCATAAGTCCCTACTACAATAAATAATCATAACTAGTACAGTTCATATTTTTTTTGCAAAATACGAATATGAATAATAAAAAATACCCCCCCTCACACACACCGACAAGCCTTTGCCTTCATCCCCAATGCAATAGCTAGAACATTGTTATAGAAACAAATTTATTAGTTATCAGCTGATTTTTGCTCATTGCCAAATTATTTTTTCTTCTTCAGTGTTTTGAGATACATTAAAATAGGCCAGAAAAGTACTATCTCAGTCAGTCACTTGAGGGAGCGTTTTCTGTTGTAATGTAAGTTACACAAACTTCAACCAACAAAATTTTAGCAATCAAAAATGTTATACATAAACAAATTGAAAAAATTCTTGGAAAGATATTTTTTATATTTCATTACATTTTTAAATGTTTAAGAAATATTTCAATGATTGCTTATCTTGAGCCGATATGAAACAAAGAAGTAATATCACAATAAATATTTTTTCAAAAGCCTTGTCCACTGAGTAAGCCAGCACTGATTCTGGGTTTATTTTTAAGGTATCATGGAACGACGGGAATCCAGTCATAACATCATGAAAGATTAAAAGTTATTCCCTTTAAATCATCATTCTAATTTTCACAAAAAAACTTACCTAATTTTGCCTTACCAGATGTTTTAGTAATTTATTAGAAAAAACATGAAAGTGTTAGAGGAAATAAACTAAATTTTCATCTTTTAGCAAATGAAATTATTCTAATTGCATGAATACTGTTAAATAAAAGACAACTTAAAATCATCAGAATTTCTCAAAAAGCAATCTTCTAATTTCAAATCTTTTTTAGATGGAAGATAAAATACTTTCAAAATGATGATAGAAGACGAAGGGGAATAACTTTTGTTTTTTCTACAAATATTAAGTCTGGACCCCCATATTACAAGAGTACAGTTTCTTGGAAAATAGCAATGCATCTTAAACCCTTCTGAGACTCCTGGGACTCATATTCTGAGATTTCTATAAGTGCTGGTATATATATCCCATAAATCTTTTTTAGAAGTCCACTGGCAGATTTTAATTGAGGCATTAAGCACTTTAATAGATTAGTTTTCAACGTTTTTGCTGATTATGTATTTTTTGCACTAAATTCAACACGTTTCTTATTTTGGCACAGCAAAAAAGTGCCAAGTTATCACAAATGTGTTCAAACTTTTTGGCGTGTTCTGGCCATTTGGGGCTCCCCCAACTTATGTGGTTTTTGGCAGTCAAACTAGTGCGAATATATTTCAGAGTTGACAACACTGGTTTTGAAAGTGTTAAGCATTAAATACCTGTTTTCAAACACTATCAATTGCAAAAATAAAAACAGAAGAATTGCACCTACATTGACCATAGGAAGCTGCTGTCCTCCGACTTGCTGCGGGGGAAGATTGATCACTTGAATACCTGCAATATCAACCAACGATTCTTATCAAAGAAATCACTATATACACAATACACAAATCATTATATACACAAGCATTTAATTAAACTTTTAGAAGAGATGGAAGAAAATTAAATCTTGAAGACACCAAGCAAAGAAAAAAAAAAGAAGAGAAAAGAAAGAATAGTAAGTAAGATAAAGGAAAGATATTCTCACCTGTGATAGCTACTCATAAAAACAAGGGAGAAGAAATCCAGGTAAATATTGATAAACTGCATTTGTACAACATTAATTAAACTACCCACGACAGCTGAGTATTTTCATCTCATTATTTCTGGGTCATTTATGGGCAAAATGTAGTATTGATATTTTTGCAATGTCAATAAGTTACAGCTTTGATTCATGAAAATAACTTCTAGAAGAATAACTTATTCCAGTCTTCTACATCATTATTCGTCTTGTTTGCACGTACAACTGCAATGCTTTCTGATTATTATCCATTTTCATATCTTTCATTCTTCCACCCAACCTACCCCTACAATGTAATTAACAAAAGTAAGAATGTTAGAAGTTGCTTATGGGAGCAAAAGAAACCCAACCTTCAGTATAACAGTCATTCATTCATTCTTACTTTCTCACAAGTCTGAAACCTAAAAATTAAGTTAAGATAAGATCGTAAAAGACCCAAGGAATATAAATAGATAGCAAGAAGAATCATTAAAAATAATAAAGCATATATTAGTTCGATTTGTCTTTGCATGTTTTCACAGTTAACATAGATACATTCCAGAGATATTAAATTACTTGAACAAATTTATACACTTTAATTGCAGAAATATATATGCCAGAGTGATGATGATGTTTTAGTTGTCAATACCCGTGGAATTTACATGGGTCCAGCAAGTTATTGATAGGATTATTTCAAATATTATTTATTAGTATGATGCAAACAAAAATGGCAGCACACTGACAGTCAGAAAGAATACAGCTGGATTTGAATGACAGCTGCTGTTCTTAAGGTGTGAAGGAAGTGAGATGGCGGAAAAATGATAAAGCATTTTAAGACTGAGGAGGGAGAAAAAGAGACAAAGACTTACCTTGAGGCAACTGAACTGGTTTGTTGTTAGCATCAACTAACACAAATGAAGTTTGTCCATTAATGTTCACTTGATTAAGAAAAAGCATTTGTGGTATACCGGATCCGGCCACATTTGAAACATTGTTCTGGACCACAGATTGTGTTTGGATAACATTGGCACTTTGTTGTTGTTGCTGTACAAGTGCTGGTTGCACTTGGACATTTTGAACCTGGACACCATTGCTTGACTGCACTACTAAAGGCACTGCATTGGCGTTGATTGTGGAGGTCTGTGAGGAGGCAGGGGTAGTCACAAATGACGAGTTGGAAAGGGTTGTGTATACTGTATTCTGAGACTCAGTTACCTAAAAGAGAAAAATGTATAACAGTAAGGGGGAAAAAATGTGTTTTAGGACCGATTTTTGAATAAATATTGTAGATAGTATAATGAGACCCTTGAAAGTATTGTACAGGATCATAAAATTCAAGAATTCATTTCAGATTGCTGAATATATAAATAAGGAGGTGCAAGTGGCATTGTTATTTTACCCATAGCCAAGAGGTGGATAGATAGATTCATGCCTTTCCCAAGGGTATTAAAGCAAAATAAACACAATTTGAATTCCACTAACTGCATCAAGCCATTCCAACCTCCTTTTTGAAAAAAAAAAAAAAGACTAAAAAAAAAAAACAAAAAAAAAAACAAAAAAAAAAACATCATAAGCCAATTTTTCCTAGAGCAGTTTAAGAAGAAAAAAAAAATTCTTTGCAGAATAATTCACAATAATCATTTTGAAAATGAAGTCAATACTAAATAATTATTCACGGGTAAATATGTTATATCATGTGACATGTTTCCATAAGCAGATCTGTTGAGATGGCTTTGGTTAATTTTCGAGCATTTCAGTCAAAATCCAGGAGAAATTAGAAGAGATGTATAGAACAACTTACATGAACAATTTCTGTGGCTTGTGCCTGAGCGAGTGTTCCGTCAGAGGTAATATACTGAATGCTATTATGAGCATCATCTGCATTTACAGTGACAGTCAAAGGTTGGTGCGTATCTGAATCATACACTGTATAAGTCTCACCCTCAGCCATGGCTGGAAAGAAAAAACATTTTTTTTTCAAAATAAAAAAAAAAAAAAAAAATAAAAAAATTCACTCTTTCAAACACTTTTCTTACCAAACTAGTAGGTTATTATGGGTAAAATAATCTCAGAATTTAAAGTGAATCATAATTTGGCTGTTTTATGCACAACCGTATTTGTATAGAACATGTAAACAATAAAATTAGACAAGCCAATATAGACTGATAAAATTTGTGCAAAGAATTATCTTTGGCTTTCCACAGTTTTTACAATTCATCAATTCAGGGGTTTTGTTCTGTTTTAAAATATGGGTTCCTACAGACAGCAGTAATACATCAAGTGTGTGCAGAAGAGTGTTGGTAGCTTTTGCACACACTTAATAGTAAGTAAGCCACAAAAGATCCAGCAATCTTTTGACACCCAGATCTAGAATCATCTAGTAGAGAGGGAAAAAAAAAATGAAACATGAATAAGGCTGAAGAATGCATTGGCCAAACATGAATAAATTAACCTGGTGAGATGAAAACAGTAATGATGAGAATACTAAGTTTAGATAATTTGAAGAATTTATTCAAGAGTTTAGGATTCAATGACTAATAAAATCTGTTGTTACTTTTTTGTTTATTTGTTAGTATCTGTCACGATAAAGCAAACAGAAAGAGAGGAAGGAATAAAGCAAAGCTAGTGTGTCTTCGCATATGCTAAAGTGAACAGCTGTATATTTGGGTTTATGTCAACATCGCTACTACTCCTGCTGATGTTTTCGTAGTGGGACGGAAAACAAATATAGGCATCTCTGATCTGTTTTCTCATCAAAAAGGAAGTTGGTTTCTCACTACATTTTGTTGCCTTATTGTTTTGAAAAAATAAGATATGAATGATTGAAGAAAATCAATAGAAAAATAAATTGTGTTTGGAGGTATGTATTCATCCGTTTATAATTTTTTTTATAGGTACTATCCTAGTTTTGAAATAATCTTGAAAGTATTGGTGTGGAGATTTTTATAAATGAGAACGTTCAGGCAAATAAAGCATTGCGATCTCAGCATATCACAACAATCAATCGGAAAAACAAACCAGATCACTGACACACTCAACTTTCTTTTTTTTTTTCTTTTTTTTCAAATCAAACCCCAAACTTTCTAAAAATTTTGCATTGGAGAAAATTTTTGAAGAACAGAATTCCTTTGCGACAGATTACTTTAATTTTACTAGCCTAGTCAAATAAATAATTTGAAATGACACTTCTAGAATAAAAGATAAAATATTTGTAAAGATCAATCAGATTTGACTTAATTTTGTGTCACACCCAGAGATTATCGACAACATACTCTAAAGTATCACAACTTAGATCAGAGCTTTCCAAATGCTTAATTGTTGACAAGCAAGAACTTATTGAAGCAAATGTAATACCAAGAGAATTTTATACTCAGCACTCATTATGTAAACATTAACTACTTCAAATCTTCTTATATAAAGAACAGTAAGACTTTTTCAGTTTTCATACCAATAGACATTTTCACTTCAAGGTAACAATTTTGCAGATAAAATTATCTTCTACACATCATGCTAAGCAGTGGGTTCTTCCACTGAAGTGATCTCAATAGTATCTTTACTAAAAAAAAAAAACAAAACATCTCAAACATTCAAATACACCGATTAATTTTTTCACAAAGATTCACTAGTACTTCCAATAGCAGGTCCATTCCTTGTGGCAGTGTGGTGGCTTGATTTCCCCAATGATAGGGGAGCTACGACAACTAGAGTGAGCTCTGGTAGGCCCACCCACACTGGACAGGTCCAAAAATAAAACCAAGTTAATTTGGACCACCTCTACTTGTGGTTAAGGGGCAGAGATAGGGTTTACAACTCAAGACTGCAAAAAACAGGCTGTTACTGAAATATTGATGACAAACCCAAAGCTATTTAACTTGAGAGAGAAAGGGTTTTCACTAAAAAGTATGATGTGATGTAGTGGAAGCTTAACAAAAATTGAAAGGCTGACCCCTCCCCCTTCTGACACCCAAGACAATCACCAAGAGCCTCACTTAGAACATATGTACAATGTATGTAACAGAGGAAGCAGCATGAGTGGCAACAGAGAGAGAGAGAAAATTACAAAATAACCCTGCTTGCTCTCCATGAGACCTGATGGACAATCAGGACAATGGAGACTGTCATCAGGAGAGACAGCCCTATACTAAGGCTATGAAGAAGAGACCCTGAGAGTATTGATACTAACAAAAGAGGCAATACAAAGTTCAGGACAAAGATGAGGAACATTATCACTGATATGGTAGAATGTTATGTCCCAACAAATGATGCAAAAGAGATGATGAAAGTGGACTTTCACAATGGACGCCAGAATGTGCAGGGTAAACAAGGAGAGAAATACCTCAAACCTCAAACTCCTAATGAGGAAATTCTACATGAAGATAGGTAATGGCAACAATGGATATTAGCATTTGATGGGCAGATATAGACTGAGAAAAATGAACAAAAACATAGAATTGTTTGCAGACTTCTGCTCACTAAACAGCATGGCCATTCATGGCAGCATTTTCATACACCTGGTGATCTCCTAACCATATCACAGAAAACTATCGCTGCAGGATGTGAGTGAAAAGAAATGCAGATGCATCCTTGGACTACTGTTTGGTGATGGTCACACTCAAGCTCCACCTGAAACAAGGAAGATTTGGAGCTGAAAAGAGATACAATCATCCACCAAACTGGAGATGTATAACACCTGAGCAAGAGCCGGGCTCCTCTATGGAGAATAACAAAAGCAACACACTCCAGACATTTACCAATAGATGTCTGCGAATAATCTGCCATCTTAATTGCCAGAGAAAAATTTCAATAAAGAATTATATCAGAGTACAAACCAGGAACTAATAAACGCACAGATCCTAAGAAAAAAGTGGTGTTGAATTGGCCACACCCTCAGGAAGTCTGCCACCAACATTACCATGCAAGCCCTGACCTGGAACCCACAGGAGGAGAGGAAGAGGAGAAGGCCAAGAAACACATCTTGCAGAGACACTGAGTTGGCCACTCCTGGAGGGATCTAGAGAAGACTGCACAAAACTGAGGGTACTGGGGGAGCATAGTCAATGACCTATACTTCTCATGAGGCAAAAAACTCAAATAAATAAATAACCAGTACTCACTATAAACATCAGTTTTAGTCCATGTCAGTATCTGAGCCTTTTTTATAGGATATAACTTTAAACCATTCATATTAATGACATTTTAACCTAACTTTTTACTGCATAACATAAAATTATTCGATACAAAACAGCTTTCTCAAGAGAATTACGTTTCACTTGCTCATCTTGCAAAAATATATTCAGTTTTGGTAACAAAATAAAACAGAATCAGAATAATACTACTATTAGGTAACAAATGTTTGATGCATTATTAATGGCCTAACTACTGGGATAAAAAAAAAAAAAAATTCCACAACAATAATCTGGTCTGAATGGATTCACAAGCATGAAGAAGTCCTGCACTATTAAGCATAGACTAGTGTCAAAACTTCAATAGTACAATGGAGAAAAAAAAAAAAAAAAGCAAAACGAAATCTTTATATGAAGAATGCAAAATAAAATAAAACGTGCAAAAGTGTTGTTTTCATTGGACATGATTTCATGCCAACTAAAAAGCAGTTTGGATTGGGAGTGTTTCAAATTCACCTTCACTTGGAAGTGGAAGGAAAAAAAAAAAAAAAAAAAAATGGAAACATTCTTCTTTGTTCAAACTTGATGGCTATTACAAAAATTTTAGGATCTTTTTTGTATTAGACACAGAACTTTAAGAATAAAACTATTTGCCTTGTTTTTATTGGGGGCACAAGTGCCTAAAGGTTAACAGCATGAAGAATGTAACAGAGTTAAAACCCTGGCTAGGACAGTCCGCATTCACTTCACACAATTGCCCTTGGAAAATGCATGAATTCACGTCTTCCCCCAGCTTTGGGAAAATAGCAGGGCAAATGGAGCCTTGTAAGACAGTCCATCTTGGATGTCGGGCTAGCATCCTAACCCTGCAAAAACCCATAATTACTAGAAACATGATATGTAAAAGATAACTTTTATCTGCAAAATTGTTACCTTTAAGTGGAAATGTCTATTGGTATGAAAATGATTGGGTCTCCATAGATCATTTGAGAAATACTAACAAAATCATTGCCTCATATGTTGTGCAACATGAAAAATAGCTACTCAGCTGAGCTTGTTTTTATTCATGAATTGAAACGAATCATTAAATTCTTAATGGATAGAAACAAGTTATATGCATATGAAAATTTTTGAAGACAATTAAACAAATCTTTTACTTCCTTTGCACAGTCTACATAAAACTTTTCAATAAGTCATAAAATAATACAAAGGACAATGCCATCATTCATACAAATTATGTTAAACAATTTTTCAAATGAATGGATATGGGTTTATATAAACAATTAACAAAATTGCAAAATCATCATAAATAAATGCATGACATGTGTTCAATATTGATTAAGACCCAGCACATTAATAAAAACTATCTAAAAACTGAACTTGTTCTGTTTATGCATCACTCTTTTTACAGCAACAAAAAGAAAGATACAATGGACACAATGAGGAAAAAGGCAAGAAGGATATATATATATATATATATATATATATATATATAGACATATAGATATATATACACACACCTCGAATATTTATACAAGGAAAAAAAAAAAAGAGAGAGAAAATGTAGAACAAGAAACTGTCTGCATACGTCGCCATTAGAAATGGACATTCCCAGTAAAAGCAAAAGCGTTGACTAGCGGGAAATATGATTTACAAGGGTTGGGATAGGGGATTTCTTTTAGATTTGCTAATTTATTTTTCATTAAAATTTTCCAATTGTTGAAAAAGTACCAATAAGTAAAAGGAAATCAAAACCCATTTTTGGAAAATAACGTTTTTATGAATGTCAGCTTGATGGAAACCTTTCATGCAACCTAAACCAGTATTTTTTTTTTCATAAATGGCTCCATAAAGGTTTCTATAGAACGATGAGGGATATTTACAGTTTGATTAATTACGTATTTTCGAAGCAACCCTTTTTTACAATGTCATCAACAAAATGATCCTAAAAGCAATAACATTCAAACTTAACTACAACTGATATCGTCGTATTTAAAGTTATTACATATTTGTTATTTCGGGTCGGTAGAAGAAGAAACAAACTTTTTTTTTTCTTTTTTTTTTTTAGTTCGGGGGTAAAAAAATCCAACTTTTAATTGGCTTGGAATAAGTGATGTACGTTTTATATTGTAATATAACAGTAAATTATTAGGAAAAAATAGTAAAACTAAATCTAGATGTGATGTAAGTTTCTTGCGTAATTGCAACAAAATTTTTCTAACCACAGTGTCACATCTCAGTTACGAGATCGCTAAAAAACTGTATTTCGTATTGATATTTCAAAATTAAGCTGTTATTATAACATGAAACGACCATTCACTGAAGGATTTGAAAGTAAAATGATCTTGTTGAAGAGTAAAGACTAAGTTTTGTAGCAGTAATAATAAAATTGATAAAAAAAAGTATTTTATGTTGGAAAAAAAAAGGAAGTAATTTCTATTATTCGTCAAGTCGGAGCAAGTAATGATTTCTAGAAAAATTTTTTTATTAAAATAAGGGAGAATCACATTAGACCTAACAATAAAAATATAGATTTTACTGTAAAATAGAGTAGAGAACAAGTACTTTTCACTGAATGAAGAGTAAAAGTAGATTTTATTTATAAAAATTAACATGTAGTATTTTTATGCAATGGCGTAGGTCAAGCCACGCGTGCTTCTATCGAAAACAGCACAGATTTCTAAACTTGTCTTTTTCAAAATTAGTTACGAAAAAAACTGAAAAACAAAAAAAAAAGGAAACAAATTCCCAAAATTGTTTATATCAGCGCCAATTTTGCAACAGAAACAACAAAACGTCCTGTTTTCTCATCGAGCAAGCAAGGCTAAAGAAGAACAGTGACTCGAAGTATTTCTTGCTCATCGTTGTTCAACGACATTTCGCACAATTTTCTTCGTTTTTTAAAGAACTTTATTTTCCCAAAGAGATAATTGCATCCAATATTCAAGCCATGCCTGAAATTGTTCCCCGATACCTTAGCAACGGGAAACAGTGACACTGGGCACGTGTCCGTTCGGACTTTCTAACAGAAATCTATTGGACAATAATAGAGTTTGTGTTGCAGGAAACTGCCAATGGCTGAACTGATAATATGAAGAAAGCTACGAAACTAACAGGCCATCTTTTCAAACTACGGATGATCAATAGGACAACAACTGAAAGTATGTGCTATATTTTGGTGGTGTACGTCAACTCTAAAATATGGAACATTGAATATTCAAGGTTGAAAATTTGCAGAGAACTCTCATTTTGAATGATAATTATTATATCCTGTGATTACGCTGACACAAAGATAGCAGAATAAAAATATTTAGAAATTATTCATGAGTGTTGAAGTTGTTATTTCTGTGTGTTACTCTGTAATGGAAGTGATTACTTGAGTATAAAAACTACTTCCGTGTGATAACTCTATTCTAGAAGTAGAAATGATTACTCGTGCAAATTCAAAATAAAGTACAGACCAAGATCTGAAAATAAACAAACTTGCTTGTTTTTGGTAGACACAGTAAACCTTGAGTTGGTGATGTGTATATAATTACAGTCAGGGATTAACTTCAAATTTAAACTCAGATTTACTATAATTAGATGATGATTTTCTTTTAAATATCGATATTTTGCAAAAGTCTATACCAATTTCTCTACTAAGTCTTTTAACCCTTATTTACAAATTTTAGATCGATTGGGGTTCCGTAGCATGAAAAATAGGTCAATCATGCCTGTCTTCATCTGATGTTATATCAAAATAAACGAATGCCAATCTTGAAGTATAAAAAGAACACCAGAACAAAGTTTAAAATAAACTGCAGCCTCAATCAAACTAACTAGAGATAGTATACATGTAAATGAGGGTCCAGGGTAAAAGAAATTCAACCGAAAACTCACCAATCATCGATGTTTGTCGACAAGAAGAAATCCAGGCTACATTAATTACAATGTGTTAGAAATGGCGGCGCGCTTGCGTTCTATTATCGTGACGTCATAGTTTTATGTGTTCAGATTTTCTTTAGTTGAACGCATAAAGTTACTACGTGATTAAATTTTTGAAAGAAATCACTGACATTCAAAAAAAAAGTTGTAGAACTAAGATACAAGAATTAATATTTACACCGAATTAAAACCTAAAAATTAAGAAAAATTCACTGATTTTTCATTATTTTCAATGATTTTAGTATAATTTCTAATCAATGGAGCGAGTACAAAATGGTAATTTAAAGAATAACTACAAGGGTTTTCTTTTATGATAATTATTTTGTTTATAAAACTTTCCAGATTTATACCTTTTGAACTGAAAGTAGGAATAAATATGAACTTTTTGAATTATAAAATTTTCCACAATATCTTTAACATTTGATTTTTTTTATTTACAGTGTGTATTTTTTTTTTGTAAAAATCTTAAATGTATCTCTAAATTGGAATATCAATGAAATTTACACAATAACATTTATTGATATTTAGTCCAAGTCTGAGACTGGAGTTGACTTACCCCCCCCGTAACAAGAACAACAACAACAATCTTCACCTAATCTGGAGAAGTAAACTCTTTGCTGTTTGTTTTATTATACTGAACTGGTGTATAAAATTAGCATTTCCCTACTGTGATTTGAAATCGAAACAAAGTGATCAGTAGGCTGCTCTTTTACCAACTGAGCCAAACTCACAATTCTTACTCATTCATTCATTATACGTACAATACAAAAGTTGCAGAAATCTTCAGTCTGAATAGAAATAGGAGTGAAGTTTGACCTTGCAGCAGCCAGGCTTGTTTTGAATTTGATTCTTCATTCCTTCTTTCCCTGATTTTGAACTTTTTAGGAGTATTTTTATTGCTTTAGAATTAGTTGAAACGGGTGACTCATTTACAAAGTTTATCTCAATATCTCTGTACGATTATTCAAACAATTTTCCTCAATAGATTTTTAATATTACATTGAATTTTATAACAGAAAAATTGGTTCCATTTTTAAATCAACAAGAAAAGGTGCTCATAATGGACAAAGTTAGACTCCAATGTCATGTTGAAGTTGGTTTTAATGATGCTGTATCAAATCGCCTAATCAACCAACAAATTGGGCCACAGATCTCTCTCTCTCTTCCAGTGTCTATCTACGTGTCAATGTGTGTGCTTGTGGTTACATAGACCTTCCCCAGGATTCACCACACTTCTCTATTGTGGGTATCGCAGAGCCAGTACTTTCTGAATTTGTCCAGCTTGTCTCTCCATCTAATACTCTGCTAGCCTCGGTTTCACATGTGATCTCTAGGGATCCATGTCGTGAGTTGCAATGTTCATTGGTTGGCTGCCATTCTTGCAACATGGCCAGCCCACTGCCATTTGAGATTTTTAATGGATTCTATGATGTCCCTGATTCCCGTCTTCTCCCGGATGTATTGTGCTGTCTTATGGTCTCTCCACGTGGGGTTTACTATAATTTATATGCACGTTGCATGGTTCTCAATTCGTGGGTCTGCCTCTTGGTTAGGTTCCATGTTTCAGTTCCATTAGTGACTATTGGGAGGATGCATTGGTTGTATACCCTTCTTTTTTGAATATCTGAGCAACCTCAGATTTGCAGATGACATTGCCCTTTATACAGAGAACCTGAAGAGAGCAAGAAGGTTGGCCTACACATGAATTTAAGCAAGACGAAGATCATGTGCATCAACCACATTGGAGATAAAAACACCAAGATCTAAATCAAGGACACAGAACTGGAGAAAGTAGATCACATCTTCCTTGGACAACGCATCTCAATGAGATCCTCAAAAGAAGAAGAAATCGAATGAAGAATCACTCAAGGATGGCAAGCCTTTGGCAGAACAAGCTCAACCTTCAAAGACAAGATCCCATTTATCCTAATAATGTTTGCTAGGTGTTAAAAATGTGTTATCTGTATACGGAGTATCAACATTTGCATAAGGTTGTTCACAGTGATGCTGGTATTAGAAACCATCAACCCAAATTACCAGCATAGGGTTCTTCATTTTTCAAGTCGGTTCAGCTGGCTATGTATGTATTATATATACATGCCACACCAATGGAACTAAAGAGCTGAAAATTTTAACATTCATTACTCAATATGTCAAGAAAAAAAATTGTTCTTTTTTTGTTTTTTCCTTTAAATTCCACCAATAAACAGTTTTTAAAGGAGGGGATCAACTTGCAATTTAAGTTTATGTTGAATTGGTATCTTAGTTTGTGTCCAGCAGTGTTCACATTAGTTTTTTTTTTTTTAGATTTAGACTTTAGTGATCACCGCTCAACAAAAGGTGAGAGAAGTAATTCATTCATAGATCCCATTTCTTTCCAATTTTTTAATTGATCACCCCCAATACGACATACTGCCAAAAGTCATTGGTCATGATTGTTTCTATTGAGTGACTAACCTGACCTTTATTTCTCTAATGATCAATCTGTCTCCAATTTGCTGAGATGAAATAGTAAGTACTACATAATTTGCTTAAGAACAGCTGCAATATACAAGGTCTGATTGGGATGTATCAAGCCATTTTGGATATCTAGAGGGCATATATAAACGGGTATCCTCTTATTCGATAACTCAGTCACCAGCGAGATGCCATCGAGTGAACTTGTTTACTGTGTGACCATCACATTTATAATGACTGAGCCTGCCTATTTTGCATGTTTTGTGCAGGATTTTTTTGCCAAACATAATATTACCCAGGTCTGCCAACACTTCTACAGTCTAGACTTGGCTTCCTCCAACATATGACTTATCACCTTTAAAAGGGAGGAGACAACTATAAGGAGAATGCAACTGGGCAGCGATGGTGATCTTAAAGGATGACTTTGGAGACTCTTGTAAAAAGTGGAAAAGATGTACTTTGAAAGAGAATAAGGCATCATTGCCCCAGGTTGGATATTTTTCGGTTGATCTCAAATGGCTTGATACCTTCTAGACAGACCTTGTACACCTGAAAAAGACTAAGAAATGTATCATCTGAAACATGTTAAAAGCAACAAAGGTGAAGGTGTTACTTTGAAAATATATGGAATGTTTATATCTTTCGCTCGCATAAATGAATCACCGGAGTGTCTGTGTGTACCAGAATTAATTATCTAAAACAAAAAAAGAAAAAAAAAAAAAAAAAATGAGATCTTTTATCTGAAAATATATTAAAAAAAATATCAGCACATAATTTGGGCATTGTTAGTCCAATATGACCATAGAAACCCCTGAAAGCATTTTTTGAAAAGAACCTTTTCAGATAGTGCCTGGTAGTTTTCCCATGCAAATTTTCAAGGTTGTAGACCCAAATATGTGTACATGAGCACCTGGAGACACCCACCCACACAGATTGATAGATACAGACAAGCAAAGATAGAGAGAGAATCTTCTGTAGCCCACTTGGCTGGGCAATGGTGATTCAATAATGAAGATATTTTCTAGATGTTAAAGTTCCCGGCACTATCCTTTTCAAGTTAGAGAAATTTCATAAATATCCATGAAATTTTCTCAGCTCTTTATCACTTGTGCAATCAGTAAATCTTAGTACATTGTTTACAAGCCATGATAAATTTCCCAAAACTAAGGAAATAGATTTTATATGATCCTATAGACATTTATGATGGTATACATCTCAATACATCTTTTACTTTCTGCTTGATACAGAAAAAAGTCATTTTAGACAAAATAATCTGAGGAAAATATATTTGATAAAATAATATTTTGATTATTATCTATCATTAAAAATTCATCAATGTCAATAAATTAATTTTTCTAAATTGTCACCCTTATTGTTTTTTTTTTTAAATGCATGTCCATACCTCATCTTTTGACATATACACATACTGGTTGATAGATGTAGACAGCAAGTAATCTGTTGTTATTCATCAAGTCGGAGTAGCTTCCCTTTATTGCTTGAATTTACTGACAAATAACGGAAGATCACTTGATATTTTTTTTTTTATTCTCCATATTTTCCAAAGTTTTTATCTCTAATAATTTTGGCGCTTTTTTACGTAACATTGTATATTTTTTCATTTGTCAGTTACAAATCTCCATTAAAATGCACACCAATGGATAAAATACAATGAAGTAAGTATTCATGACTTCCGGTTCTCGCATAAGACTCAAACAGGAAGTCGTCGCCATATTGTCGGTCGTGTACTGAATTGGTCCAGAAGGAGCTTATTCTTATCTAATTCAGATCCACAATGAGTAAGGCACATCCACCAGAGTTGAAGAAGTGAGTATATTGTTTCGATGTCCATTTTTGTGATGCTGGGATTTTTTTCCCCAAGATAACCTGATTTATTCTGCTATAATAGAGTCACCCAAAGCACATGACTGCGCGGTTGATAAACAATGCTATAACCGGCATTGTTTCTATAGGTTTACCTTAGTCATTATCTCTGAAAGAACTGGGGGAATACCCAACTGATAAAGTATACTAAGAAAAAAAAATGTGACTCATCTTGTTTTAACTTTAAATCCATGTACAAAACTATAATTTCAATTCGTTACTCTATTTTCTTTTTCGTGAAAAAATCTTCAGTTTAGTGTCCCATTCATTACACATATATTTTTTTCGGTATATATCTGGGTTAAGTCAGATCAAAATTAAGCTCCTGTGTTAAATTATAAACCTCTATGTTGGTTCAAATTGTGTACATTTACTTCTCAAATGGAAAGTCACACCAATGATGATTTTTATAGTTAACAGCATGGGTTTAAATTCGATCGATACTGACTGAATTCAATTATTTCAATCATTTTTAAAAACTGAAGCCTAACCGTAATCAGAAATCTTCACTAAAAAAATCAGTTTAAGCTTTGCAAAAGTAGTTTTTGAATTGATTTTTCTTGTCCTCAGTTGTGGTCTTAAGAATTATCATTAACAATCGAGATTACGTTGTTTTCCCCAGGCACGTAAAAAAAAAAAAAAAAAAAATCATAAATAAATGAAATGCTTATCTCTCAGACTTCGATTTCGTCGAAATCGGACATAATGGCCTATCATTGTTTGTGTCTTCTTCGAAAGAAATCCCCAAATTAGAGAGAAAATACGTGATTTCCCTGGAGTATAATTCTGCACCAGGAATATCTTTTGGGTAAATGTGATAATTGTTTAATAATCGTAACGAAAAAGTATACAATTCGATTGACCGATCGCCACAATCAGGTTAACACGTGTTAGCATACCTCTTTCCGATCCCCCCCCCCGGAAAATATCCCGTACCCATCCTCCCCCCGGTCCTAGTAATTGTTTAAAATCAAATTTACAACCTATACCTTGCACATTTCTGGGAAATAATAATGCTACCTATTTGCATGTTATCGTACAGTAATTTTTTTTTCTTAAGCGCAATTACTGTTGCTCTATTAGTATATTAGATGGTGGTGGTGGGGGGCGTCACATACTGACGAAAGTTTTTGTAAATATATCATTCCACGGGGGATATTTTATTTCTTTCACCATCTCCACACACAAGAAACTGTAAATATGGGATCAAAGGAGCTTAATACTCCAGAAATGTTTTAGTGAAAGGAATATTGAATTATGATTTGGTCAGAAAATGAGACTAGCTAAGTTAAAATCAGTTCAATTTCCCTCCCTCGACCCATTCCTGACTTCGTCAAATTTTCATGTTAATGAAAATACAACTTTTGATTTTCCATTATAGAGCAGATAGTTTAAAATTAATTCTCCCTGCTGTTTGCTGCAAGGAAAAAGAAAAGATGAGCACTGGCGTCCCTCAGGTTTGTGAAAGAGACGTCAGATTTATTGAACAGCTTCAGATAACGTTCTTCACCATGGCTACCTACCATCTCAGGGGCATTGATATCTCACAATTCCATGCTCTTTGTCATTTATCCATATCAAAATCTTGATGGTTATAGGCCCTGACTCGTCACAGAATTCTCAAAAAGGTTATAAGGCTCAATTATTTTGATAGTTTCTTCAGAAGTCTTACAAGTACTTTATGGTTCTATCATAAAGAAAAAAAACAATGAAGTTTGCTTGTCAGTTGAGCCATTAGCTTGAATACTGAAATTATGCTGAATGATGTGACTGAGGAAGAAATAGATAATTCATAGGCAACATCTTTATCTTGAAAGCATTTCCACAGTATCTTGGTTCACTCCTCTGCCTATACTCTGGAAATAACTTCCCAGTATTCTGTCAATAACACAGCAAGAGAGAACCATCTAGCCATGATGGATTACTATTATTAACATCCATGGATTCACAGAATCCCTCAAACTCTATTCTTTCCGCTAAGATGCTGAAATGGTTTCAAACTTAGAGCATTAATTTCTTGTTTTCTTGTGGCAAATATTATTGCATTGTACCTCTAGAATTGATACTTACATTGTCAGCGTCCAGACCTGATATCTTCAGTTTAACCAATTGATGATCTATTGCATGGTGATTCATTGTTATTGCTGTAAAAATAATGTAACGCATGTCACACTCTTTTTTCAAAGTAAAAGTATTGGGAAACGCTTCATTGCCATGTCCTTTGACATATTACCTGTGCTTATGTACAGAATACAGTGCTAGAATATTTGGATATGGAGATTTTATTTAATTTTCCCTGATTGTCACACCTTTAACAATCAATCAGTTACTGAATATTTCTTGGTCAACTCTTACTCCACTATCGACACTTGTGTGTGACTGATGCTTCACAGCATGATATACTTTAAAACCATTCTGCAGCCAAGATATTGAAATCCACAAGCTACATTTTTTTTTTTTTTTTTTTTTTTTCCTAAATTTGTTTTATAACTTCATTTACATTAAACTCATTTTCCTTATTGTTTATTCCAGGTATATGGAAAGGAGACTTTCCTGTAAGTATAATTATTTTGGTTATCTCAACCTATATTTCTTTAAATCCTGTCAGAGGGGTGTCTAAGAATTCCATTTTTGAATTAGGGGAGGGTCCAAATTTTGAGTGATGTCCACTTGTACATGCATACAATTCTTGAACATAATCTGTGTTAAGTTTAACCCTTTGGTACCAGTCAAAAAAATTATCCAACTTCACCCCTTTGCCTATACAAACAAGTATAACTTGGGGTTGATTCAAATATGCATATTATTATTATTATTATTATTATAATTATTATAATTATTATTATTATTAGATAAGCTAAACAAATGAACTGTTTGGATCCATTTATGCATTTATTTGCATATTGTTCAATAATATCAAATATGCACTTTACAGTAAAAAAAAAAAAAATGTTAGATTTTGGTGAAGGAATCTCTGTAAGCAGTATGTTCTACATGCCATGAACATTCACAAATCCTCAATTCCTTCAGAGTTTTAGATCACTCTGAGTGGTGCCATACAGCCCAGTGTTACTGTGGCCTCCTATTTCTTTATACAATACATACAGTATTTATTTATGTACAGTATGATTTCAATTAACCCGTTCTCTTATCAGATGTGTACCTTAAGTAATAGTTTCCTCATCTTCATGCTGAAGAAATATAATGACAAGAATAATCTGGGTTTTTGTAAGGATACTTCTGGGGAGTCACTTTGCTATTGTTTATGATTTGAGATTTGATCACTTTCTCCTCGAAATTCCTGGTCTAAATAAAACTATTACCAGCTTGAAAGACCATTGGTTTCACTAACGATGTGACTTTTGTAATTTATTAGAATTTCTATTACCTGTTTTTGCTCTGAATCGTGTATGTGTTCACTTAATTGGAGATGTCTTTTTAAATTTGAAGTTCGTTAATTAATAAGGGTTTTTTTTTTGTTTGTTTTTTTTTTTGTTTTTTTATCCGTCAGAAGTATTGTATGACAATTTTTCTGTTTTGAATGCATGTTTTCTATCATAGTAACCAATACGTCATAGTTCCTCCTATTTTTAAAGGGTCTGGCATCAGATTAGACCAAATTACTCCAGTATATGTATATATATATATATCTATGTATGTACATGTGGGTCTGGCACTAAACTAACTCTACCTTGTTTTATTCTGTCCTTTATTGGGTGGTGAATAAATACCACTTCACACTGAATAAATTTCTTTGAAGAAAAAATGCAAGTTGTAATCTTAAAAGAATTTATTTGTCAGCATGAGCAATTATCTTCTGATAATGTCTCAGATTTTTTTACCATTTTTCTATTATCTTTCTTGAAAAGTGTTGTAACCATCTTGATTCTAATTTTATTAGATGAAGCATTATCAACCATTTTAATAACTAGTATTTTCTTTTTTTTTTATTGCAGCTTGCTTAGACCATCAGTCTAAGGAAGTGTAAAAGTTATATTTGATATTCTGCCTGCTGTAAGGGCTTTTGTAGCTTAATGGAAAGAACAGCTGCCATACACAGGCAGCTTCTTGAGGTGAAAAAGATGAGATCAAGTCTTGCCTAGAACTTATTTTTTATCTATTTGCACTGCCATAGATTAACTTTCTGAATAAGTTTCCGTAGAAAGCAATTAAGAATATTTATGATGAAAGAATTATGAAAATGAATGTAAATAGCTTGTGTTCATTTTGCCTTTTTTTTTTCCCCCCCTAAATTTTTAATTGTTTCGAACTTGATCCTTTTTATTAGTGAAGTTGAATGGTGGCCGTACAGTGAGTGGCATCCTCCGAGGATTTGATCCTTTCATGAACCTTGTTATTGATGAATGTGTTGAGGAAACAAAGAGTGGCGAAAGGAATCCCATTGGCATGGTCGTAAGTAGATCTCATCTTATTGCTTTCAATTGTTTTGTGAAGAAGTCAAAGCATAGCTTGTTATTTGTAATGGTTTTCCTACATCAGTTAAGTGGATTCTGATGAGCTATAAAATCTCAAATAGTTGGTGCTAAACTGTTTATTTTGGTTGATCATCATTGTGGTTATAGTAAAGAGTATACTTTGTATTGATGCTTATACACAAATTTACTCAGCACTAGTGTCCTCATCTTGCTTGTCTTAGTCAATTGTTGTACCCTCTGGTTGTAATTAGTAACCTTCTAAGAATTTTCAAACCTGACTCTTTATTCTATCCTTGGGCACTGTTCTTATTCTGTTATTAATTCTTGAGATTTCGTATCAGTTGATTGTTCCTCCTCAATGTGTTCTGGTGGTGTTGCTTGTCTGCCTCTTCCACTGAAACAGTATATGAATTCTTGCTTTACCCTACCCAGGGATTGAAATTCCCCCCCCCCCCTCTTCCAGGCAGCTTACTAGATGAGCCTAACCAATGTTTTTATGTACAATCATTGAAAAAGGCAGGGGGGTACAACTGCTGAAATATTGTGGCTGTAAGAACAAAGATGAGGGTTCTAGTCAGAGTAAATCTGTATATAATATATCTGAATTTTAGAAAGCTTGAAGTTGTCTTGATACAATAAAAAAAAAAATTATTTTCTTTGAAATATTAAATATAGTTATATAATGATGGTTTGCTTATAATTAAAAGAAAAATCATTAGGAAGAAAAAATTTTGTTAGACTCTTCCCTTTTTATCTTTATTTTATTTTATTTTATTTTATTTTTTTTTTCAACTTTCAACTCTTTGTAACACCTGTGAGATTGCCTCTGGAGATTTTTCAATTTATATTTTACCTGAAATGACTCTTCATTATTTGGGCTGCAGCTTTCTTTGCTGTGTATTGTTGAAAAATATGTATAATAATTGAGAGGTTGGTGCACTTCAGAAGGTCCAAATTTTATGGGCAGAAAAGTTGAGATGGATTGGGATTGCTATGTATACAGTTGTAAAATAACCAAGGTGTAATTTGTTTTTCAGTTTGTGTGCCAATCCTCTTTGGCCAACATCTTTTAGGGTTTACTCTATTTCTAAGTACAGTTGTTGGTGACTAGTGGATTCCACTGCTGGTTTTGAGTTCAGCATTGTCTATGTAGACTGGTAGCCAACTTGGGCCGGAGAGCCCAGTCTGTCCTGTTATAATTTTCCTAAATGCTTTGGTTTCAACTTATCAATAGCACTCTTAGCTGCTTTCTTTTCTGTTCTGAAATTTTTATCAATTGCAATGATGATCGTTCATATTTGGTTGATCTAAATCAGACTTTCTCAACCTTTTTGGATGAGAGGGAACCTTGAGCAAATGTTCAGATCTCCAGGAACCTTGCATAAAAATATCAGTGTTATTCAAAATTTAAACATTTATCAAAATAATCATCAGTGTTCAGGATGATAGTTTATTCATTTAGGTGAATATTCTGTTTTTCCCTCCACAACCTCAGTTGAGAAAGGCTGATCTAGAAATATCTTATCTTATTCCATGTATGATATGCTGCTTCTAGCGTAACTTTCATCCTATGTCAATTTCTTGCTTTTTCAGGCTGTCCGTGGCAACAGTATTGTCCTTCTTGAAGCTTTAGATCGGGTTTCCTGAGATTGGCCTCATCAACTTCTGAACTGGATGGATGGAAATATGATTGACTTTCAGTATGAATGAGTGTAGTTCTTAACTTCTCTTTTAATGTCTTGAATAAAAGCATTTTTTTTGTAAATTGTTCTGATTTGGATTTTTCCTCTCATATTGGATTTAATTCACTATATTTGGTTAAAACTATGCATCAGTTATCTAACTGGATATTTTTGAGGCTTCTGGGACATATATATATATCCCACTGGACTTGACTGCTGCAATATACACTAGAGGCCATAATCCATTTAGTTTTTAAAAAAAACTACCCGTGTGTGCTTTGCCAGGAATGCTTCACTTCTGTATTGTGGACAGGAAGATGTATTTGTTAGTAAATAATAGTGAGATAGCCATATTCATGAAAAATTAGTATATCAAATTGTGGTTCCCTTTATCAAAACTGACTGCAAGTGATGATCTCTTAATACAATATTGACTCATTTTGAGGCCATTATAGAAATGATTTTTTTTCTTTCTGAAAATGAATAAGAAAAACACAATTTTTTGTATGCAACACATATTAAATGGAGTCGGTGCGTTAGATTTGGCCAGGGGTTTTGGAAACTCATTCTTTGTTTCTGATCTGTGCCCCTTAATGATGGAAGAAATAGTCTTCAAAACATTTAATGATAATCCTATTAAGGTCTTCAGTTGATAGACTTCTGGATTTACCCAGGCCTGATTTTTGTGTGTGTGTGTGGGGGGGTGGTGCTAGGTTTTTTGTTTTTTTGTTTGTTTTTTTTCTCTCTCTCTCTCTGATTTTGAAATGATTCCAATTATAAATACCCAGGTCTATGTATTTAAAACTTTAAAATTCTTAATTACTACAGGCATGATGGGTCATGGTAAAATAAGAGAAACACAGAGATCATTATCAGTAAAGATTGCTATCATCAACACATGAACCCTTAACTCTAAGTTGATCACCAAACATCTGTATAAAAGCTACTTTAAATTGTTTCATTTGGCTTGCTTATTACATGAAGCAACTAGTGAAACCTTCATTCATTACCAGTAAAAATTATGGACAACCCTGAAACTATCCCTAAATAAAATTTATTAACCATAACCCTGTTTGATAAAGAGAAATTATATTGCATTTTTGCTCGGACTTTTTAAAGACTCACTTTGTTATTCAATCTTCAAACCATAGAATGAGGTTGTGTTTTTTTTGTTTTTTTTTTTTTTTTTTCATCTAAACTACACTTCTGGGAGTCTGTAGAGACTGATTATTAGGATTGAAGTCTGATAAAATGTAGTTGTGTTGCTTTCAACAAAAAATTACTAGTTTTATTTACTTTACCCCAATTCACTGTTAAGTATTTTCTTACAGAGCAGGATTATAGAATGAGTACATACTTGATTCTCTTGACTTATAATCCTTTATTATATATATACCTTAATTAAAGTATGTGAAATGGAAAAAAACACTAGGGGGTACATAAATTGCATAGACAGATTGGGGAAATTGATGACTGAAGTGACACAATCTTTTGAAAAAGTTTTTTTAATGTATAAAGCTTTCTAGAAATATTTATATATTAATCCCAAAAATCACTCAATGCTCTAGCTTAAGATATGTCTCGCTATGATTGATATCTGTGATATTCCAACTTTGGTCTCTTGAACTGAATGAAACTATTTCAGTTCTAATATAAAAAGAATATCACAGATGCAAACTGATTTGTTTATTCTTGCTGCCACAGTCATTTGTATTTCAAGAAAGTGACATTGTCTTCAGAAACTCATAAGGCATTTTTGCTTCCATTTCTGGTTATTAGTGTAAAATTTCCAAACATCATTGAAGATTAAATTCAAATCCTGTACCCTACTTAATTTAAAGGATGTCTCTCTCACCAAGTTTTTCTAGATTATTTGAGAATTTCTTTTCAAAGCCTTAATAAACTGACTGGAAACCTTGTGTTTAGATTACAAGTCCTTTTTTCAGAATGATGCATCCATATTTAGCCAACTCTCTGTAAAAGAAGAATAACTTATGATCAGTGAAGTGATTACTTCATGGGCAATAATAAACTTTTTACAGTGGATAATGTTGTCTAATCCAATTCATTAACAAATCAACAATGGAAGACTCATACATTTTCTAGGCCATTTGACATGTCAGGTTACTTAGTTTTAATATTACCGGATGGTCTATACATGCTTGCATAATGAAAAGCAATATAATCTGAAAAACTTCCTCTTTGTCAATTTACAGCATGAAATTGCTGTGTTGACAATTCATTGAGTTGCTCAATCTGAAAGATCAATTCAAAAGTTGGGAAGTTTGTATATAAAATCTGTTTGTTATAGATTTAATAATGTTGAACTTACCCTGTATGGACAACTGAAAAAGCCCTCTTTGCTCTGGCATAAAAATCATATCTCTCTTCAAATTCAAAATGAGTCTGTCAATGTAAAAATTAAAATTTCATTGTTGAGTTGAAATATTGCTGGTGTTATGGTTGTATATGAATTTCAAAAAAAGCTGGATATTTTCTTGAAATAATTAAACAAGAAAAAGAAATTGAATCTCAACATAAAGGAGCTTTCTTGAGCATAATTGATAATTTTTGACAACTACTTTCCTTCATCTTAATTTATAAGTATTTTTTTTTTCTCAATGCAGCTCAATTTGTGTTGCTGAGTGAACAGTACTGATCAGATATGAAAAATAAGCTGCTGGTAATCATATTTCCCCATCAGTACTGTTTAATTGATGTAGACTGGTGGCCTGTGTTAAATAGTAATAAAAAACAACTTGGGACTGGGTTGAGTTTTTCCTTTTTTTGTAGTTGAAAGTTAGTGAAAACTGGTAGATTTTCCCCTGAGGTCCCTTAATGATGTCATATTGGTGGAATATCCAATCAGCTGCTCCAAGACAATCATTGTTTTCACTGCCTTCATCTCCTATGAATAGTTCTGAATCACACTCCAATCTGGGACTAAGAAATAGCTCATAAATTCATTGAATCTTCACATTGTCAAGAAAAGGTCTAGAATGCTCTTTGATGGCTTCTAAATCCAATCCTTGAAAGGCATATTCTTTCACACAATGCATGGAAATCGCCAAGTGGTATTTAGCTTATTGATTCGTAGTGAAAACCCATAATCTCTGGTTCTATGGCACATGGCCTAAGATCTCTGGTAGAATATCTCATCAGCCACCAGAAGACAAAATTTCTCAGGAGATTTTAACTATTTAGATGTTCCAGAGTGATTAAAACAAAACAAAGGATTGACAGAACATCAAGCAGACAGTGAATACTCAACTCTATATCTCCAATAGTTTTGACTTTGAATTTAAGATGGAGATAAAAAGTAGTCCAAATCAATAAAAATAAAAAAAATGGTGTTATAATATGTCATCCAATAGCTAGAATAAATAATAACACGATTGGCTGCTTCAGGGTCAAAATCGACTCTGATTCAACGTATTTTTAAAAAAAAAATTTCACCTACTCAGTGTGTGCAAAATTTTAGTGTCTTTTATGGATAGTTAGAGCTGATAAAAGTAGAGGAAAAAAAGAGATAGTAGTAAAAATAAATAAAAGAATCTGATGACACCAAATAATTCAATCTCGTGTTCATAGCTTTCCATTTTCTCTTTCTCTCCCATTTGTTGATTGATAACATAGGAATAGAATCTGTCTCTTTTTGCGTTAACTAATCACTTTTTAGTCTTAATCTGAAGTCTAAAATTGTCGTTAGGATAGGGAAAAAAAAGTCAACTCAGTAGAAGTTTGACGATAACAATAATATTTACCTCTTTTCCTTCAGCTTTATCGACAATAGCTTTGTAAACTGACCAGATTGGTACAGGTGTATCAGAATCACAAGCAACCTGTTTCATCAGCACAACCTGTAATGAAAGAGAGATTCTAATCACATGGTTTTGTTCATTCTTATAGACTTCTTGGAGAGCATAGAACTGCTTTTTGCAGCTTCAGTAAATTTATTTTTTCTCTTAGATTAACTGTCTTACAGGGCTGTAGGGCTCCAAATGCTCTGCTATTTACTCATAGCTTAGGGTAGAAGTGGGTTTATGCCTTTTTCAGAGGCATTAGCGCAAAGTGAAGGCACGCAGCCTTGGCCGTGTCAGTAACCTTTACGCACACCGCAAACTCACAGTACATCTCAAGGAAACTACTTGTCTTCACCTTTTTGATGGGAAAATGATGTACAAGGAACTTTTTTCCATGAACATTAATATAATTAAGAGGAATTCTATCTATCATATCTTATTATAATTCACAAATGTCTGTCTGGCTGTATATGACAAAAACTACTCATAAACATAACCCCATGAAGTTTTCTATAGGTACTCCTGGGAGCCCTAGGTAAGTTTGATTGTGAAAATTTGAAAAATGTTTCTTTGTTTCGAAAAAAAGTAATTGATAAGGGGTCTGTATCATTATCCTGAATCTGTTTAGGTCATTGCAAATATTGCCACAATTCTATTGGCTGTAGAATCACTTTGCATACCTAATATGTTACTGCTTAGCAAATTATGCACAAAGGAAGGGAGTGAATTTGAGGGCATTCTTCAATTTCCCCAAAATACGGTTGACTTTTTATTTTCAATAATTAGTGTGATCAGATTATTCTATAGGACTTTTTTTCTTTTCTTTTTTTTTTTTTTACAAACTAAGGAAATGAAACAATTCATTGAGATACAACACAATTGGCACAACAAGGGGTCTTTCACCATAGTGTGCAAGAAAATCAAGGTTCAATTTATGTATGGCTTTCAGGAAAGGAGCATGTCAAGCAGTAGTTGAGCCAGAATCTTGTTTTTCACTCATCCATAAAGTGAGGAGGGAGGGTTTCAATGTGGCTTTTAAAGTATCTTGATTCATTATATTCCATTGGTGTCATATTACTGATCTGAAATATTTTCAAATTGAGGTTCATGCTGAGAACTTAATAACTGAGAATAGAGTTGATGACACCTTTATCCTGATGAAAATCCATGTGTCTCGTCTTGCTGATCTCTAGCAGCCATTATACACATTTCATCTGAGTCTCTAAGAACACCCAATGTCTATTGTATTTCAAAGTGTCACAAATCTATAAATGGATCTGTGGCTTGTAAGGTAACCTGTGGAAGTAGTTTCAATATTTTATAAAGGAATAGTGAATTTATTGTGTACATTTTAATTTGTGTAGAGAGAGACACATGGAGGTACAAGTGGCTTAAGGGTTAGCAGTAAAGAGAATGGAATTAGTGAACTGAGTTCAAACTCCAGCTGAGACAAATTTCTGTTCACTTAGCACCAATTCCCTTGGGTAAGGCAGAAATCTTTCCCTTCTCCCTCCAGCTATGAGTGAATAGTAGGATAGAATGAATTCTTTAGCCCTGCTTTGCAAAGGAGAAGAACAAGTCCAAACCAAGGAGTGGAGCCCTCTTAAGGGGTATGAAACTTCGACTTTCTTCTGGCAGCTCCTTCAGCCAAAGCTGATGCCAAACATACTGCTCTGCTTTTCTTTGGACAGTATTAGCAAAGCCATGAGGAGAATTATGTTTATTGGGTATCCCAGGCTCTCCATATGCCTTGCCATGGTTTATGCAATGGAGAGGTTATTTCAGTGTTGTTTTATTGTTTACTGGGATGGAAGGAGGCCTCTAGGTAAAAACAAACTATTAATTGATTCATGGGTGGTCGTTTAATCTATGACAGTTGGGTCTTTGGGGAGATTAGGTTATGAACAGGAGAGGTATGTATAAGTTTGATACAGGGTGGCGCAAGGGAGTTCAGAACATATCTTTTTAGTTTTAATGTTCAATTTAAATTGTTTTTAACACATCAAGAACATGAACAAGAGTAATTAAATTAACCTATATATGGAAAATTGTCTCTTTCAAATGCTCGCCATTTTTGACTTCACAAATTCTCCTTCTTCCAATAACAATTACATTTTGAAGGATATTTGCTCCTCTGCATACATGATTTTAAGCATTTTGAACTGAACATACTCTTCCTGTCTGTCAGTGATCATCAACAGAGCCCATTTCTCAAAAATGTGCAAACAAGTGACGAATCATAGATTCAGACGGTGTCCACACATTCAAATGATGAGAATATGCTCCTTGGGTTAATGCTAAATGTAAAATTCCTTTATTTTATTTCATAGCTTGGTTGTGTGCTTTTCCATGATGAATTCCCTAGGGTTCCATTATATAGCTGAGTCAAGGAAAAATGTTAAAATAGAAAAGGTTATGATTGTTTCAAGTCCCTTTGTGACTTTTTTGTGACACTCTGTACTACAGAGATCAAGAAGACTTCAATACTCACAGAATAATCAACAAAATTGTCCAAAGGCAAAAACTTGAGAATAGCTTCCAGAAGAGCAGGAATGCTTAGACCTACAAAACATTAGGCAAAGATTTAAAAAGATGATATCACATTAACTGCTAAGCAAAAGAACATAATAATTGTTATTGTCAATGAGATTTTGAATAATGCCAAGGAATGTGCATCTAATTTTGCCAAAACAGAATCAGTGAACATTCAAAATATAAACCTCATATTTATAAATAAATTAATAACTACTGCTTGCAATTTGAGACCATAGTCTTTGGTGTTTGACAAGTTAAAATAAAGCGTTATGATTAGCTCCGAAAGATGAGTTATGTAAAAATATTTCTAATTGCAAGTGTATATTCATCATAAGAAGGTAAAATTGTACTTGAAATTTTGAAACCCTGGAATAATTTACCATCTTATGTAAAAAAAACAGTACAAGTGCAAATAATTCTAATAACTTAAATTTAGATCATATAAGTTAAAAATTAAATCAAGAGGATAATTTGGGGAATTATCAGCTGAAAATATACAGAAAAATAGATAAATAAAATGCCTTGTAAATGCTTTTCCGTACTGATAAGCTTGTAATTTTTTTATTAAGTTTCATACATTTTTATAACTTGAATTAATCTGTATTTTAATGTTGAATACATACTTTTGATATAAATTGTATATGGAGCCACTCTGGCATTTTTATTTAATAAATAAATAAAAGTGAAAGTGTTTGTAGAGGGGCTTCATACTTCTGGTTAAAGGATCAATGATTTTAGCTATGTTTTTTTAATGTCATGATTGCTGTAGGCAAGATTGGAAAATTTTGACTGGAATGAGAGAGAGTCTTGAAGAGGTATATGAATGCATTATATTGATTGTTTTTTTAATTTGATACTTGTCATGTTTTGTCACTTGTGATTGTGATTTCTATGAATATGAATTTAGAAATATTAATCTGATAAGTGTAAAGAGAAAACATAGCTGGTACCAAGTTATTGACTGACCTAGTTGAGAGAGTTTTGACATAGTATCTAGTTTTTATACACCTAATTTCTGACCTAGTTAAAAAAGAATAATAGGCATGAACGAGGAAAGAACCGGATTTCAGTTGGGAATCGAGAAATAAAAAACTGAAAACCTCATTCTCGTTCTTGGAAATTTCTTGTTGAGTTTCTTCAACAAAATCCTTACATGATTTATACAGTCAGATTATATGTAAGACTTTAATTTTAGCTTCCAGTAAGGTTTTTGGCCTTAAAAAAAGCTACATCACCATTTTTTTTTTACTGACTACTATTGTGCAAATTTGAAAATTCCTCATCGCCAGTTGTAGTATCTTGGTTAGTTTGTTATTACTGGTTAGAAACATGTCTGATTTCTAACCACGTTAGTAACTGAAGGAGATAACAAATGACATAAGTGTTTAGGTTGACATTTTCTGACTAAAGAAGCTGACCCTGGCAACCGAAAACAGAGCTCCTTCTGCTCACTCCTGTTCTGCATTTGAACCTTAGAGGTCCCCTTTTCTGTCATACTATGGTCAGCAGTTATTTGCCCTTTATTTAGACAAACAAAAAATGAATACACGAACATTGAACATTACTTACTTTATTTTTATCCATACCAAAATTTGACCAAGTACCAACCTAGTTTTCTTTCCATACCAAAATTTGACCAAGTACCAACCTAGTTTTCTTTCCATACCAAAATTTGACCAAGTACCAACCTAGTTTTCTTTCCATACCAAAATTTGACCAAGTACCAACCTAGTTATTTTTCGAAACCAGGTACCAGCTATGAAAGAAAATCATAATAAAGCTAATATAGGGAACTGCTGCTACCAACCATCAGCTCGTATTTCTTGAGGTCCAGAAGCACACATAGCACTGGTTGGGAAGTGAGCATCTGCCAGTACTGTGAAAGAGAAAGTGATACTGAATATGTTTTCATAAAGATAAAAAGGGCATTGAACATGAAAATCCCAATCAAAAGGGAAATAATTAGAAGATATACACATACTTTTTTTTATAAAGTAGAAAAAGTGGCGTGAGACAAACTTTTGGACAGCAAGGGATGCCTGTATTTACTTTGCTGCGCTAATCCTTACTGGGTTACCCATGACCGTGCCTTAGCCAATCTCTGTATTGTATAAACAAATCCCCGTGTATTCCAGAATTAATTATCTGAAATTATCTCAGAAAAAAAGGTCTTATCTAAAAAATATTAGCACAAGATTTGGGAATTGTTGGTCCACAATGATCAGAGAGTTAAAAAAAAAAGAAAACAAAAACAAAAAAGGTCTCAAGATAGTGACTAGTGGTGTACTCGCACAAATTTTCAAGGTTATACTCCCTGAAATATGACCAGGAGTACCTGGGGAGTCACACAGCAAAGAGAAGAATCTGTAGCTCACTGGTTTGTTGGGCTATAGTGATTTGATTGATAATAATAATAAAATGCTCTAGTGCATACATTCCCAAAACAATCTATAGATCATGTGTAGAATAAGCACCCCAGATTTGATCCAAATGAAAAGTTCAAGTTTTGATGTTATATTAAAAGTTTCAATCGAAAGTAAACCAATATAGTTTTGTTATTTTTAGCTCAAACTAAACGTTTTTTTTTTTAGCTCAATTTGTTTTTTGATCAGATAAACTTTGATCAAGCAAAAACTACATAAGTATTCAATTTTGTACAAAAGCTTGATTAGATAAGAAATTTGATTAGATAAGTACTTTTTATCAATTTAACCCTTGTCCTGCCTTCAGAACATAAATGCTACATCAATGCCTGCAATGTTGTGTGGACATACCGCGTACATAAAAAAAACAAGCTCTTTTTTTTTAGTCTGGCTTAGGAGGAAAACCAAAGCATATAATAACATGAGTGACTTCCCTTGATAGTTCTATATATTCCAAAAATTAGACTAGTTATCTACCCTTGTAGCACTCTTTTTCTGTTGAAAACAGACAGCACGATATATAGTTGGTACCATGGTCATATGAAAATCAGCTGTCAATATGTTCGTAAATAAAAAGAATGAACCTCATGAACTCTTGACATTATCACTATAAAATAAAGTGTGGCAACAGAAGGAAGATACACTGGAGAAAAATTTTTGAATAAAAATTATTATGGAAACTATATAAACAGTGATATGTTTGAAAACATGCCTCATACAAAAAAAGCTATATATACACTGATATGTTTGAAAACTTGCCCCAAAACAAAAAAAAAGCACAAGCCATTGTTATTGTACAACAGGTGCATAATGGTAGTGTGAGTGGTGTAAACAAAATATTCAAGTAGTTATATCTCTAGTCCTATACAGTTTAGTGCATATTTCTGGCCAAACATAAATCACCATGACAACATCTTAATTTGAAAAGTTTTGAGCGTTTATTTATGAACATGCCAGACTGCTCTCCAAAGTGATTATTGGTATCTCATGCATTTTCACTTTCTCTTACACTTTTAACTAAATATTTTTCACTTACTCCACTATGTATCAAATCTTTGTTTATTTCCTTTCATTTTATACATACTTTTGTGGGTCGAGCATGAAAACACTAGGAATTATGAGGATAAGAAAATAACACGACAAATTTGTTTACTTTTCCCTAAGACTTCTGATGTACTACGTGATATCATTTGGTGTAACCTCAAAATTTGGACTTTTCATTTGGATCAAACCTGGGGTGCTCATTTTATACATGATCCCAATCTATAATATAAACCCTTGCTATAACAAACTAATGGGTGAGTGGGGGAAGGTCATTAAAGATGAAAGTTTGTTACCTGATGGTTTCTCCTCATTATGGTCCATGTGTTCGCTGCATTTATCAAAATTCATTTGCTAAATCTGATGTCAGTTCTGATGTATCTACGAGTTTGTTCAAGCCGAAATTCATTATATTGAGTTTCATTATATTTGTTGGAAATTAACTAATCAGAGGACAGAAAATCTATTAGTGTGTAAATTAAAATAAACAACGCCAAAACTGTGAAATAGATTCTTTCATTTATTTCTTCATATTTATAGCATTATGGAATCACAAGTTTGCAAAAAATCGGGTCAAGATTCAGTTTAGCAAATCTGAGTAATTTTTCATGAAAATGTATCACTTAATTTTTTAAAAATCATAAATTAAGTATAAAAATATTACTTGTTTCATCAAAATTATTATCTCATTATAAGATGGAGTTAGGTAGTTCAATAAAAGGATAAAAAGAAAGATGAGACAAAAGGTAGTTAGGTGATCTACTGAAGAGAAAGAAAGGAGGAAAGGATAGTTACGTAGTTTAATAAGGTATCAGGAGAAGAAAGTAGTTTATAAGAGGGGGAATAATTAGGTAGTTTACTGAGAGAGTAGGGAGAGAGGAGAGGAAAGGAAGGTATTTTAATAACTGAGTAGGAAGTGAGAGTGAAAAAAAAACACAAAAAGGTAGTTGAGAGAGAGAGAGAGAAAGAGGGAAGAGAAAAAAGTTAGGTGATTAACTGAGGGAGTAGGAAAATGTTAGCTCACAAAATTTATCCATATTTGTATAACATTTAAATGAAGATTGGAAGGGATAAGGGAGAGAGTGAGAAGATACAGGTGTAGAACGAGAAAAGAGCAAGGGCATAAGATAATGGATAATTTTCACAAACACCTGTGGAATTCTCATGAGCCCAGCTAATGAAAACTAGATAGTGATATAAGGTAATTGCTGGGAAAGGTTCACCAAAGCATTATATCAATATTTTGCAAGGTAGATAACTTCTTAGCAAATAATACTATTAAACTATTATGGGACAAATGAAAGCAGACCACTCCGAACTTTTGGAAATGTATTTTTAAGAATATTAACTGCAAAGGAGACAATTTAATTTAGTTTTGGTGTTTATGGTAAACATTTACATAACTGGAGAAGTGAATTCTCCAATAATCAAATGATTAAATAAAAACGTTTCTCATATACATCGGACAACGTCCACTACAACCAGTATATCTCCAAACCTCTGTTTAAACCTAATTATCTCCCTTAAAAAATATCGACATGTTTTGGTAAACCTATTCCAAAAAAAATCCTGATATCATACTTGAATTAAATATACCTCTCTATGAGTGATGAAACAAATGCAAAATAACTGATTTTTGTATCTTTTCGATTACTCAATCTTGTTTTGTTCCTGTGTTGGTTTTCATTCATTTCACATTTTTAGATATTTGATTATTTAATCAGACGAAGACAGCGATTGCGAACTAGAGAGCGCATACTTCTGCGAACACCATCCACTAACTAATCGCTGAATGAAAATCATTTAATCTATACCTACAGTCCAGGGGAGGTAATTAAGTTTCGATCTATCTTATTTCGGACGTCCTAGATCAGCAATTAACCTGTTTACCATCACGCCCACATTTAATGGTTGGACTTTGCCTCAACGCCACAACCCATCTTCAACGAAATTATTTGCTTAAAATAATATGTGAAAAAAAGGTTGATCCACATGCATATAATAATAAGTCATTCGCAGATATCTCCCGACACGCTATCATCAGTAACGAAACTTGACGGAAAAAGAATTTTATGTTACCTTAATCTTGATAAACTGTATCTTTACTTTATTTTGCATCTAGTTTAGTTTAATATTCAGGAAATATTGAACGTAATATTTTTGATACTTTATAACTACAACGCTATATTGAATATAGGAAAATTAATTGTCATTTTTTGACAGCAAAAAATGCAAACTAATATATAATGCTCATCATGATATGCAAACACTTGAAGAGAATTCCTGAAATGATTTGTTAAATTCTTACCTTAGTTTTGAAATTACTGACGATCGACCCTAATTGAGAACCGGACATGCTAACCAACCAAATTAAATCATATTCCACACTACCTACCTTGTTTTTTGAAAGGAAAAAAAATAAATGCCATTGTTACTCTACCTATTTCGTCTCCGTGACCCATTCGTGCGAGTACATGGAGCAAATCGGGGCTGATAATTGCTGGAATCCCTTTTAGCGGCATGATTTTCAATTCAAGGTTCGGGCAACAGAAAATAAAATGTGGATATGAATGTCACGTGAATTGAACCAACGGAAGCAGAACATGTGTTGCCAACTCAAATTTGATTTTTCCGGCCAAGTGCTCCAAAAATTGGCTAAAATCCCATAAATCCCCCACACTTTCGGCCAACTTTATAGCCCCCCGACCAATTTTTTTTTACTCATATTAAGTCCGATTATGAAATTAAAATAACTATATACTGAGACTCTAGAACAAATGAGTAATAGATATTGAACATTTACTATTATTAAACCAGATTTATAATGGATTTGCAAAAAAAAAAAAAAAAAAGCAAAAACAAGCCGATTTAATTTAATTTTATATCCATATCCAACTTAAAAATATATATTCAATATATTTAGCCATAAACTTAGTGCAAAAAAGTCGTATATTCTGGCTCAGTGGAAGAGACAGACAGGTGACAACACAAGAATGAATTAACCAGGAATTAATAACCTTACCAAATTAATATTCAATGCTTCTTCCACAAAAAAGAAGAAAAAACTTTTTTTACGCATCACCAACTGATAAGACTATAACTATAACATTGACGTTAAAATTCGTATGTTGAAGAGAAATCGTTAGGGTGGGAATAACTTACTGTTCTGGTGTAAAGTCATTTGTTGTCATAAATTTGTTTGAGTTTGTGAAGCTCACTAACCTATCATCTGGGATGGAACCCCGAGGCCCAAGTCAATAAATCTGATCGATTAACCATGTCTGCAATGTACATGGACATATATGAAGAGTCCAATTGCAAAAACTTTACACCGGTAAATCTGTTCCACGTTCGTTTATTATTTCAACATTTGAATTTTTTATGTTAACTCGTGATTATTTCAAACTGATGCTTGTCTGAATATGTAAAAATAATCCAAGATTAAATGAAATATGAGTTTAGGTCACTTCATTGTTCTCAAAGGCCCTAATTCTGAGCTTCAAACAAATCGAAGAATAAGAGTTTACAAGAACTGCTATTCCGGAATTATAGAGTAGTCCGAAAACGAACGAATAGATTAGGACGTCACATGATTACCAGTTAAGCCTTCTCCCCTAAAGAAGCAAGATGTCGATGGAAGTTTCTCTGACCGTTGTGACGCTTTTTTGGTTTATTATAGGAGGTGTGTTACCTGTGGGGGTCCATGTTTGCATGCGAACTTCTCCCCATAAAGGGTAAGTATTGAAATTCTGTAATATATTTCCGTATTTCTATGTAATATACCGTAATGATTATTATCGCCACTGTTACTCCCTTCCTCTCTCTTGTGGTTCCGCCTACATTATTTTTGATATGATGGTGAAGCAAAATGCTCGTATTTTAATTGTTACGAATTTTTCTATTATCATTATACTCTAATGTAAATTAGTGTTTATATTTTTTTTCTACTTGAACGTTCATTGTACTAAAATCTGTTTTTCACTACAATAGTGTGGATTCAAGGTTTTCATCTCACGAAATCAACAGACTACAGAGTTGAAAACCTAACTATCCCAAGGATTTTATGAAAAGTAAGGATTAAGTAAAAATTCAAGGTACAATCACATTTCAAGTGAAGATTTGTTTATCAAAAATAACGGATGAAAATTTCTGATATCGTTAGGCTCTTTCTCCCTTTTCAACTAATTCTTCGATTTAATTTGTTAAATTGTGCCTTTAAATGGATACACACCTGTTTTTTTTATTTCTGGATTAAAGAAGCAATTTTGAGGAATTTTTAGAACTTGATGTTTTGGTATCTTTTATAATAAATGCACTTAAAGTCACGAAATGACCTTCGAGCCATAGATTTTTAAATTAAAAACTAATTTGATTGGAAAAGTCCTTCCCCTGCTCTCTTCCGTACAGTTGATTATGTCAATAACATTTAAAAACCCAGTTTCATAAAAAGGAAACAATTTTCTTTAAAAGGAACGATTTAACGCTACAAAGAAATGGTCACAGAGTTTTTAGAAATGTACTGATTAAATAAAACATTAGTTCTCAATGTGCTGTTTTAAAGGTCTAGATTATTTTCACCACCTCAACATTTAAGCACAACTTTCCCAGGGACGTGTGTATGTGTGACCTTCGGAATTCAAACAATAGTTGCTGCGCCTGACAGTCTTGTATGAAATGACTGAAAGCTTGAAACAAAAGAAGTTGTCCCGTAACAGGTGGAAGTCAAACTTGTCTATTGAGTCTATTAATATGATTAATCCTTTTCTCCTTGCTCAGCTCTCGTATTCATGGTAAGCCTAATTTCGTTAGAATCAATTTATCACAGTAACGTTTTCGAGTACTCTAATTTGATCAATTCGGAAGATTCATTTCTTGGTGTTCACCGGTTGTCATTAATTTACATATTCCTTGTTTTGATTAAAGTTTTTCCAAATGGTGTGATATTCATAATATTCGTTTTAGATTTTACGTTGTTAGGGGGTTCTGAATTCTACATTCCATCCTTGTGTTGATCAAATTACATTAAAGTTATCCCTGTTTTGATTGAATTAACTTTTTAGTAATAGAGCAGCATAAAATTGGCAATGTCTGTTTGAACTGCGTCAAATATTTTTAATATATCTCAACAGTAGACAATTTTATTTACTTTTTGTTTAATTTTTCATTTTGAGATAAATAGCCTAACCAACTTTGACCTTTCGTTTCCCATGTCAATTGTAACTTCTTTTTATTTTTAAATACGTACCTACAGAAATAAGTTTATTACAAATTCCAATTGTAAACTTTCATTTTCCAACAGTATTTTATTCAGATAGTCTGCAAAGGGTACCTACCTACTTTAATTTCCTAAAGCTTCTTGAATTGAATTTTAAAAAATCATTAGTCCCTTTTTCTTTTGAAACTATACTTATTTCAGGCACTTTATCTTTATTTTCAAAGTTGTGGGAAGATGGAAGCTTACGATTGAAGTTGGGCTTATTTCTGTACGTAATAAAAAAAAATTTCAAAAATAGACCGAAGTGCCAAGCTATACATGATTATCATTTTTTTTTTTTTACCTGTGTTGAGGTACTTGTCATGTAGTACCCAACTTTTCTTATCTTTTTTTTTTTTTTTTTGTGTTATCAGCCTTAATTATGGCATCAAGTCTTGAAAATCATTTATGACATGAAACTGGGGTCCATAGAACCATTGTAGTCTCACAAATAATGCTGATGGGTCTGTATCAGTGTTCCCTCCAAACCTGACATTGCAAATCTTGTGGCTGAGAAACCTCATCCCTCGCACAGCTCTCAGAACACATGATTGTTGTTTTAGCTACCCTGACCTCAACCGAATGAGAATTCAAATAAATTTGATGACATCTGAGGGACAAAATTGTATATTATTAAAGTTCATTGATTACAGTCCAAGAACTAAACGCTGAAAATTGAGGCCCACAAGAATATTTCCTCTACAAAAGTGGTCCCTGAGTTTCGAAACCATTTGTCTATAATATCATGACAACATTGGTGATTTTGTAAACAAATAAAATTATTCACTTTATGCTACTTTCACCTGATGACAAATCTAATCACAAAATAAATTGAGATAAAATCACTGTTACTCACTGACAAATTTCAAAGCTATGGCAACTTGAGATCTTTCATGATAGTGAAATAGCATAAAGCAAACTTACATGAAGTAGGAAATGTGTATATGTATGTATATATTTATGATTTCTTTCTTTCTTTAGGAGATCATCAGTTATTTACTATGTAACTGTTCCAGGGATTTAATAACAAGTTGAATTAAGATGGTTCCCCCAGCAATGTTGATCAAACACCACCTCCCCTTAATCTATGATTTTTAATATTCAGCTTTATTTTATTTTTAGGGATGTGTCATTATAAATGTAGTTTATTTTATATAGGGTATTATCATGATGTATAGTATATGGTTATTTTATACTACACATTATTTAATTTTTTTAGACAAAGGGCTCACTTATGCAGGTTACCCAAAAAACAAATTTAAAGTAAGTATAATAGCGAATGTGACTTGTGTGAGTGTCACCTCTGTATGTGTGCATATATATATATATATATATATATATATATATATATATCCCAACAAAAGCAAATTTACACAATGTATCCTTATAACAAAGTACATGTAAAACAGAACCCCCCCCCCCCCGAAGAAAATTATATTTAGATAGAACAGGGAATAATTGACTGAAGTGACACAAAAACAGTTTCTAATATTTAGTGTTCAAAGCTCTCTCTCTCTTTATATTACTTTGTAACTCTTAAGTAAACTTCTAATTATTATAAAGCAATTATTGTTATTTCTATTGGATTATATATGCATTTCTTAATATAATTGTCCACATCCTGAAACAAATAGAGCAAAATAGACTGTGAATAACCACCATATACTATAGAATAATGAGAATTTGGAGTTGCAGCAGTTAATTGGCCTTTGCATTACTACCAACTATTTAACTCAATGCTAAAAGCAACGCTACCTTGAAGTGGCTACCTTATCGGTTGCAGGTTCAATTCCTGCAGCAGCCCCATTTTCTTCAATTGTTCATTCTATTTATACCATCTAGGACAAATGATACAGTAACTGTGTAATAATGGTAGATCATTTCGAATTGAGTTTCTCAGTAATATAACGCATTTATAATATTTCTATTTTAGTTGGTAAAGAAAATTTTGTCCCTTTATCATGCCTTGTTGCTTTAGCTCTATTTTCTAATGTATAAATTGCTTCTATGCACTTTTTATCATCCAAAATAAGGTTAAATGAGACCAGATAACATATTGTTGTTTTTAGTGTAACAGAAATTTGAGAAATGAGAAAGATTCAGTGAATCTAATCTATTGTATTATTTCACAATGGTCGCTTTTCAGTTGAACCACTCCTTTTTTGAACTCTTGACATTACCCAGTACCTTTGGCCCCAAATAGGCTGTATATGTGTGCAAAATTCACATATGCTTTTCCCTTTCGCACAAATGAAAATTGTGGGCTCTGTGTTTGGTCTCGACTTGATAATAATGGTCTGATTTCCATCTTATTCCTCTGTAATACTATAAGTCTAATTCCCCTCAACCAAATTTGATATGCATACTCAAATGACCTCAGAGACTGTTTCGAAGTAAAATAAATATAACAACAAGTTCAACTAGTTTTGTTCTTTCATGTTTAAATAACCATTCTGTTTTAGCATTAACCAAATATAGATGTCATAATTCTGCAAGTTGCCTGGAATAATTCTCAATATTGTTTGGTTTCATCACAATATTTTGGTTAATAAAACCAACAAGGATGAGAATATTAGTCTGAACAACCTGTGGAATTCTATTGTAATTAACCAAACATCTGTCTGTCTATATGTGACTCAGGAGCAACACATTTCCCCACAAAATCTTCTGTGTACACTTATGGGACCCCCAGGTATGTCTTGAGCAAGTTAGTTTTTGGAAATTAAAAAAATAGTATGGAGGTTTATTTGGGCTTAAATGACCTGATTTCTTTCTCTCTATAATACCAAAAGTCTAATTCCATTTATCTGTATGTGACCTAAGTAGCTGATACAATGTATTATTGCCAGAGGTGTTAAATTAAGGTACTCCTTGAGAAAAAAAAAAAAGAAGTTCAACAAAGTGTCCACCATTTGTAGTAGGAGCAGGATGAGGATGGTTCACTCAATGGTCTGAACCAAGTTCCATATCAATCCAACATGATATGGTTGAGAAAATTGATATTATCATATTAGGGGCTGACTGACCAACTATAAAGTGTCTCATAGAGACGCATGGATGCACCCACAGTCAGTATCAAGTTCAGGAACTGAAAATTCTACCAATTTGATAGCTAGTAATGACTCCTCTGAGGATTTGAGACAATTTTGTGGCCATTACTTTCTAAACCAGTATCTATTGGAATAGTTTCTTATAGTTTTCCTCTGTATACTCAATAAATAACAAATAGATTTACGGTTAGTGGTCTAATATTCATTTCAGGCTTTGTGAATACATCTCTGGGTGTACGTATTATTTGTTCATGAATATTACAATTGTTCTGTTCATTTAATGCCATTGTTATTCCTGGGAATTTGATAGACTGTTTTAGTTTGTTTCAAAGAATGCTTTGTTTATTTAGATAGACTTCTTGTGGAGAATAGAGCCACAACCATTCCGCTGCCGTTCTTGTAGCAAGTAGGTTTTCACGAGTTGGAATTGCTAGCCTCACACCTAACCCTCTTTTCTCTTTCATTTTTCTTTTTTTTTCTTTTCTTTTATCCAGGCTTTGTGCCAGCTATTGCAACTGTCCAACTAGATTTTTTTGTGTCAGTAACCTTCTCTTAGATAGACTGCCTTACAGGGCTAAAAGGATTCAACTCCCCTGCTATTTACCTACTACATGGGGGTGATTCATGCCTTTCTCAAGGGTATAAGTGCACAGTTAATGTAAGCAGCTTTGGATAAAACTCAGTCTGCCGATTGCATTTTCCGTACCAGTAACCATCACGCCACTCTACGTCTCCAGTTTTAAAGGATCAAATGTTAATTTTTTACATTCAACTTTCACTTTTTTTTTTTTTTTTTGTTTTTTTGTGATGCTTTCATTTAAATACTAGCTCAGAGCTTTCCAAACTCTGTGAAATGGAGTATGATTTTGTATAACTTTTGAAAGGTACTTTTCCTGAGTCAGTTGGACTGCTAGAATGTAATATATTCGGCTTGGATAACAATATTTGGATGTATCGCAAAGAATTTTAGTTCTAAAGTGTTGCTCACCTATGCAAAAAGTTTCTAAAGCTCTGTACTAGCTGATTATGTATCGTGTGATATCACTGGTAGGATTTCTCAAATATGAGGTCTATCCAGAAAGTATCCAGCCATTTGCTAATGATAAAAAATTAAAAAAAAAGCTTACCTAGGGCAATGATACCTTAGTCCCTTTCAATGTACCACACTTGGGAGGTCACAGTTATAGCAGCATTCCTTCCACTTTTTTTTTGTTTTTTATTTATCACCATTACATCCAGAGCATATACCTGAAGAATGCTTTTGAACGGATCAGCTGAAACATTGTGTTAGCATCATGAATAAGGAATTCAATGGTCTGAGAAACTCTTTGAATGTTAATGACTCTTCTCAAAACTATAGACTGTAACATTGATTGAAACTTTTATTCAGTCTAATGATTACATAAATATATATGTTGTTCACATGAATGAATCATCATAGCCTGTGCCTGTACTAGAACTAATTGTCTGAAAAAAACTTCTTAAGGAAGAAAAAAAATCTTTATTCAAAATTATCCGCACAAGATTTTGGCATTGTTGGTCCAAAATGACCATTGAGACCCCAGAAAGACCTTTTTTTGAAGAAAAACGAGAAAAAATGTAGCCTTGTGGTGTACTGATGCAAATAGATTTTTTTATCTGAAATTATCTTCTAAAAAAAAATCTTTCATCTAAAAAATTCCAACACAAGATTTGGCCATTGTTGATCCGAAATGACCTTGTGGTACAAACTAATTTTCCAACATTTTCTTTTTCTTTTCTTTCTTCAAGAAATTTTACTTTATAACACTAGAAAAACTCATTTAAGTAATTAACTTTATTGAATTTTCAACTATGCTGGGAAAAGACTATGAAAATAGTCAAATATTTGTACAGGGATGTGGAGATATTGGTGAGATTCTCTCTCCAAAAGATACAAGTCCCTCCCTTATCTCAAAATCAACTGCCCATTTATGAAATAAATAATGGATCACATCAAATACTATCAGTGATAAACAATATGAATCTTCAACATAATGTGACATTTTTATTGCCTTTTATCTAGACAAAATTATTCCTTTTCAGCTGTTATTGCAATCCTGATGTTCTGCTATAATGACATAGTTACTGAATATTATCAAATTTCTCATTAAGTTATAAAAAATTTACTGTAGTGGTTGAAAAACAAACTAACACAAGGTTTCACTTGATTATACATAAGGACTCTGTAAAAAGATATGTTTTGTTTCTTCTTTAAAAGGCGTTATGTATATCATTTATTCATTTATTATTATTAATAGTTATCTTCTTAAAACCTTTTTTTTTTAGTCATACACTCAAACCTCACGTACTCGTATGTTTTATTTCGAATATCGGTATGGAGGAGTTACCTCCCCTGATACACTTGAATTACGATTGTTTCCAGTACTATAATATTTGTATGTTGCAAATTTTTCTTCAATATGATACTTCTATGAATATGGAAACTTGAGATTTATCTTTTTTTCTATAATTTAATACTTGACATTTGAATTTGATTTTTTTTTCTTTTTGTAGGTTAATACAAACTATGCTGGTTTTGACTGCAGTTTGCTGTTACATATTGTAAGTATTGAGATTCTTCTTTGTATAAAAGGAAAAAAAAAACAACAAACATTTATATTTTTTGGAATGATCTTCAATTTCAGCCTGAAATTATGAAACTTGTGTATAATTTGATAGCTAAAAGTATACTCCTAGCATACTTATGCTTTTTATTGCAACTACTCACTCAAATGTAATAAAAATGAATCAAGATAGTCCTACTTACTAATATAACTGGTGTAGACAATAATAAATGGGTCTGGTTAGTCACTCAATAGAAACTAATTCTTTTGGCAACATGCCATGTAGGTGATCAAGAAATGGAAAAAGTGGTGATTAATTAATAAGTTAATTTTCTCACCTTTTGTTGGGCAGTGATCACTAAAATGAATCTGATTTTCAAAGAAAAGCACAAATGAATGCATCTGGACACAAACTAAGGAATCAGTTTAGCATGAACTTGCATTGCAAATTGAAACCCCATAAAAAATCCACAGGGAGGGGGGTAAGAAAAAAAAGTTTTTTTTTTATAGACATGGTTAGAAGTAAATGTTTAAATTTTTAGCCTGCTAGGTCCATGGGTATGGCTTATGTGTGTGATGAATGCATACATACATAGCCATTCAGACCAACTTGAAAACTGGAAGAAATATAAGTTGACATATTCAGTTTTTAATACGGCAGGGGAAAAAAAAAATATTGGATCAGTCTCGGGGAAAGATTTGAACGGCTAGTCATAAAGACTGTGGTAGTGCAGTTGGCATATATAGGCAAGCTTCTTGAGCTTAAAAGGATGTGGGTTTGAGTCTTGCCTAGAGTTTATTTATTTCTGATGTGCGCTATTCATTCACTGCTGTAGAATGACAGGAGTAGTTATAAAGAGAGAGATACGTTTTTTTTCTTCTTTTTTTTCTTCTTTTTTTGACCACTTTTAAGGAAAGTGTTTTTTTTTTCTCTTTCTTGATGCTGTAAAAATAGGAACTAAAGATATTTCTCCATGTGTACATGTAATTTTGAAAAATGCTTCTAGAATTTATATGAAGACATTATGTACCGAGTGGGTGAAAAGAAACTCCCTTTTGGAAATTGGTATATGGAATCACCTGAGCCCCACAAATGGCCTACCTGACCAACCAGCCAAGTGGGCTATAGATTCTCCTCTCATTGTGTGTGTGTGTATTGAGGCATGAATGGTCACATTTTGGGGGCTACAACCATGCATATGTACACCACTGGGCACCATCAAGAACACTTTTAAAAGATTTTTTTTTTTCCAAAAGTGCTCTTTTGGGCCTCTCTGGTCATTTTTGATCAACAATTTTTTAGATGATTTTAGATTATTAGCTCCAGTACACACTTGGGCTATGGTAGGTAATTCACTCATGCGAGGTAGGAATATTATTATGAAATCAGAATAGAGGTGTGAGTGGCTTCTTGAAAAGGAAAACCTATTTTTGATATTAAAAAGAAAGCAGTACCCTTATGCTGACTACAGCTTCAGCCATCCTTGCTTGGACTCCACCAATCACATTACTACTTACTCAGCCTATTTGTGATATGTGACATAGATTTGGAGGCAATGAGCACCCAAAGTGGTGTCACTTGGTTCACCCTGTACTATTTTACCCACGAGTGGGGGGTGTGTGGATTCATGCCTTTTGCAAAGGCATTAGTGTTAAATAAACATAAGCTGTTTCAGCCAAGATTTGGATAAATGGAAGGGCAGTTGGAGCCTTTAGTTCTGTAAGGCAGTCTGTCTTGGACATCGATCTAGCACCCTGTCCCTATAAAACCCACGATTGCTACAAACAATAATCGGGTCCTAAAGGATTGATTGAGCGATAGAGAAAAAAATGATTGTCTCATGTGTCGCACAACTGAGTTGATTAACAACTAATTACCATGAAGATGAAAAAAGATAAAAATGGAGGAACAACGTCTTCATATTGAGTGTTAAAATAATACATTTTGCTTTGATGATGTTATACTAGACTAGATAAACTTGGACTGTGTACAGGACTGAGGTGGAATAATTAATGAAGTATAAATTACTTCACCTATATCTATGTACCCTCATAAATAGAACCAGTGGTAGACATAGCTAATGAAAATGCTAAAAACAGACCTAGAGAGCTGAAATTCAATCTTTTAGCTTCAACATGAAGCTTTCCAAGAAGGTATAACATGCCAATATTGGATGAAGATCAAAATAAATAATTGAATGAACAAATGAAATAGAACATTAGTTCACATTCAATATGCAGTTCATTTAAAGCTCTAAGCTGCAATATATTAATTCCTACTCTCTAGGTCTGTTTTAAAAGGTTCTAAAGAAGAAAAAAACAAAGCTAAATTCATATAATTTAACAGTTATCCTCGTTTCCGCTAAATTTTTTAGCATTTTATCAGCTAAGTATTTACATTAGTTGTGTCCATCACTAAATAGAACTAAATATATTTGCTTGAAAATTAATTTTTAATTGTTTTTGTTTTTCAGTTGGTTGTGTACTTTCCTCTCTCAGTTGAATCCTTTGTTTGGTCCACAATTGGAAACTCAAACCATCAGATTTTTGCAGATGGAATGGGACAAGGTAAAAAGCATAAATATTTGAATGTTTCTTATGCAACTCTGGAAAAAAAATGTTTGGACTGTGCTCTGATTCAAGGTTGCTTGATCATCTCCCCTTCTGGCCAGATCTGACAACCCTGCTCTCATCTGATGATAAAAATGAAATTCAAGAAGTTCCATTTAGTAATTTTTCCTCTCTACACAGACTAGTGGTGGTGAGAGCCAACATCATATATAAATGAAAAACTACAAAATGAATCTATAAATTTCAACTTTATATGTGGATAATTGTACAGTTCAGACATTTTTTTTTTTATGTGTGTTGTATCAAATTTTGAATGTAATTTGTAACTTCATAGTAATTTTCTGAAAATGTTCTGGAGTCTGTTTAAGACAACACTTGAATGAAATCCAACATTTAAAATGTTGAAAAAAGCGAAATGATCAAAAACTATTACCTTTGACATTTGATTTATTTATATGAATTTGAGAGTTGACTGACAATCAAGATTGTATTTGCAAGACCTGTTCCCTACCATTTAGAAATGAAAATCTATTCAATAGAAAAAATAAAATTACCTTTTTTTTATATTGCTTCTAAACATTATATTGATAATCTTTTATGGAAATTATCAAAACGTGTCGGTTCTTGTATCATTCTATGTAGCATTTACTCTAATTCAGCAACATTTAATTTGTCCTTATTTATCAAAGGTATATTTAAAACTATCCTGTGGAATGTAAATGTCTCTCTCAATTGAAAATTATTGAGGAAACCTGCTTATTAGTTAATTTCATTTGAAGAAAAATGAAGCAAAATCCATACAGAGGAAACCATTTATCATCCCAGATAATATCAAACATTTATTTTAAAAAATCAGTTGGTCCCGAACACCTTATTTAAAGTGAATTAAACAATATTAAAGATTTTTGGATTACTGTACTCAAATACACTATCATGGAAAGTTATTCATAAAAATGTAAATTGTTCCAATTTTCATATCTTTTTTGCCTAATGTCGTCAGACAGTTGTTATTTAGAAGAGCCTGTCTCAAAGTGATCACAATAAGCAGCTTCCTCTTTATTATAAGGATCTCCATCATGTTACCACAATTAAGCATTTATTTATCTCTGCCCAAACTCTTTGGTTGTTTTTATTCTTTATAATTTTCCTCGACAAGAACAGAAGAATTCAAGGTTATAAATACAAAGTATAAGATTTTATTCAATATCTCTTATCTTTTGTTTTACACCAAACTGTGCCTAACAATCTTCTATTACAGATAAAAATCACTGTTCAGATTTTTTTCTTTTAATTCTGTTGATATTTTAGGTCTCACTATGTAATCAGATGTCGGAGATTTTATAATGTCTTAAAGTTTTTGTTTCTCTCTCATTTTTATTTCTTTCAGAAGTGAACTAGTATTTCTGTCATCTGAGCTGAAATGGTTGCTCTAGTGAATCGGAACTGCAGAAACCTCTCAAGGATCCTAGAGTGTGGAAAGAACTTAGAATTGTTATTGATGTCAGATTTTCTTCGGCCAACTTGGTGATTCATTGCTGATGAAAAACTGAATTCCTTTAGTTGAACTCTGAAAAATAAAATGAAAGGATCTGCAAATAACTGCTCGAAAGCGAGTGTAAATAAATTTTTGTCTAATTATCTCCCCTGTTTCTCTCATAACTTGTTTCCCCATCATTTCAGAAACATTCCGATTTCTTACTATTTTTACTGCTGCTTCCTATCCTTCCTCTGAATAATCTCCATGACAAATAGTTCTATTGGTATACAGCATTTTTTTTATTCTCTCCCCAGGAAGCTACCCTTATAATGAATTTTTTCTTTTTATTTATAGTTTAAAACCTACATGCAAAATAGAATACAAATAATTATTCATTCATTGTCCAGAAATCTACTGCTCACAATAATCATAAGCCAGACCATATTAGAAAAAGGTGATATAGTTTCATTCCTGGGGGAATAACATTCCTTAGAATAGTAGTAACATTCATAAATTACATCATTAAAAGGAAAGAACATACTGGTAACGTTCCATTACAAATTTTTGACTAGTTTATCTTTCATCTTATATTGTTTCTTCCTTTTTTATTACATGTTGTTTACATCAGTCAGAATTCGAGAATATGAACTTTTCCTTTTTGAAAAGAGAAGCAACAAGATGAAGGATGAATAAGTAGTAAATGATAGTGAAACTGTTTAATTTAAAACATTCAGGAAATGGACCACTCCTGAAATTTCTATTTAATTCTGGACAAATAGTTTAATTAGGAGGATTATAATTGACTGACTTTAACAAGCTGCCTTTTTTTTCTTTTCCGAAAAATGATGTTGGGGAAACCCTTTTACTATTTCATTCCTGATTGAATGTCATCTAAGGGTCCTGCTGTGTTGGTTTTCTGCAAGATTTGTTTTTGTGTGCAGATTTTTAGGATTTTTTTTTTTTCTCTAACTGATCTGTACATTGTTTTTGTAATGTTTATATGCAACCTGTATCTGTATGAATGTGTACGTGAAAATAGATCAGTTAATAAACTGTTGAATAAAACAAATGACTTCTATTATTCATCATTGGTTTTTCAAAGATTCTTTCTATTTAACCTATTCATTAACCCAATCTGAACAGAGAAAGATGAGTTTAACTCACTTTAACAAAGATGTGATGAGTTTGAGCCCCAACTTCCGTTAAATAAAGAGGGGGGGGGGCAAGGGAAGTAAATGAATGAAGCTGTCCATATTTGGTATTGCCGGTGGTTAGTTTGCCTGTTCTGTTTTTCCATGCTGCCGAGTTCAAATTTCAACTGGGATCTGTGTTCATTTTGCATTAATGCCCTGAGGAAGATGTACCCCCCCCCCAAGAAACTCATGGGTAGAATAGCAAGTGAAACGAGTGATGCCACTCTAGGTGCTTGTAACTTTCAAGTCAATTTCATGTATTGCAAACTTGTAAGTACCTCAAAGTCTTGCAAAAACAGAAAGTTTTGATATGTGAAGCCTTGGCAGGGACAGCTTTCTGCATAAGGATCCTATTTTTTTAATTTTGTACAGAAGTTACTATTACAGACTTTACTGTAAAATATTTCAGATTTATTTGTAATTTATATGTTGATGACTTATAATACAAAGATGGGATTTATACAATATAAGGATAAACTTCAAACTTGATGTATTCTGATGAAAAGCGAGATAAAATAAGGACTAGTCAAAAATTGTGACAATGCTTTATCGAAGAGATTTAGACAACTCAATATTATTAAATTCAGTTGATGATCTCTGAATAGTGTATATGCTAAAGAAAGAAAGGTATTGTCCAGTCTCAAGAACTTTCCAAAAGACTATTCCTTATAATTGTATGCTTCTTTGAGCAAATAATGGTTAGACAAATATTTCTGTAACTTGATAGTATGCTAGACTTACTTGTAAGTTTGATCCTCATTGTGAATCTCTGTTGCAGCTATGAAACATACTAAGCAAAGATTAGTAAATATGTACTTGAAGTAGTGATACTTATGTGAATCCCATGAATATTTTGAAAACTATAAGATAACTGTTTTCATCTTCAAAATTTAGTACCTCAAAAAAAAATACAAAATTATAAAATTAACAGCCACTACAAATATATGATGTCGGCGAAGAAGAAATAGCAACATTTAGATGGGAAATAACTCTTTAAAAAAAGCACTGGAGTTGCCTCCCTCAAATTTACAGTCTTCTGATATCTTATGTGTTTAGCTATATTTTCTGCTAGGTTTTGTCCAATGAGCAGACTGTAAAGGGAGGCAACGCTGAACTTTCTATTAAAGAGTTATTTCCCTTTTAAATGCAATTTTTTTTTTCTTTCTGCAGGCACCTGTAGATGATAGTTTTAATTCTTAATTTTTTTCAAAATAATGTATAATTGTATCTTGCTCTATTTTGGATTAAAAAAAATACATAATGAAATAGCTGAAGTTACAGATGGAGAAATAGAAAGTTACACTTCAATATATTGATAGATTATCACATTTTTACAAAACCTGAGCTAAGGAAAAAATGACCAAGTTGTCTGTTCATATGGCAAAATGCACTGACAGAAAATGGAATTGTTACACCTTAAATGTGTTTCAATTTGATCAAGAGTAAAAGTATAGGTAGTATTACACAAAATGATCTCATGTACAGATCAATACATGCACTGGTTCCAAAATAAGGGATACAATAATAGTACACAGTCCCCCATATTAATACATTGTATGTCATCCTTGGGTGTTAACGTAAGCCTGTGCGCTAAAGCTCAGACACAGTAACACTGATACCAGTGCGTCATCTATGTGACAACCTAGTTGGAAATTTCGTCTCAGACTATCCACTACCTCTAACAATCACATACTGTACCCAGATCAAAATTGGCTTTATCATCCAGGCTGTTGCAATTTCAGCTTTTTTACTACCAATAAATTGGATTATTTTTCAATCTCATAATCGATGTTAGTGTAGAATTAAGAGTATACTGAAAGATACTACAGAGATCTCTAAGAGGTAAAGATGAGAGAACAGAAATCATAAAGATGATAAACATATGATGGTCACAGATACAACTAGCGAGGAAAAAGCAAGTAGTTTCACGATTAGGATGATCCAGACAAAATCTCTTGGTTTTTGTGATCTCAGCAGGAATCCTTAATAAAATAACTTGAAATTTCATCTATTCCTGTGAACCAATTGTGTTGGATAGAATGATAATGTTAGAGTGTTGTAGCCTCTGATCAATGGGAAATGGAATCAAGATTGTATGCTTTAATGGCTTCTGATGAATGGGAAGACTAAATTAAGACTGACAGGATAACGAAAAGGAGAACTTTATTTATTTAGTGCAGATCAGATGGCAAGAGAGGAGATACAAAGAGTGACTGAGCCACGGGCTGTTCATAATTCCATGTGCTTTCTTGCTATGCGTTCCAGTATCACTTCATGTTTCAAAAACAAGGGTCCCTTTCTCTTGGCTAAGGCAAAGAATAAAGATATTTTTCTATACCCTGTATTTGCCTTGTTGTTCCAGCGAGTAATTAGATGGGTTATGTCTACAGTTTCACTATTTGTATTTTTCATCTCAGCTGTGCATATTCTCCCAGAAGTTGCCTTTTGAAGATCCAACACTGTTTGATCTGGCTAATTTAATATCATGGTAACGCAGCAGCATGTTTCAATTTCATCAGACTGCAACATCTGGACTCCTAAACTGGCCGTGTGTCTCTGTGTATATCAACAAGTTGAATCAAACTCTTAGTTTTATTCCTCCTCTTCCAGTTAATTCTTGCCCATGAAGAGACACACAAAAAATCCCACTACTACTATTTTAATGTTCTCTCCATGAAACTTTCACAATTAGCCAAACACTGATTCATACACTATGGTGACACTTGTTAGCCTTATGTACCAACTGAAAAGTATTTATTTATTTATTTATTTACTAAGGTGAAGTAAGCTTAAGACCAAATTAGGGGAAATGGAATGAGAGAAATTTTGATATGGTAATGTTTCAGGTGAGGATGACATTCCTGCCTATGAAATCTGCATTCAAAATCCCAGATTTTTTTCCCTAGACTTGAACATTGACCCTAGGCACCGGTGGGAAATATTTGAAAATTTTCACCATAATTTACACATTTGTTCCTGTAGAGTTTGAAATCCATTTTCTCGTTATTTCCTGTCTTATTCTTGAAATCTTATTCTTTTGTGTGTGTTTCTGTATGTATACGGGCTTACCACTGTCCATCTCAATACTTCATTGATATCCCTCTGTCAATGCGACATACTCTTTGTATCTGGAATGCTACCTTCAAGAGGTGTGGATTTGCGTAGCGGTTAGCACATGGAAAACCAAATTGGTGAACTGAGTTTAAATATTGGCTGACCTTCTTTTGTTCACTTCGTCTTAATGCCCTTGGGAAAGGCATGAATCCATTTTTCCCCCACTCCAGTCATAGGTAAATAGCAGGGCAGTTGGAACCCATCAGTTCTGTAAGACAGTTTATTTAAGAAACGTTTTTTTCTCTGACAGTAAAAAATAAACGAACTATAACTTGGTAGTTGCCATAACTGGTACCAAGCAGTACCCTGGCTCCCTAAAAACCACAATTACTAGCTACCTGCTCTTGATTTCAGGATCCCGTGCTATCGGTCGAGGAAGAGTTGTGGGACCTGCGTATGTGCCAATTGGCTGGCTGCCAGGTGTCGCTTCGAGTATCAAGAGTCGTGCGTTGCTATTTTAGTATTCGATATTTAAGAAGTTGTCGACTCTGATTCTATGTCAATGATTTTACGTATTGATTTATTCATTGTTTTGTAGGATTAGCAGTTGTCATGCGATGACTTCGTCTTACTGTAAAAAAAAAAAGAAGATAGCCTTAAAAGAATGCTGGTCACTTGTGAAGAAGAAATTTTTTTTATTCAGCTATTGCAACGAAATATTCAACTGAACAGTTGAGTGATATATAAAGAAATAATGATATCAGTCGAGGGATATATAAAGAAATAATGATATGATACCAATTATTTCTTTTACTTCTTGTAAATTGGGTGCGAGCCATTGTAAAAGGGCCGACTTTATTGTCTTAACTTTACAAAGTTAGAGTAATTAACCATTTGCCCACTCCTTAAGGCATTTGGAACTTTATTGATCCGGGAATCTTGGCATCAGATAACGAACGAATGAATCGATCATTAATCTTAACCGTATCTTACTTCCTAGAAAAGACACTGGATCTCCATCTAGATCTGGCAGTCAACATTACTGTAGTGATAAAAAACGTTATAAGATCTCTGGCTTGAATCATCGTTTCTATATAATTCTGTCTAGAAAATATTTTGACTATTAACCAAATCCACACAAGTCTGCCTGAAGCCCTTCGAATTTGAAACTTCAACGTGTCTGAATTTCGAGAGAAAAATAAACTTTTCTCGATTAGGAATTTCCAATTTAAACACAATCCTGTGGAAACAATCTCCTTGGGCATCGCAGATGGACTGCCTTTCCGTTCAGACTTCTTCATCAATTCACAGAATACCCAAAAAGTGTCATCCGTAGCTTGTAATTCGATTGAATCATACTGGTTAATTGTAGACAATTCTGCGTTCAATTCGCGATGAGACCTCGCACTGATTATTTCATTATTCAAACTATAACTCCTTATTTGTCTGATTGCCATATAGAACCTTGGTAAATCCCTTACGCAACCATTTCTTGATTCAGTCTGATTGGGTAAAAATTACATTAACACAATTGCGCATGCGATACACTTAGTTCCGTTTCCGACCCTAACAGACTACGAAAAAAGAAATCCAATTAGAGCTGCCTCTTTAATTTATTTCAACTAGTATCTCCTTGTTTTTCATGCACTTCCATTGATTTCCACTCAATGCAGAGGGTGTAGACGTACTGTCTGTCCCAAGGCGCTCTTAAATCTTTTAGATTATTCTCTAAGCAAAGAAAGGGTGCCCTGAGGGAACCTCTCGCACCCAGTCGTCTGCATAGGTTCTGGCTACACTCCAGTTAGTATGATTAACCTTAGAGTAATGGTTCCAGGATCTTAAACTTCTAACTGTAATCACTGCCCTGAGCAATCGCAGCCTGTACCTGCTGGGTAATCTCGTGGATCCCCGAATCATCATCGACCACCCTCACATCACATAGTGAGTTTTCTAATACTTCTGCACAGGACCAACTTCTCTGTCAGTAACTTTTACATTAACAGAGGACCTTTAGCATATCGGCCTCAACGGGCGTACTGTTTCCAGCTGTGTCCCTGAAATGGATACATCCAACTGATACACGTTCACGACTCTTTCTTCTATTCTTCTCTCTTCCATTTTAACTTTGTCAATTCAGCGGGTGAAATCTCAACATCCGATTCCCAGCTTGCAGTAACTGTTTTTTTTTTAGATTGATCGGTCCTCTTACGACTTTGCTGAGAGGCCTCTTCTTCATGAGACATTTGGTACATAATTTCCGAGTCCGATTCTGAGGATTTGGGTACGTTATCCAATGGTCTCGTCTCCACTGTTACACTTCGTGTTTATCTCTTCTTTCCAATAGGTTGTGGAACTTCTTAACCATCTCTCTGTACCAATTTCAGGCTATTTGCGTGGACCCACTTGACCTTTAGTCAGTTAGTCCCATAGAATAAATGACATTGAGCCTACCCGCTTCCCTCATAGGGTTCCCATTTTTAATCTAGTTTACCTTGCCTATCATGCCCTCTATGATAGACCTAGCCCTCTCCCTCGAACACTGACATTTGCTAATTCTTATCTACTTGTTTGTTCCTTCTAATATAATCTGAATCTTTCTTACCCTTTTCCGGCTTTTACAAAAACCTTGAACGGCTGTTCTAAAAGGGGGTGATGTTGGTCCTCTCTTGAATAATTATTTTCTTTAGGCAGCATCACATTGCACCCAAATTAGCATATACAGGTTGAATCACCCAAATCTGGGATTCACTATACCAGAGACCACTACGTCTACCTAAGACAACGAATATCTATGAAACCTTCAAAAAAAAAAGAAATCAAGCGAAGAATCACTCTAGGATGACAAGCCTTCGGTAGAGCAAGCTCAAGCCTCGAGAACAGGAAAAGTTTTTAAAATAACGGTCTACAGCCAATGTATCCTCTCGATAGTCTTGAATAGAGCTGGAACATTGAACCAAAAGATTGACCCTTAAACTCAGAACTACGCAACGTGCACAAGACATAATTTGTTCAGAAAATCGATACCTGAGAAAAAAAAAAAACTTGTATAAAAGTTGATTTGATCGTCAAAATCTTTGTATCATTAGTAAGAAGAATGAGCAAGCCTGAGCTCCGGTGTGAACGCCTGTTATTTTCTATATCTGAACAATTCAAAGTCGTTTCACCATAATACAACGAAGATGTACATCTCATATAACCCCAACTCTTAACCCTATGTAAGTTTATCGGCATTAGTAATCAATGATGTATACCTACTTTTCATTTCAAGTTTTTTGTATGTTCAATTTCTACAAATGGAGTCATTACCTAGCTCTCTAAACCAAGTCCTTCCATATACCTAGTTCCCATCATCCATTTCCATCAATGTCAGTAACAGTAAAATATACGCAATCTATTTTTTTATCCCAAGTTTCGAGAACTCTACTACTCCGGTAGTTATCCTGTTCCAAGCTTACCTACTGTAAAACAATTGCTCACATTGATCGAAATCCCGAGTTTTAAACAAATCCCACGGTTAGTTTTCCCGGTGTATCGTCCACAAAACCGGCGGAATCGCCCCACCTTGAAATTACTTTGATTTGGGAAGCTTCACCCTGTAGTCAATGGATATTGAGCAAGTCTAGTAGACTATTATTAGTGTGTATTGAGTTCGATCCTCATTCGATGAGTTTCACTCGTGTCAGTAAATGCCTATCATCATCAGTCTTTCAACGTCCGTCGTTAGACATAGACTTTTCCCAGGATTCACCACACTTCTCCATCATGGGCGTTGCGGGGCCAGTACATTCTGAACTTGTCCAGTTCGTCTCTCCATCTAATATTCTGCCGGCCTCGGTTCCGCATGTGATTTTGGGGAATCCATGTCGTGAGTAGTGATATCCATCGGTTGTCCGCCATTCGTGCAACATGGCCAGCCCACTGCCATTTGAGCTTTATGGATTCTATGATGTCCCTGACTCCTGTCTTTTCCCAGATGAACTGTGCTGACTTGTAGTCTCTCCATGTGAGGCCTAGCATGATAAATCAGACAGCTGAATTATTGTCTTCTTGTTTCACAATATATTGGTATTTATTTGCCCCCGGATGAGGGTAGATGTGATTCAGGATCGGGTTGAATAGGCCCCCACACAAATGTGCACAAGTGTAAAGGCAACAACGTGAGACAGTCAGCTATTGTAAGTTTCAGGCTTAGTTGTTGCACCAGAAACACTCCAGCCATAAGTAAATAGTTGGGTAAACTGAGGTATCTAGCTATGGTCGGTGACCTATCTAGGAAATGGACAACTCTGATTCTAAAACCAACCTGAAGAAGGATAGGCCCCCGTCAGGTTATTTCGCCCTTGACAAACCTATAAAATCATCTGTGGCGCCCCAATGACCACGCACTGGAGATAAAACAATTGGGATTAGGAAAAAAAACCTGCTCTATCTAAAAGACGGCGTCGAAGATGAAACGCAATTTGAAAAAAGCTCTTAGAATGCATGGTTCAAAAAACAAACTTTTGTGTAACATGTGAGAGAGAACAATGTGAAGAAATACTCGTATTGATCATGTAGGCCCTTTCCTTTCTACTATAATGATAAAGCTATGTCTGTTTGCTGTGAATACAGTTGAATAGCTTATCGTTCTTGTCAATAAAACAAATTTACCGTGATGGCGTAGTTCAAATTTAGGGATTGTATACGCGTGTAAATACGGTTACTTGAGGAAGAGAAAGGTGCTGCACGTATTTTGGTGCTGTATTATTTGTTGAAAGGAGGAAAAGGAGAAGCTATTGTTCCATTGATTGAGAAAAAATAGTTTGTTGTTTGTTTTAAGGTGGGACGACTTTGAATTGCTCACAGATAAAATAAAAAAAATAATAATAATGGGCGTTTACGCTGGATGTCCGTTCTGTCAGGTTGACGCGTCGATGTTATACATGGCACAGTTTTCTCAGAATGGAAACTTATGAATCCAGCCCATTAATTAGGGATGATCATCGTCGGTCTTTTAGCGTGTGGGATCCACGTTGTTTGTTTTCTAATATACTGTGGTGTCTTGTGATCCCTCCACGTGATGTTAAGCATGACTTTTTCCTGTGCACGCTGCATAGTTCTCATTTTGAGAGCCAATCTTTTGGTTAGGTTCCATGTTTATTGCCGATAAGAATGTACACAAGTTTATAGTGAACCTTTACTTTTGCCAAATCTCATATAGTGAATTGTATTTTTCCTTCGATATCTTTTTTTTCATCATGGGTCTATCAAGGGCGAAGCAGCCTTAAAGAGCCTATCCCTCTTCAGGCTAGTTCGGAATCAGGGTTGTCTGTCGTCAAGACTGATGGCCAATCATGGCCACAGAAACCAGTTTCCCCTGCTACTGGAGGTGAGGTAGAGGAGATAGATTCATGCCTTTCTCAAGGGCATTATTGCAAATTGAACACGAACTGTCTCACCCATTTTCCGTGCTGTTAACCGTTCGGCTACTCTGCACGTCGTTATCGATATAATAGCATCTTTAAACATTAACAGGAACACTGTAGAGTACGAACGTTTCAAGTATACACGAAAGTGTACGATCCTGGGGGCAGCGGGACTGTCTCCCGAAATTCAGGCAAAACTGTAAAATTTCGGACAAAAATACCCGTTTGCCCCCCTTAACCAAAGAGCTCCCATTACGCCCATGAGTATTTATCACTTGATCGTACGTCAAAGAGTCAAGAACTGTTTGGGTGATTTCTTTTAAACCATCGGAGATACATAGAAATAACTGCAGTCATTTCATGTTACTTTTTCGTAAAAAAATCACCACAATAAAAGCAGATATTCATAGAAATATTGGTTTGAGGGAAGTATGCTTCCCTGAGGGGTGAGGAGTTAGAGGTTGGGCTTTTTTTTAAAAATTAATTTGTAAAATTTCGGCAATTTCAGTAAATTTATTAAATCTATTATATTATACTACAAAATACCAAAATCTGATTGGCCAAACCAATTTTACAATAGTTGATTTTTTGTTTAACCACTTTTTTGAACGTCAGACTTAATCGAGTGCCTAAAATAGTTTCAGTAGGCCCAAATAGGCCGTATATGTGCCAAAATTTACATAGGGTTTCCCCTTTCACAAAAAAAGAGAAAAGAACTTGGGGTCTGTATTCGCTTTCATCTGATTTCCATTTATCAAATATGTTGTAGCTTAGATATAGAACGTTCAAAAAGGTATAGCTAGTCAATATCAGATGGTATTCAGGGTGTACATAAATCAATAAATGAACGAATGAAATCAAACATTAGTTTAAATTCAACATTATCGAAAGCCCTCTGTCAAAGCTACAAGTTTCATAAATATAAATTTTAGCTCTCTATGTCTGTTTTTAGGCGTTTTACAGAAGGAAAATCGAACTAAATTCATACATTGAAAGTTATCGTTTATCTTTGCTTCTGCTAATTTTTTAACGGTTTATCAGATAAGCGTTCTTGTTAGTTGTGCCCATCACTGCTTTCAGGTATCTCCCTGTATAAATGGCAAGTGCAGTACGGGACAGTTTGCGTTCACTTCGCATTAAAGTCCTTAGGAAAGGCATAAATCCATCTCTTTTCTCTCCAGTTATGAGTAATCAGGGCACACTGGGCTCTTCAGTCTTCGTTGGCAACCAGTTTATGAGACGGACAACCCTGATCTTAAACCAGGAAAGTCCAAACCTTTTTCTAGCGTTGTGAAAGGCTGGCAACAGGCAGAGTATGAAACGTACTTTCGAAATGTATTGTTAACTGGGCCTTGGTGAAGCTTCGATTGGTGCAGCTCACAGAAAGTGGATTATGATAAATTGCTCAAATGAAATAAAGGAGAATAGATATACAGACGGACAAAATAGCATGACTGTCATCACCACCTCTCCACAACAGCTCGAGTATAAGTGAATGGCCTCCGCCCTGTCTACACAGCCAATGGAACGACACAGGAATGTTCCCTCCAGGGCGCATGCCTGGGTGAAGCGTACGGAGATCTGAGAATGCCCAGTCGTCAGAATCCATTTCGAGGCGTCGTTGATGTTATCAAGAGGAAAGCAGTGGGTGGTACATCTGGTATCAGCGTGGCTGCAAAAACTGGATATATGTGCCTGTATTCTATTTCATTTGCTGAATATGAGTTATTCCAATGAACTGTCATGAGGACTTCTGTTTTCCTTTTTCATCATTTTTCTAGTCATACATGTATTTTTTTCTTCACCGGTTGTGTTTGCTTGACCACGTATCCTGGTTAAACGGAGATGGTGCAGGTCTGTTATTCTCAAGTCACAATCTAAAAGAATGTAGCAAAATTCTTTTATTAAAATTAAGACAAAAATTTACTGTGCCCCACAAATATTATTGCTCCCTGTACAAAGATTTTGATGTTGTTGACATCAAAACTGAATGTTTCTTATTTTCTTTTTTCTTTCTTTTCTTTTTTTGTGGTGGGACCAAAAAAAAAAAAAAAAAAAAAAAAAAAAAAAAAAAGATGGAACAAAAAGTTCTCTCCTCGGCGTTCTTGTGAATCGTTTACTGCCTACTGGAGATGAGGAACTGACTTGCCTCTTACCGGGGGCCAGCTTACTCCGACACGGGACTATAGTTGGTCCCTGTGCACTATATCAGCTCTGAACCAAACTGTGACTCATGTTACCCTATTTTTGCCATTTATTGGTATCACAAATTTTGGCAAGATGTTGACGCTCAGTTTAAAACATGAATGGTCCCGCCAACTCTATTAAATCATTCTCCGCGCTGCTTTGAGTTTAGAATGGGGTAAACTAGCTCCAGTCTCCTTAACTCTTAGTGAATGAAAAACACAGTTTACTGTATTTTTCAGGCTGATTGCTTTATGTACTTACAAACCATAGAAAAAAGAAGAAAAGTTGCGACGCTGTTGAAGGCCCTACAAAAGAGATTTCATTTCTATTGTGTGTTTTACATGTCCCAACTTTCTCTTGACATGTCGCCTACTCATTGTAACACACAAACCCATGCACTGCACCTGGTGTTCTCTTGGCGAAGCACTCAAAATGTACCAGAATGTTCTTTGAGCGCAATTTAGTTTTGCATTCAATTAGGTGACCATAGGAAGCATAATATCCACTGTTTATGCTGTTAATGGGATTTTAGTCAACGCAGGCCGTTCCCCTGGTTGTCTAAGCTCGTTGTAATCAAAAGGTCTGAAGCCGTTGGAACAGCTCTCTTGTTGAAATGATAGATTAGTCAAATTTCGACCTTTCTTGTTAAAATATTTGTGTAAAACGCAGCGCCCAGTTATTTGTATGACGATCACATCTGTAATCCGAAAAATAAACTTCTAAATGCTCGCATGCTGTTTTGACAAAACTATTACAGTCTGGTCGTTTTGAGTGTACATCTTAGTGGTTAAAACGCCGAACACGAAAACAAAATATTAGGACTTGATACATGTATACCTGCTATTCGAATGTCTGCTTTACGCTATATTTTTCCACGAAACAAGGCGAGCAGAGAAAATAGCGTTCAGCATTTATTTTGCAACGAGTCGTTAGAAAGACCCCTCTCTTTCTCTCTCTCGTCACGATATTTTGGGGACCTGAGAATACGAATTGATGGTAACCACTTTTACCCCATTTGACTTATAAAATTCAATTTTAGAAACGCTTTAGTTTTGGATAGCAGGTGTAACCTGTACTTATGTTAGGCTGTTGATATTCGATAAGATAAGTCTTTTATAGCGGAATTGAATCTGACTTGAAGTTATGGACGTTTCTTTCTCGTCGAGAGTCAAATAATGAACAAATTCCATTAACCCCTCACACTCATTCCCACCCCTAACAGTCGGGAGTAATTTGAAAGTGATTTATCCTTAATAGAAACATAACCGATTCTGTCAATGGGGTCAAATATTTCCTACATTGCCTCGTACTGGCAATAATGACAGCAGACCTGCCAGCCACTGAATGCAAAAATATTAATATTCATGCAAAAATCTAGAGATTTTGGGGTGCTATTAGAAAAAAGTAAAAATTGACAAAACTCCTGATTTAATTCTTAGATAAATGTCAGTTCTTCAATCAATTCTTATGGGCATTGTTATAATTGACTGTTGCATTCTGGGCTTTTTTCATAAGGTTATCATCTGGTTGCCATTTGCAGCTCAGGATCTCATACTCCTTAAATTTTGCAAGACAATCTACAGCCGTACAACATATTAAAGCAACAAAGTATGGCAAATGCAAATGTAAGAATGTTTTAATCAAATGAACTGGTAAAAAAGGAACTGATCAAAAGTTGTTGAAATTATTTTAAATGGTTGTTCTTGAAAATTTACAACAAAAATATTGAAAACGGCGTGAAATGGACGATGAATCGTGAGATCGAAGTAAAAATCGTGAGGCACATGACGAAAGCGCGAGAGTTGGCAGGCCTCTGACAGTGACCTCTTTTTGTTACTTTTCGTTTAAGGTTTTTGATGTTTGTAACGACTCAAGACGCAGTCTTATTAAATATACCTTTTAGATGAATTTCCCCTTATCAAAATTGTCCGATTCAATACCCAAAGGAAGGAATTTTGATAAAAGAATTAAAAGGAGAAATGACAGCAGGATTCAAAAACACTGGAGATATGTGAAGCAATGATAGCTCTTAGCTTGGTGGATAATTTCCTAATACAAATAACATAAGTTATTATAACAAGAATGAATTAGTAAAAGCAAAGTTATTGTTCGAAGCACCAAATGTTGTATGAAGATTGCAAAAAAAAAAAAAGAAAAAGTCATCGCAATTTATGTCAACTCATGGCTGTCTCATTTGAGATAAAACTTTCTTCAATGTGGCTTAAAAGGACAATCGTAATTAATGTCAATACATGACATGCCAGATTCTTTCAAGATTAAACTATATTCAAAATCCCGTATGATCTTTCCTTATCAACCATTATGACAGGTGCGATTGGCTGGCGTGGACAATAGTATCGGTGGCCTGAGTTCAAACTCTGATCGGGGCTATTTATGTTCACGTCGTACTACTGCCCAATGGAAAGGCATGAATCCATCTTTTCTCTCCTAGCTATGGATAAAATGGCAGAGCTTATGGGCTCCCTATCCCTTGGAAAGTATGAGAAGGACAACTCAGAGTTCAAACCAGGGAGTGGAGGCCCCATAAGGTGGTTTAACGCTAAATTTGACGTTCTTCTAGTAGCTCCAGGAGCCGAACTTATTTCAGATGAATCGCTTTCTTCTTTCCTCTGGACTATATCAGCGAGGCCGAGAGTGGAATTCTGACGACTGAGCACCCCAGGATCTCCATACTCTTCGTCTAGGCATGTACCCTGACGTTCCATTACCTATAAACAGAACGGAGCCCAAATAATGATAATTTTTTTTTCAAATAGTATTCCTTTCATCTTATTTCTATGTTTTTTTTTAAATTATCGCAATGATACAATCTTTAAATAAGCAGTATAGATCCGAAATAAAGAAGCTTCAACGAAATTCGAACACGTATTCCTTATCTATGAGAGCCTGATTTTCGTGACGGCACTTTACCGATTAGGCCACATCTCTACATTATTCTCTGGACGCCATTCGCCAGCATCTAGTTTGTTTACATTTTTCACATTAGTGATATTACACTATTACATCCTTTCAGATTGTTCAACAGGAATTCTGCTACTATTTCGCAATTCAGTTTTTTCTGTTTTATATTTACTGTAATTACTAATTGATGCTACCGCCAATAATAATAATGATAATAATAATGGAAAGAAGGAGACTGTTACCAGAAGAACAGAAAGGTTGCAGGAAAGGAACCAAGGGGGCAAATGACTTACTCTACATCGACCAGATGATCTTGAAAGAAGTAAGAAAAAGGAAAAAGAACATTGCGATGGGATGGATAGATTACAAAAAAAGCGAACGATATGATCCCACATAGCTGGATACTCAAATGACTTAGAATTTTCAAGATTAGTGAACCCGTGGTTAGATTCATCGAAAAAATTATGAAAAACTGGAAAGTAGACTTGACAGCCACAGGAGAAGACTTGCAGAGGTAAGGATAAAAAGGGGAATCTTCCAGGGAGACTCGTTGTCCCCACTATTATTTGTTCTAACTATGATACCACTCAACAGAATCCTGAAGAACAGCAAAGGGTACCGTTTCTCCAAAACAAAAGGAAAAGTCAACCACCTAATGTACATGGATGATATAAAATTGTTTGCAAAAACAGGCGAGAGCTTGAGATGCTGTTCAACGAAGTAAAAGAATACAGTGATGACATCGGTATAGAATTTGGAATAGAAAAATGTGCAATCATGGTAATGCACAAAGGAAGGCTCACAATGGCCGAAGGAATCGAAATCCCGGACAACAGTAAGATCAGAGCACTGACCGCACAAGACCGATACAAATATCTGGGTATCCTTGAATGTGACACGATAAAACGGGAAGAGATGAAGGAGAAGATAAAGAGAGAATACCTTAGAAGGATAAGGAAAATATTAGAGACCAAATTAAACAGCAGAAATCTAGTAAAAGGAATGAACACTTGGGCTGTATCAGTAGTGAGATACACAGGACCATTCCTCGGATGGACAAAGGAAGAACTCCAATCAATGGACAGGCGAACAAGGAAACTTATGACAATGCATAAAGCCTTACACCCCAGAGATGACACAGATAGACTATACGTTAAGAGAAAAGAAGGTGGCAGGGGGTTTATTAGTGTCCTGAGAGCTAAAGCAGATCTAGAAAAGTACGTGCAAGCAAACAATGAAGAAATCATAAAGAGTGCACGAAACAGCGCAACAAACAACAAAGTAGAAAACAATGGAACAGTACAGCAAACAAGGAAAGAAAAATGGGGAAAGAAAAAATTTTACGGAGAGTTTAAAAGACAGATACAAGATGTGGCAGACGAGAGATCATGGACATGGTTACGAAAAGGAAACCTGAGGAGAGAAACAGAATCACTCATCACGGCAGCTCAAAACAAAAGCATCAGGACAAACTATATAAAAACAAAAATCGATAGAACACAGACAAACAGCAAGTGCAGCCTGTGCAGTGAAAGAGACCGTAAACCATATAACTGGTGAATGTAGTCAACTCGCCCAGAAGGAGTAAAAGCACAGGCACGATAGAGTAGCAACGATGATACACTGGGAACTGAGTAAGTGAATGGGATTCAACCATGCAGAAAAAGTGGTATCAGCACAAACCAGAGGCAGCCCTGGAAAATGGCAACCACACATTACTCTGGGACTTTGACATCCAAACCGACCACCTCATCAAGGCAAGAAGACCGGACTTGGTAATCGTAGACAAGAAGAGGAAGACCTGCCAAATAGTAGACGTGGCTGTACCTGCAGACCATAGAGTAAAGAGGAAGGAGAGTGAAAAACTGGAAAAATACCAGAATCTAGCGAGAGAACTGAAGAAGATGTGGAACATAAAAACCAGGGTAGTGCCAGTCATAGTGGGCGTACTAGGAACCGTCCCATTGACACTGAGGGCGAGACTGGAGGAGATCGGGATAAAAGGAAGGATTGAGACTGTACAGACCACAGCACTGCTAGGAACTGCGCAGATACTGAGGAAAATGCTAGAAATGTAAAGACTGCAACACTAATTGTTAACAGTGACCTAACAGAGGAAGGGAAATGAAAGCGGAAATGTGAACCACAGCACAGGCATGATAGGCGAAAGAGAGAAGAGATATTGGCTGAAGACCTAAGGAGACTTATTGTCATCCAGCCTTCAGTAATGACCACTGGGCAACCAGTGAGAAACTGTAAACTGCAGTATTACTGTGGCCTATGAGAACTAGAAGAGAAGGACTGGAGACTTGAGGAGATTTGCTGTCACACAAACTCCAGCGGTAACCACCAGGCAACTGGTGTGAGATTGCGAATAATAAAATGAATATACGTCGGGTAAAATGAGTTTTCTGATTTTTAACATGAGTATATAAATTTATCAAAGGTTTTCAAATGTCTGTCTACAAAGTAATAGTAAGTGTTTAAATAAACTTGAAGTTAACTAGCCTTACTTTTATTATACCGAAAAGTGTTTTGAGAATTCACCACAGAATATTTGTTGGAAATTTAGATGCTCGAATATCTCTAGTACCGATCGCCGCCGCTCAATGGCTAGCTGACTGGTTGACGTACCGAAACACTTCCACCATCTTCCATTTTCCCCCTCCTTATATATATGTCCGAAAGTGCAAGGGAGAGAACCAGCACATCTATGGTCTGACTTCCCAGGCTAATTATTGCTGAAAAAAAAACTATATATATTGCTTCCAATAACTAAGATTTTTAAAAGATTCAGTAACGATAATTGTACTAATGATGTGACACATTACTTATATAGTAATATCATTAACAGTAATGATCTAAAAATCTGTAGAGACAATCCTTGTTACTCACCAGGCCTGGTTACATGCCGAACGATGATCTCAACCTTCCGAATTCTTTGGATAAACCGGTCTTTTCTGTTTTCTTCTTCTGTTTCCTCACAAAACTTTCGAAACAGTCAGGTAGCAAGGTGATGATTTTTTTTTCAATTAGTCATAGGTGGGTTAAACTGCTGTCGTGTGATGGAAACGGGTGGATTAGGGTACGTAGAGGTACGGAATATTCCTACTCTTGGGTACTTAATTGCGGAGGGTTTGGAAACTATAGCCGCCGACACAATTTAGAAGGAGCTGACCAAAACAAGGTCGTTTGACAAATATTTCAAGCAAGGCTAGGGTAGCCACTTCGGGGGTAAAAACGTTCAGTATTGACAGGAACATGAAAATTATTTTGCTGTCGAAGAAGATTTGAGCCGAAAAGTCTTCTAGTGGTCCAAAATTTTTATAACGCCGAAATCAGCAGATACAATTAAACTTAATCAAGATCATTTCCTTATATTGTTCAATAGTTGTCTTTTGAGGGGGGAAAAAATGACAAATCTGGAGCTGTTACCCCCTCCAGCTAATAAGGAAGGTAGAATAGAGAGTGATTTTCGAAGATTAATTAGCAATAGTTCTAAGCTGGGGTGGGGAAATTTCCAAAATTTCCAAAATTGATAAACGGTACTTAAACACTTGAATGTAATTCTCAAATCCCAGGTTATTTGTACTGTCAATGTCAACAGATCGATGTGTTTATTATTGGGTATCCTTTGACAAATTACCCCCGGGAGCCTGCATGGGTTCTCTTCGCTCATTCATAGTATCCCCAAGCATAAATCTTAGATACAACCTATACTGTATACTAAGTTACCAAAACTCATTTCCACCCCTGGTTTAGCTTGTGAAGTAAATGAACCACAAAGGTAAACTGTATCATTTTTTTGTTTTTTTTTTATAAAAAATTAAATTCAACCCTTGCATCTGAGGTATTATATTTGATCACCGTATTTGATCGTATATAGGATTTGCTCAAAAAAACAACTAATAAATATTAGAATTTCTTGAATTTCTAATAAATAAACAAAAAGCTTTAACAATATCCAGTAACATTTGATGAACCATCCAACAATGTTTTCTTAACATTTCTTGCTAAAGCTGTGGTGGTGGTGGATTTTATATGCCATCAAATACGGTAATTTGACGGCGTATCTTGCTGGTACTACAGAAATTTAAAAAAGAATATCATTAGATATAAATCTGGTTGTCTTTAACGATGTTTGTGTGTACAAATGATCCAAATAGATGGCTTTGACAGGCCTATCTGATGATCATGACGGAGTGGGCAAAGGGTCCTTTAATGAGAGAGGTGTCAAAAAAGAAGGGACTGGCCTAGGTGATGATCCTGAGATTGGCTCGATTAACCTTTTTTCGACTAGATCTGACCGATTTTTTCGCCCAATTTATCCAATAGAAATCTACGTTAACCGTTCGTATAAAATGGTTTTGCTCAACACTCAGTTTAATTTACATCACTTTTTAATGGACTGTTTCATTCCTAATGTTTAAGTTAACATTTTTTGTCAGCAATGTTTTTCTTTTTAAAAATTCATCAAGATTCAGTTTCTGCCTCAGTCCTGGTATGAGATTTTTTTTTCAAAGCTTTCAGAAGGTTTTCATTTTATCTACATTGTTACTATAACGCTAAACTAGACTGTTATTCGTAAAAAAAATGCATATCGTTTAGAGTGAAAAAAAATTGTTTCATAAATTTCATATTATCTGAATCTCAAATCCAAACATTTTAATATCGGTAGCACGAAAAGCTGTATGATCTACACTGACCCGTCCGCCGCTGCCTGCAGATGTATACCCTGGAGTATACGCGAACCCACCCTAGGATTCGATCGCACAACCTGCCAGTTACTATACCGAATACACTCGAACAATTTTTCGGCTACTGCCACTCCGCCCACCTAGTTCTATCGTCAGATGTCCAGTTATTTCTTCTTACGGGCGACCCCAGGATTCCCTGGTCGCTGCAGGGCCCAACTGTACAACTGATTCTACTTACTTGCATATTTATAACATAAATTTTCGTATATATGTAGGACTTGTCAGTTTGGCTCAGTTGGTGAGTGAGCTACCTACCGATCACTGATTAGAAATTTTGGTAATTTATACACGGGTTTGGTTCAACATGACGGGACAGACAAACAGTGAAGAGTTCGCTACCTCAAGTCAACTTAAGCCCCCGACTTGGACTGGGATTTGCCCCTCCCCCCGCCCAAAAGTCATTTAAATAGAAAGATACTTCATTGGAAGTATTCCATCAAAAGAACTAACCCATTCTCTCTTTTTCTTGTCCGTCGACACTTAGCCGTAATGCGCTGTAACTTACTGCCTAATCACGTAGGATACAGCGATTCTCGTTTGATCACCGACCTTAAGCAAGGTCGAGCCTATTCAGTACCTAGAGTAGAGTGAGTAACCGTTCGAGAATACCAGGTTTCCTAAACGAGAATGGTGCAATGAGTGACGTCAGTCCGGATACTAGTCGCTTCTAAGTCGTATATCGCAATCCCAGACGAGATAAACTTGTGATTCTGGAAACGGGCGAGGACGGCTGATTCCGTTTACCAGCGTAAGGGCACTAGCTAGTCATTATTTACTTACACAGCACAAATTGTTGATATTTCAAAAATCTGTTTATACACGATTTATCCTTCAAATATTCAAGTATTGCGAATCAGACAAGAATTTTTTGATACTTCAACAAACATTCCACCCATATGAATTGACTGAGTCGCTTCTCATTTCACCCTTTTTTTTTTCTATTTTATTTTATCAACGATGTAAAGAAATCAACTCGGTTAAGGAATCTCTCTAATGGTGGATGGGGAAATAGAGAAGGTTCTCTATAGATCGTTTTGTTTGCATTGACATAACAGTGTCATTTGGTCACTGTCACCACGAAGGAAGGGAAGGGTGCGAGATTATTTTAATTTCCTTCGGGGTAGGGATAGAAGTGTAAGTGAACCACTCAGATTTTGTTGATGTTAACGGTATTAGAAAAAAAAGGAAGCTAATATCAAACAATCGATTAACAAACCCTTCATTATGACTCACACGTATAAATACAGACATGGGCGTCCGCAAGGTGGGGGAGGGGCAAACGGGGCATATGCACCCTCACCGGGCCCAGCCTTCTCACCAAGAGCGGCAAGGGTTGCAAGTTGGAACCTTATAGTCAATATAAAGATGATGGTACTGTACAATAGTTATATGTAATCCTAAATTAATGTTTCTATATAAAAAAAAAAAAAAAATACTGTTATATAATTCGCTGGGGCTCAGTCAAACATGTCACCCCAGGGTCAGTGCACCATCTGACATCACGATAATATATATATTCCGAATATCCCCTACCCTGGAAATATATGCTTTATGCCCCCCCCCCCTCCGCCCAATATATGATTTTGTCCGACCCACGGAAAAGTGGCAGTGGACGCCTAAGAATACAGAATACCCCGTTAGTCATGAAGAAGTTTAAGCAAAATTTAGTAAATTAATAAATTGTCGGAAAATAAACCCTAATTAATAATTTTTGGTACATACTTTTCGTCATGTAGACTATTCATATTCATTCTATAACTGCGCATGTGCGAACTAAAAAAATATCTCATTGTAATTCAAATTCACTTTTCTCAGTTGTTGATATGAATAAAGTGAGAGAGGACGAATTTTTTTTTTTTTTTGCTGCTCAGTTATGCAATAACGAATCGCTTGGAGTAGACATGTTTTCTCTGACGTGTCGCAAAAATTATCAGTTCAAAAATCCAGCAATGCATCACTTTGAAATTTTTTTCTGAAATTAAACAAAACGGCTACCGAACATTTTCGTATGTTAACCGAAATTTATGTAGAAGAATGCTTGTTACGTGCACGTGTTTTTGAGAGGTACAAGATATTCTTGCGTTGCTCGGATTTTTTAACTGTTCATTTTTACGACCCATCAATAAACATTCCTATTCCAATCGATGCATAGCATCAAACTGAAGATAGGACTGTTGACCAAGGAATGACTCACACACTCACAGGACTTTCCTCTTCGCCAGAAAAAAGAAAAAGAAACATTTTTGGTTAGGAGAATGAAGGCGCTTAGTTTGTTATTGGTATTTATGGCCTCGTCGAGAAATTTTCTCAAATTCTTCAGAATATTCATCCTTTGTTGGAACTCTATTTTAATAGAAAACATGTCCTCGTTTCTCGAGATATATTTCGGTATTCCCAGTTTACTAAATGTCTCCAAAGATTCTCACGTTAACTGAAATTTTATTTCCCAATAATTTACATCGACGCACTTCGGAGATAGAGCATTCTTTCATCTAATGTACCAGCCAGAAAAAAAAGTTTAGTCCTAAAATTATGTTTTCAGAACAAATTAGAAAATAAGACAAGGATATTCAAAAAAATAGGGCAAGAAAATAAAAAAAAATAGCGATCAAATTATACTTTAAAAGATACAGCAATCAAATTAAAGGATATAACAAAAGAAATAAGAAATACGACAAGCAAATTGAAAAATATGACAAGCAAACTATAAAGTATGATAAGCACATTAAAAGATACGACAAGCAAATTAAAGAAGTATGGCAAGCAAATGGAAAATATGGTAAGCACATTAATAACAATGCAACAAACAACTTACAAAAAATGGCAAGCAAATTAAAAAGACTGGCGAACTGAATCGGTAAATATGAGTAATCACAAATATACAGCTACGGCTGAGGTCGCAGCAAATGTTAATTTTGTAAAGTGAAATTAGTTGATACTCATCTCTTAATATATTTTGTTGAAATGATAATTCATTTTTAGTTTTAACCTCGGTATTAGACTTATTACTTATTCAGATTTAATGGTTTAAGCTTTTGGTGTCGGCTTATGCGAATTGAGGTTGTGGATCTGAATTTTCAAAAAAACAAAATATTTTAAGAAACAAGTTACAATGAAATTTCAATTAACAAATAAACATTTGCAACGACTGTAACTGTAACTGTCTACATGTGATAACTCACATTCATCGATTCAGTTCGCCTGTCTTTTCAATTTGCTTGTCGATTTTTCAAAAAAAAATTTGCTAGCCATATTTCATTAATTTGATTATCGTTTTTTCCAATTTGTCTGCCATATTTTTTCAATTTGCCTGTCGATTTTTTAAAATGTGCTTGTCAATATATATATTTTTTAATTTGCTTATCGTATTCTTGTCATTTCTTCTTTGCTTGTATCTTCAATTTACTTGCTATATTTTTGTTTGTTTTTTAGATTTTCTTACCTTACTCTACAATTAGCTTGAGTAAAGGTATTTTCAGCATGACTGGGATATCGTGACTTCTACATCGTCCTACATGGCGATCATGAATCTGAACACATATAGCCGTCATGATTGCATTGCCCATACATATAATGATCAGCAATGTGTGTTTTTGCTCTGTCACGCTAGGGGGCGCAACTGAGGTAGTAAAAAAAGGATTTCATGTTCTGATGAAATAGAAATGCCGAGTTAAAAAAACAAAACAAATAACAACCGTTCATGTTTAACTGGACGCAATTCTTCAAGTTCACAGCAATGCAAATCTCTATAATCCCCGTAAATAGTGTCTACCCGCTTCCCCATAAGGACAAGGTGTGACACAAGGTCAGTTTAATGTGAGATCCCGTATACGGGAAGTTCGAAAAATTGCCCCAGTCCCTGCAACTGGTGTCGTGAAGGCGTCAGAGCTCATATATAAAATGCTATGTGTATATTCATATATTTCGAATATGCCGCCATTTTCACTACATGGGTGAACAAGTGATTTAATAAGCAGTCTCAAAAAAAAAAAAAAGAAATGAAAGGAAACACAGATTCCAGGAATACAAATTGTAAGGGAACAAAAAAGGAAGTTTTTACGTCACAGAATATTGGTTAAAAAAAATGCTTCGTGACGTTTAGGTTAGATGTCATTGTGAAAACATTGACGTCTTGTATGGGAAATAACAATTCTTCCATTCGTACATTTGAATAAGTACGGGTGCGCGTCTACAGACGAAAAGAAGCCACACCCGCTTATCCAAGTGATACTGAATGAATGAATAGCCGATTTGCTTACAACTTAGCTACCACTGATTTTACAAGTTGATGGATAACCGACGGGCCGAATGCTTTCATTCATTGAATCATTCGGGCCATCGTTTGCTTTAAGATGTGTGTGTGTGTGTGTGTGTGTTTTGCAACTGGCGCAAAGAGGAAATTAATATGCGTGCAAAAGATTTCCAATTCTATACATAGCTTACTGAGTTATTTATAAAATATTGATTCACTGTGTCGAATTTAAAAGTGTGCACATTATTTGTCACTGGAAGAAAATTTGCACAACATGAAAGTTTCACGTACGCTAACTGCTAAATATTAAAGGGGACGTTGATTTGGGCTGATATCCTTGTGTTTTGTTATCTCAGTATTTCTTTTTTTTACGTTTGCACTTTGGTTGACTTTGACAGTGGATTGCGAGAGGGAGACACAGACCGTGAAAATTAAATGCTTTCGAAAACTCGTCGGCATCTCCTACAAAGACCATGTCACGAACCAGGGAATGAAAAACAAAACCAGGCAAGCCATCGAGGGCCGCTAAGACCTCCTAACCACAGTAGAGAGACGCAGATTAAAGTGATATGGGCACGTCTCACGATCAGCAGGACTCACCGGGACAATACTGAAAGAATGGGGAGGAAGAGGCAGTCTGACAAAGAAATGGGAGAACCACATGGATAGGCATGAAATTGAGCGACGCCTTTAGAAAGTCCCATAACAGCGAAAAATAGAGGAAGTTGGTTGCTGAATCAAATTACGGAGCCGATCGACCAGACTAAGATTTTGATAATGATGATGATGATGATGATGATGATGATGTTTTCTTCTCAAAATTTCGGACGCTGTAACTTCCTACCTTCTCCAGGTGTCTGTCGCATCCGGTAACTCTCAGGAAACGCCCATCGGAACCCCTTATTTGATTCGAGGGGTTATGCTGTCTTCATTTCTACGTCTGTCACGCGAAAGGGAATACATAAACACGGGCACGTCAATTCTTCCTTGTTGATCTGCCTTTCTACTGGGCCGGTGCATATTTTTTACACTGCCCGACCCAAAAATTGAACTCACGGCTTTCAAGGAACTAAATGAGCCTTTACCAGCGCTTCTATCAATCAGTACAATTGGGTAGTAATTTTGGGAACCTTAAATCAAATAACTATTGTTTTTAATCAATAATGTGACTCATATTGCGTTGATATCTATTCTTGGATCGATGCATTCCCCGCCAGGAACTGGACTATATTGAGGACCATATAAGATCCATGTGGTCCAAAAGTACTTGTGGTTCTTTTTCACGAAGTCAGATTATGAAGGTATCATTTATGTATTTCTGATGATTGGCTCAAATGGTGTCATTGTTAAGGCCATTTCTTCGATTTACTTCACAACCGAAAATTGCAATTCAGACTCGTTTTTATTATGTAATTGGTATCATATAATGATACATATGATATCATCATTAAATTATCATATTGTACGTATTATCAATGGAATCATATACTTCATTGCACCACGTCATAATGGGATAGAAGCCTTTTTTCTTTACACCTAACGCATAACACTCAGAACTTCTTTTTCTTTCTTTTCGGACCGGTCCTCAACCACTGAAGCTGAACCTGCAAGTGTATTCCTTGCTAACCATAAAATGAAAATAGACGGAAACATAGGAGCATTTTATGAGAAAATCTGATGTTTATGTTGCGGGTGGGTATATTGCAGCTGCGAGTTCGTCCTTTTATAACCAAGTGACAGACAACCTGTGTGTGGCATATATCAAGAATGTCCCCTGCTCCCCACCTCGGGTCAGGGTAGATTCTTGTAGAAATCGACGGTGGTGTCGACGCCGACCCTCACATGTACGTCCTAGGTCTAATATTGACAAAGGAAGCCGGCTCATGAAAAGGCCCAACAAGTGAAGTGAGCGAATACGGCTGTAGGGACAGGGGTAACAAAGTGGTGCCGATCCGTTCTCTCATTTGCTTATGTATCCACAAATACCAGATGGTTCAACTTAAATTTCTTTCAAAGAAGCCATCTAAAAAAACGCATCTCTTTTTGATGTCAAAAAATGGGTAATCCCCGCTTCCCGCCGATTAGCATTACGCTTCATTCTTCACTTTTACGAAAAAGAGTAAAGAGAAAATAGCGTTCAGCCTTTTTTTTGTGTGTTGCAGTTAGTTGTTGTAGAGGCAGTGTGCACCCCCTCTCTCTTTCCCCTACACTCCATTCTCCTGCCCAAACCTCTGATGACTCGGCTTAACATAAAATCATCACCATGCTTTGGATCTGGTAATGCTCAAACCCTTTTCCGGCATAAATTAACGGTAATTGTTTCTTCGCTTTACGCCCATTTCAGATCACGAAAAGATTTTTGCTATGGGAACGCTCAACTTTGGGATAAAGAGGCCTGTAATTAAAGTACCCAAATAGAATTAAAACTGGTCTGCTTTGTCACTCAATAGAAACTGTCACTCAACTCCTTTTGGCAGCATGCTGTGTTGGAGTGAACCCTGCCAGACAGTGATCACTAAAAAGTCTGGATTAACAAAAACAAAAAAAAAACGAGCGTGATTACTACGGGACACACACTAAGGGACAAATTTAGCATAAACCTGCATTGCAAATTGAATCCTCCACTAAGGACCTATTTAAGGGAGGGTCAACGTTTTCTCTATACATAATAAAGAGTAAATGTTAAAGTTTTCATCCCTCTAGCTCCATTGATGCGTCCTATATGTGTTATGTATACATACATACATACATACAGTCAAACCAACTTTGAAACTTTACAATGTTGACAGTGTCGATGACAGTTTTAGTTGACAGTATCTAACTGTGCATTTTCAATTCATTTTTTAATACTAGGCCTCTAGAAAAAAAGGTTTGTGATTTGATTCGTCTAAATCAGGCTTGGCACAAGGTCATGTTTCTGTAGTTACCAACGAATCGATATCTACCCTGCTTAGCTTGGTTCGGCACGAAACTAATAGTTTGGAGCACCCAGTGACGATAAATCCCTCTACAGTTAAATTGGTCTGTAAGACAAGTCTGCAAATTATTACGGTGATGCTATGGGGTAGTCGAATTAGCTATCAACAGGTTGTTGGACAAGCATTAGGAGTGAGTGTTCTCGGAAAATATGTCCCTTCTCATAATGTTTGTTTGAAATTATCAAGATCCGATTTGGACCTCTAATAATATTCTTTCTTTCTATTTTCCCTGTTTGTTTGTTTCTTTCCTTACTTCTTTTTTTCTTTTTTCATCCTTAAAATGGGCTGATTGAAACTTTACGAGAAACTAAACAAGACAGGATGCCACAAGGTCAAATCCCACTCTTACTTTCATTCTGACTTAAGATGATTATCGTAACTTATGTACTGTATATATAATGAATACATTCGTAGGCGTAGACTTACCAGTTTAATTTAATTCATAAGTCAAGATGGTCGTTATTTCAAATCATAGTAGGCAAATGTTGATTTTATGTATAGGTTTAGTTTAACGTAACGTAATAGACGGAGATTTTTTTTTACTCTCCTAAATCTGGTGAGGATTGCTCTTGCTATGGGGGAAAACAAAGTCAACTAAAACTTGGACTGGAGTTTGGCAAAAAACAACGACAAAGGTGAAGAAAGACAAGTGAATATCTTTTACAGCTTGTCACATAATCTCAGAAAGCCCGGATGTATTGGCTCAGGCAGATGTAATGTCTCAAGTTGGCAGTTCTCCATTGGCGTTGGCGTTTAAGCCTAGACAATAGTTTGTATTTCGAACATTGATTTTCCATGCAAGCAGATCATCCTCATTTAGAAGACTGGTGCAACACATTCCCCTGTCGTCGTCACGGACAATCTTCTCGGGAACCGATCAAAGTTTCATGAAACTCTTGATTCACATTGTGTATAGAAGGCTACCTTCTGTCTTCGATGATGGAACGACGTTGGTCACCTCCCAAGGGCACCAGCCTGAGCTAAGAATATGGAGATCCTGGGATGCCCAGACAACAGAATCTACCTTCCGGCTTTGTTGGTGTAGCCTTAAGGAAAACTGGGCAATACGTTTGACAACAGCTTGGCTGCAGGAGCCATAGGAAGGAAGTCAAAAACTTAAAACTCCTTGGTTTTGAGTCAGAGCTGCCCTCTTTTTGATTTGTTGCTAACCATAGCAAGAGATCCCAGTCCGTCCTGCTTTTTACCTTCAAGGAGAAGAGTTAGATTCATGCCTTTCCCATGGGCATTTGCGTGAAGTGAACGCAAACTGTCTCAGTTTGAACTTGGTTCACCGATTCCGTTCTTCGTGTTGCTAACCGTAGGACCAACCGCAAATTTATCACATTAGTTATATAATTTAGGGTTATCTTACTAATCTTAGCTTATTTTTCATACATGTTGAGAAAGTTCTAATGGACTGTTCTCGGCGTGGACTGGCAACCATTTGTTCCACTGGGCGTATTTATATCCAATTGATACCGTAACAAGAAACTTCTGGTTCCTTGAACCGTAACTGACACATTTTGTGTCACATTTTGTGTCACTCACAACGACTTGGTTTAACTATTCCGGCACCCTTTATGTCACTCAACGGTCGATGCGCCTTGGCTCTAAGCCAAACAGAAGTGGCAGGAGGTATCATGACAATGACAGCGAGAGTAGTTCATTGGAAGCCCGAACGGGGATAAGAAGAATGTGTTAGAGAGGGCTTAGAGAAGGCTTTCCTGCCTTGCAAATCAGCATTCGAAATTTTGGCTTTTACTAGTCACTGATGATAGTAAAGAATGTTTTCGACAATCTCAGTCATGAGTAGACAGTGATATTTGCTAAGCTTGCCTTAGTCTGACACAAGGCCATTGGAGTGGGATACCCAGTGAAGGAGACTGAACTTATTTCACTCGAAAATTGTTCAATAGTCATGCTCTCCTAAGCATCCTGCTGTTGTAGGCGCCTGTAAGAGTTATTTACTCAAGTTAGCCAAGTGTGACACAAGGCCACTGTAATAGATCACCCAAGCTCACTATACATGCAGTGATCTGCAAGACATGTTTGTTAACACAGTAGTAAGGAAGGCGACTAATGAAATAAAAACAGCCTATTTGATATTTAATAAGCTGAACCTAGAATGGAACAAGGCCAAATGAGAGCAGTAATGGTAAGAAGATTCTATTGCACCAAACATCCAGGTGGGGAAGGCTTGCCTGCTTTGAAAATCAGCATTTGAATCATGGCTATTTACCTGAGCTCGAACATCGAACTCTGGTGAGTAATATACGACTACTTTAGCCACCAAGAAGACACTGGTATATACTTATTTAATATAATCCACATATATGAAATACAATGTGTTTACATTTTTTTTCTGTGTGACACTTTTCAATGGGCGCATTCATACTACACTTTGATCCTATAATCCATACGTGAATAATCTCTCAGTTTTCGACGGGTTTATCTGTCGAGGACGAAAACATAACGATCAAAATCGAAAATGCAAAACTGAAGAGAGCAGACAATTACATCTACCTTGGACAACGAATCTCCATGAAACCTCCCCAAAAAAGAAGAAATTAAGCGATTGCTCTAGATTGGCAAATTTTTGGCAGAGAAAGGCCAATCTTCAAGAACTAAAAAATCTACAACCAATGCATCCTCCTGATACTAAACTATGGGACTGAAACATGGAAACTTACTAAAACATTGGCTCTCAAACTGAGAACTATGCGACGTGCACAGGAGAGAATCATGCTTAACATTACGTTGAGAGACCACAAGACAGCATACCAAACAGGAGTCAGAGATATAATAGAAATCATTTTTAAAAATTCAAATAGCGATGGGATTGTCTTGTTTCAAGACAACCGCTAAACATCACTACTCAAAATATAGATCCCAAAGATCATATGTAAAACTGTGGTCAGCAAAAAATGATATTTAAGTTGTCGTCCACAAGGAATCTGAAACCTATACTAAATATTGATATTCTGATCAACGTTGCATTAATTTCAATTCTCTTTTCATTGAAGCAGCTGGATTCAAATTCAAATGACATTTTGAATGGCATAGTACATTTTTTTTTATACAAAAACATTTATTAGTTTGACACTTTGTCTCACTCATTCACTTAACGAATCATTATCCAGTTCCCATAGATTTTGTGTTGCAGCTGAACTGGATGAGATTTGTTCACCCATCTGGATGTCTCCAAATGATGATGAAGGAATCTTGAACAGAAAACTCTGATCCGGCATATATGCAGTTTTGAGACCCTTTGTTTCGTGCCAAATCAATAGACACCACCCTGGATATCAATGATACCGGCCAAAATATTGTGAGCGTCTCCACATTCTATCTGAATGCTAGAAATTCTATAGAATATTTGGGCATTCTATAAAATCCCTTGGTGAATCAGAATTACAGAAGACTATTTCATACTTTGCTTGTCAGTAACATATATACAAAATTGCACAAAGGAAAATATGATATTAAGCTGGTCTAGCTATCTGTAAAATAGATATTTCAGTAGTAAGTGTGATTATTATCTTCTGTGATGATGGCCTATAATGAAAACAAATTAAAAAAGGTACATTAACCAAAATGGAGGCTCAAAATGAAGACTCACGAAACAAAATGCAATCTCAATCATGTGCTTGAAACTAGAATATGATACTGAATGCTTTGCAGGCATCAGATTCGCAAGAAATAATATTATCTTTTGAATGTAATTATTTTCTTCTCATTACTTGTTTCTTTTTTCTTTCATTTTATTTCACTATTTAGCAAGACCTTTCTCCGACTATTTGTGTACCCAGTTCAGAGTACAAAAAAAATGGAGTGAGAAGAGGGGGGGTAGTCGATTATTCAGGTTCCCTGCCGCCCTTTGTCGCCCCAAGTTTGGATTCCGACAGATTGCTATTCACTTTGGCCGGTGTTGGGCACTTTGCCATATTTATACAATCCAGTCCCCCCACCCTCTCAGCTTTGATTCACATTCATCTGAGTTTTGTCAACAAAGTAAATAGTATATGATAGTTGAAAAAAAAGTTACCTTGGAAACGAATCGTCAAATGAAAGGTTGATTCGTCGTTTACAAATTCGTCCGGGGATAGGGCGGAGAAATTTTCAAGCACGATACTTTTCTTTGCCTTTTGCAAAGAATTATTATGTATTTACGTGTGCCTGAATGTGTGTGTTTACTTGGTATCAATGGTATGGTAGTATGCGTTTTATTTTATTACTAGTAATACCGGTAACATTCTGGCCTCTTCAATCTCGCCATTTTGCATTTCGTAAAACCACTTTCCACTTTCTAATGGGCTTTTGGAGGAATTGCCGATTAGAAAGAATAACATCCTATCGTAAGCATAGGCGTACGGGACGGTTCCCGTTCAGTCAATAAAGACAATAGAGCGTCCAACGTCCACGGAGCGCATGCAGGGTGAAATGTATGGAGATCCTGGGATGCTCGAAAATTCACTCGGTTTTGTCTGAATTGGGGTGGGGGCATTTGTTCCCTGGGACTTACATCTATGATCGTAAGACAAGTTATCTCGTCCGTGGCAACGAACAGGTTGAACAATTCAGTATTACTGAGCCAAGTTCAAACTCAGATCGAGGCCGTGTACGTTCACTTCGCTCGGATGCCTTTGAGGAAAGTATGAGTAAAGTAGCTGGACAGACTGGGCTCTCTAAACTCAGGGGTTGGGGAAATATTTCTTAGGGGAAGTCAATTCTAATTCAAAATCAAAGAGAGGACCCCCCTCTTGCGAATAAGCTGGTGATAAACGTCCCACGCCCCGATTTTCGTTGAGACTTCATTGGTGGGGTCGAGGTGCGGAGGTAATGTCGACTACTTGTCAAGCCGTGCTTTTTCACGTTCCGCAATGTGCTGTTGGCTGGAGATCCTAGTCTACTGTGCTATTTACCCATAGCCAGGAAGGAAGAGGGGATGTATTCATACCTGTCCAAAGGGCATTACTCAAAGCAGTCACCAATTTTTTCAAAAGTTGTTATGAAACGTAAAACAAAATTCGTTAAAGAAGAGCCAAAATGGGAACGAGAGACAGGACTGATAGACAGCTTGAGACAAAGACTAGGAGAGAGGAAGAGAGAGGGACGGGCAGAGAGTGGTAAGCATTTGAAGAGATGAACTGAGTGAAAATATTTGTCGTTGCAAATATGTGTTAACCCATGGCAAGTGTAATAGTTATCCATTGCAAGATAAAATCCGCTGCCCTTTGCAAGATAATCCAATGTAAGTAATTCCTCGCGAGGTGAAAGCCCTGACTCACAGATAGAAGTTAGTTGCCATAAATCACAATAAATCGGGAAAAAAAACTTAAATGGTAATGGGCAGGCCGTGTTGCAAGAATGGAAGACAACCGATGGACATTACGACTCACAACATGGATCCCCAGAGATCACATGCGAAACCGAGGCTGACAGAATACAAGATGGAGGGATGAAGTAGACAAATTCAGAAGATACTGGCACTGTGACACTCATGATAGAGAAATGTGGCGAATCCTGGGGAAGGTCTATGTTCAACAACGGACGTTAAAAGAATGATGATGATGATGACAGCAATGGCGGAAATTCCCGTCATCCGCACTTCTGTGTTCTGATTTCTATTTGATATATGGACACAACTCGATCTGGGCGTGTCGACTTTTATAGGATGAGGTGAAATACACGCAGTGCACAACAAAGATACCATCGCACATATTTACCTGAAACTTCATATTGTACGTACGTCTTCCTTGTCTTTCCAACGGGAAAGGAATGTCATCCATTACATTCTTTTCATTAAGTCAATGTTGCTCAGCATTGCAAGGTCTCAGCTCCTTTACCTTTTCTTTCTTGACATCCCTGTCTGAAAAAAAACTTGAAACAAACATGTCATATACACTTCGTTCTCTTCAGCACGTACCATGGCGGAAAATTTCATTCATCGTCGAAACCATAGAACTGCAACGACTGAAATTCCCGTCAAACGCAGTTTTTTGGTTTCAAGCTCTGCGAACGGACGAAAGTGTTTAAAGATGGCGATTTTAACCGATTGTCGCCTTTACTTCGAGTTATTATCCTGGAGCAGTAATTAATGGGGCGTGCCATCTATATGATACAGATACAATCCATGAATAAATACGAAGGTTTTGGAAATTGAAATCCTAGCCGTTGCACAAAGATCAAAACGTAAAACATATCCTGAAATGTCGGACATACTTGTCATATTATCGTATTAGCTTAATCCAGCCCTGAGTAAGATATCTGTCATAGAGAGTATTTCGTAGATAATTGCAAGAGGAATGATAACGGATTTGGTCATTACTGATTGCTCCACTATCCTGGTCCTTGTACCGAACGAATACAAGCTTAGTAGTAAATATGCAAAAAAAAAAAAAATAGTGTCAAAATGATTTTTCAGTGTCTTGCTATATATCGAAAAAGTAATGGATATTTCCTTGAGTTCCCCACCAAAATCTAGCGCCCATAATTTTAAAGTACGGAAGCACCCCCCCCCCCGCCAAATGATGGATCTTTTTCGTTAGTCTCAATTACGAAAACGAAAACTTTAACCCTAACCCCTAACTCTAGGGAAAGACAGACAGAATAAGCGCAGCATATCAATTCCGACTATTTATAAAAAGTTTCATTAGGTGGAGACTAACAATAAACACCCAGATGCTATACCATATATCGCAGATTTCTTTTTCTCATTTCAAACTTGAAAATTTGATCATAAACTCCACGAATTGAGTTCCTAGTCGACGAGAAAAAGAAAATACTACTTTATCTTTTTTAGGCTTCCTTACTTCAAAATTATGGATTTTAACTTATGTTGGGGACAAATGAAAAGCCCTCAAATAAATACTTTATATTGACGGAAAACCCTTTCTTTTAATGTCTGACCTTGTAAATGTAAATCGACAATAACCATTGAATTTTGAGAGCTACTGAAAGCAAAATGCCTTTTTTTTTAGCTTGTGGACGAACCTTTATCAACTCAACTATATTTTCACTTTGATAGAATCAGTTTCTTTCTTCAGGGAAGAGGGCGTCAAATAGATAAAAGGATTTAGTTTTCTTTCAAACTTTTTCCTTTTTATTATTTGTCCTCATAATACGTAGTCACGGCTTGATCAAGAAACATTGCTTGCACCGACTGAACCCAGTTCCTTTCACAGCGTTTTAATTCTTTTCTTGCTCTCCAATATAGTCTTCATAAGCTAGTACCCTTACGCAGGATACGGCATCAGTTGTACCTACTCGGGCTATCCATATCAGAAGTTTCTCTTTCCTCTGCTTATAACATGTGAAGTAGACTTAGAGGTGACTAACACCTGAAGTGGCGTCGCTCACTTCAACATTTTCGCATACGGGAGGGACCCAGCATTCCAAGTGGTCTGAATGGCACTGATCAGACTCGATGTTGCTTAACTTCGATGATCACACAAGAACCATGATCTGGCCGTAAGTTCTCTGATCCAGTCCTCTATAGGGTTCTCCAACGCTATGACTTTGGCCAATTCAAAAGCGAAGACGAAATCTTTCCAGAAAATATCCAGCCATTTCGAATATCTTGGGAATCGGTTGGGCGACCCGGATCTAATTTTGCAACCACACAAAAGGGACTTTACTGCACATGCGTGCACAGAAACTCTCCTGTCGGACTACCCAGTCTCCTGGGAAACGCCATTGATTGAACTTGGGTACAATGTGATAGTTGCATTCACAATGACTACGCAAGCAGAGCTTTTTGGCAAAAAAATCGCATTACTTGGATCTTAAAGCCCCGCTTCTGCAGTCTACATTTGGCTCCCTGTGATTTTTGTTGGTTCTAAAGCTGATGGCGATCCTGAAAGAAGACTTTACAGATTATTTTGAAAAGTCTAAGCTCTATTGAGATTCAAATTGAGCCTTTTTATTAATTGGTCGTTTTTAACAACTTTTCCTACAGACAAATAAATATATCACTCAATCAAAAACAAATTCCTAGATTCATCAAATTTATCACTTCTTCCGTAGCCCTTGGCTCACACTTCCACGAAATTTTGTGAAATTCATTGAGAACTATTGGGGGCATCGTGTGGACAGACAGACATGGATGAATACATAAACACCTCTTCCGAGTTCGCTGGCAGACGTAAACAAGTCCTATTGACTTATGACTTGGGACTCTCGTTTGTAATGCAATAACCCGACTGAAGTTATTTTTAAATCAATAAAAGAAATATGCACACCGAAGTATAACATTCTTTTGACACACCTTGTTGATATTCATAAAGTTCTTTTCACTGGAAGCTTAACTTTCTTTGGATCTGCAGCGAGTAAATATAAATATAAGGCTTTTCATTGAGATTGAATATTCATTTATTGTATGATTTTCTCAATTGCTTCTATGTTTTGTCAATATAGCGTATGTTTCATTGCATTTGGCTTTGTAAATATGAATGTCCTTGGCGGGCACAGATTGAACAACAAGGAAAAAAAATTCGTGAGTATAATGTATGAATGGATTAGCATAAAGATGGCAAAGATCATTATAAATAGGGAGAGGCATCAGTGAAGAAGACAGTTGAAGGAAATCTGCGCCCACGTGATATGATCAGATAAATCAAACAGCAGACCGAGCATCGACATTAACAGCTTGCAGTAACCATTGGCCAGAAGGAATCGGGCATTGAACTTACGATTCAGAGGGCGTGACCTGATAGAAGCCAGTTTGTGCAAAACTCGATATGAGGTCAGCGCAGAGGTTTGATGTGGACAATCCCAAGGACACAGGGATGCAAAATCTGAAAGTGACGTATACGAGAAGGAATGTATACATCCTCCCAAATAGATTAGACAGTACAGAATACAAAAGATGCTCGATTAAAACGTCGCGAAAGAAACAAACTATAAGTAAAAATAATGATAAGTAAAAGAAAACAGTGTTGAATAATGAAGAAAGACAAGACAAGACGTTAACAATGAAGATGAGATTATTGCTAAGTAGTAGACATAGTAGAAGAGACGAAATAAATAATCATAATAATAATCAAGGGTCTGAAAAACACTGGTCAAGGTATGTCAGCTCGGATAATGTGACGGTTAGCACGTCTGCCCGTCTGCAGGTTCGATTCCCAGTATGAGCTAAGAGTGTAGAAATTCCTCATTAGGACGAATTTCCCTGTGTAACTGACTGATTACACTCTAAGCTGTATTATTAAGGTGACGATATGTATTCGGTGGACTTGCATCCTGACAAGGGGCTGTCATAAAATGTTTGGTATCTCTTAAGAGACTGATGCTTGATTTTAAAAAAAATAAAATTCGTGGAGTAGGAGACGAATGGAAACGTTGAGACTGTGCAAGCCGCCGCACCGTCGAGGTCTGCGAGAATACTGGGAAGAGTATTATTCAGTCAGTAACTATCTTATTATGATTTACCAATAGTCTGTCTGTCTGTTCGTATTCGCCTACCGCAAAAACTACTTGGTATAAATACATAAAATCTTTTGTGGGTATGGATTTGATCCCCGTGAAGTGTTTTCAGCAAATTAGTTTTTACCCCCCCCCCTCCAAAAACATGTTTTTAGGATGTTTCAAATCAGGGGGTCTATTTATGTGATCATTCATCAATGGTAAAAATATATTTTTTCCAAGAGACGAATTTTGAGGATCAGAGGTTAAGTCGACCATATGAAGGGAAGTTTTTTACTTGTAGGGGTCGAAATCAATAAGAACTTTCATTTTCACTTGAAAGGATAAAAAGAAAGAAAAGTAATGAGAGAGAAAGAAAGAGAGCAAAAGAGAGTAAACAAAAGAAAGAAAAAGAAAACGGAAAGCCAAGAGTGAAGGGAGGAGAGAGAGAGACAGAGACAGAGGGACACACACACATACATACACACATTTAATTTTTCACGTCATCAATAATTCAATAGGTGTCGCTGATAATGATAAATTTGAATCATTTTTTCTCAATGGTGAGATCAGTTAACCAATCAGGTATCGCTAATAATGATGAATTTAAATCAATTTATTCCAATGATGAGATCAGTTGACCAATCACGAGGAAGAGTTATTTCATTCATTAATCATTTATTACTGGATAATTTTTTCACTATCACTATTTTCCACTTATATCGGTCAAAATCAAGGGGAGGGAATATTTTTTTCCACTTCAAAGATTCAGAATCGAAAGGGAATTCCTTCTTTCCACTCTTAGGGGTGGAGATGGAGGGGTAATTCCCCCTTCTTTCCCCTCTCTCTTTTTAAGGGTCGAAATTGAGAGGTAATTTCCCCCACTTTTAAGGGGTTAAAATCGAGGGAATTTCGTTTCATAGTTTTGGGTCAAAATCGAGGAGGAAGTTTTGTTTTGTTTTTACTTACAAGGGTCATAATCGAGGAGAAGAATTTTTTTTCACCTTTAGAGGCGAAAATGATGGATATTTTTTTCTCATACTTTAGGGGTCGAAATCTGAGGGAATCTTTTCGAGGGAAAGGTTTTTATTTCACTTTTAGGGCTTAAAATCGATGGATAATTTTTGTTTTACTTTTAGAGGTCGAAATGCATGGGATATTTCTCATTAAGTCGTTAAAACGAGAGGAAGATTTTTATTTCACTTTCAGGGGTTAAAATCGAGGATTGTTACAATCAACATCAACCTCCTTTGTCCTTTTTAGTATTTGCCCAATTTTCGAACAGTGGCCCCTTTTTAATAGTAGTTTCAGTTTTCCTTGACATTACGCCCCTATTTTTTACAATATACCACTCCTTTCAATTTTTTCCAACATCAGACCCCTCTTTTTTTTACATCAGATCTCCTCTTTTTGGAGATTAGCCCTAGTTTTTTTAGCATAAACACCTGTTTGTAACTTTGCCTTTTCAAACATTAACCCTTTTTTTACATTTGTCACCCCTTTTCACATCAGCCCAACCCCTTTTTTATCACTTGAACATCCTTTTTTACATTAGCATCCCACTTCTTCAACATTAGCCCCCTTTTTCCCAAAAGAGTAAAAAGTGGTATTAGATCAATTTTAAAAACAAATAAGTTTAAGTGCTATCTGACTTCCACCTATCTTTCTATTCCTTTTTAGGTCAGCAATTTACACTGTCTGTTATAGCGGATATTTAGTCTAGTTGACTTAATTTCTCATTACTGAAAATACTTGAGTGTTCCCAGCCAATGCGCGGCGTTTTTGCAACATTACAGACAGGTTGCATTTTGTTTAAGGGATTTGTGACATTGTGAGTACGTCACTGAAACATTTCAATTGAGTATCATTCTGAACCCAAACAGGTCGCAATCCTAGGTTGTGGTGACGTCACAAAGTACTGTAGCTGGATATCCTGCTTATTCTGGGAAGAACATCAAAATACTTTTTCACAAAATTATATGTACAGGAAGTAGAAAATTTCATTGAATATGTCTTCAATTAAGAAGCCCTATTTTAGATAATGCATGTTCTAATATATTCCTGAAATGTTTAAGAAACGTTGTCTTCAACGTTGCGGGGTGGAGAGACGATTTTATGAAGGAATGTTAATGTAACTTGCAATAAATCTATGTAACGTTACAGAAGCATTTAGTAACGTCAATTTGTTGGCTGGGAATATATCATATTCTATATAATAAAGCATACGTTAGAGAAAAAGTAAAAACTTGCAGCCTTTAGCAGGGAAAATTTAGAAAACCCTGGCAGTCTACGGAAATAAAGATATAATGTTGGCTAAGGGAAGGGCTAACATACAATAGACAGGGTGATTTTTTTCTTCCAATGTATTGTGAACAAGCACGTCCCACACGTTAACAAATGCCTTACGAAAATATACTGTGCTGTTCTCCTCTGTTTGTTATATTCTGTCTTGAAGATAGTAAACAAATTTTCTATGACAAATACTGATTGTATTAGGTTATTTCATATGAAATGTTCTTTTTGAATTTTAAGATATAGGATGATACAAATATAAAATGAAACGATAAATATTTAAAATGTGTCCCACTTGGCGCAATAACTTTTTTCCAGCAATCCTCAAGTGATGATATGCCATCTCCATGAATTTTTTTTAGTTTAGTAGCCACAAATTCAGCAAAATCAGATTTCCTATTATTGAACCTTTTATCATAGATATGAATTTCGAAATGCTCGAAAAACTGATAATCTGCTGGAGAAATGTCAAGAGAATATTGAGGATGCTACAAGAATTCAGCTGAGAGGTGTGGGTCTGGAACCGTCATGAAACATTTCATTCAGTTCATGTAGGGCCAATTTGTGCAATTTCTTAACTTTTCCTATTGACTTGATGGCATGATGAGATAACACCGTCAATGTCGAAGTTCTAAAATCTCCCAGTGCTCGAACCGATGTTCGTTGGTCATTACAGCACTGCTATCGATAATTCTTCACTGTTAAGAACAGGTTCGGGCCTCCCTCGTTGTTTATCATTGGTATTCATATTTCTAGGCCTGGGTCTATTGACCCAAAGCTGAACAGTTCCCACTATCGTAGTATTCACTCCAACTGCTTTTTAAAATCTTACTTGAAAATCAGTCCAACTTCTTAGGTAGACACCATTGCTGTTAGGTCCCAAGCAATAACGGATTACATTTCTATTTACATCGAATATGATCAAATATGATGTAAAAAAGGACATTTTATGCGTAATAACTTAACACATAGTATACTCAATTTTTGTTAAATCTTGGGCATTTGGCCGTATATATTTTCATCAAATGGCACTTTAGGGTTACTTGCGATATGAGAGTCACTGTATTTTGTGAGCTTGTAGGAATATTGAATGCATTATGCACACCGTAGATAAGCAGATAAGTTTAAACAAACTTATATAGATCACTGTTCTCTGCAATGTTTGGATTATCCACCCGCTCGTTCAAGTTTTGTTTTCATCGGATAACCAGCAGTTCAGATTTAGAAAGAGTAAATCAATTTCGGGGTTTTAGCAAGATAAAACAGTTCACGGTTAATTTATTGTAAAGACAATCGTTCTAACGGCATTGTTTTAATGACACGCGCTCTAACAGCATGTTTGTTTTCATATTTTCGCAAGACTATCGTCAGAGATTTGTTTTCAGCAACGACACATGAAAAATTCGGTGCATCTAACCAGAATTAGAAAAAAATCTCGGTTTGTGTCTCTCTGCGTGTGCACTGCGATTACTCAATAACAGGCCATCGTAAAAAGTTGATATGCACCAGATATATTAGCCAGCATATAAGGCAGAGCAGTGCAGAGTTTGATGTTGTTTGGTTCAGCGGAAAAATCCAATAAGAAAGAATTTTTAAAAATTGAAGATCACAGATATCTATTCATAATTTCTATGAATTATTTTCGTTATTTCGCTCCTTAGAAATGTTTAAATTCAAATACAAAATATGTGAATTGTCAACACTGAAGTAACCGGAATACTTCGAGACCGTATTTTCGTACAATGGACAGGGAATTATTTTATATGAAAATTATGACAGGCTGCCCCACACATCGTAAAGTTGCACCATTCCAAACATACACATTTGGGATTGGCACTGCCCTGGTAATTTAAAAAACCTTATGGTTCATTCATTTTATTTGAAAACCTGTAACCCGTAAATAGGGTATCAGACTGTGAAAGGGTAACAAAGTGAGTTTTGCTTGTATTTCTCGGTTTCTCATTATTAATACACTTCGAATAATTCCACTTGTTATAACGTTAAGTTCGTTAAAACGGTACCCATAAATCCCCCTGGGATGCTGTAATAACGGGAGTCTACTGCATTGGTTTCAAAACTTCTATACTTCTGGCAGACCCCAATTTTCAGCATATGATTTTTTGACTGATAAATGAACTATAATAAAAAGACAATTTTGACCTTTAAAGATAATTTAAAATTGATTACTTTTATTCTGATTCTAATATAAGGTGCAGGTATAATTATTGTTTTTTTATTATATATCTGTGCAATGGATGATGTTGCTTTTCTGTTACAAGATTCGCAATATCAGGTCAAGAAGGGACACTGCTGCAGACCCCTGAACATTTTTTGACGGACCCCAGTTTTGAAACCACTGGTCAACTGATTTTTTGCGGTTATACGTGTGTGCATAGGATTTCCTTTTCATGTACCGGATTGACAATCCCAATCTGAGAAAACTCATCAAATTCAATCTATGCGTGGCTGGGGTTTGTGTATAAAAGAAAACCAAACTTTTGTATGTTATGGGGGTGAGGGAATAGAAAGAGGAAATTTAAATATCAATGAAGCAGCCGTTCCATTATATTCTTTCAGTTGACGGCTGGCAAACCAAACCTGAAACGTTTACCGAGATTGACAGAAGGTCAGAGAGAGGGAGGGGGCCAACGGAAAGACGCTGAGTGAGTCACATGACCGGTTCATTCCAACACCTCCTTTTTGTGCACTTGGGTCAACGCAAAATCTCATCTACCTACCTACTTGTGTAAATATTAATTTAATAAGGAAGCATCCACCCACAAAGGATTATAAAAACGCTATTATCTGTCTGAGAAATCATCAGTCGAACTCCAGAACTTGAAGAGCCCTGTACTTGTATCCTTGTGAGAGCATTCTCCTACTGCTTTTGTGAATAATCAGAGAACTTAACCCTTTTCAAAATGAAGGCAATTCTGCCTCTTGTGGCTCTTCTGGGCCTTTATGTTACCCTAGCGTCTGCACAAGATAAACTTCTCTCCGGTAAGTAATCAAATAATTGTTTCGTGCCATCGATAGGATTGGGAGCGGAGATTTTATTATGATATCAGAATTATTTCGTTACACTTGATTATTTTTTTTAAAAATTGACAAAACAACAAACTCAAAGATTTGATTTGAATCCAAGCGTTCAGTCTTACAGTTCTTTACCCACTAGCCGCCTTTACAGTTGATTTTGATTCAGTTTGAATGTGTAAAACTGGGCTAAACTTGGTAAATATCAAGCAATTTCTGCTTCAGCATTTACAGTGTATGTACAGCTTGGGTTGACAAAAAGTTCACATTAGTGGGACCCCCAGTGAGGATCAGACTCATTACAATAGTAATGACAAGCATCACAACCTTGTTAACCATCACTACAGTGGATGCGAGACTAGAGATGTCATGAAATTACTGAAATGTTCAGGGATTTCACAAAATCTATAGTTTCACAATCTTACTGTAACACACACACACACACACATATATATATATATATATATAGATCCACGTTGCGAGTCTTGAGGTCCAGTGATTATCTGATATTTCTGTCCATTGTCTTTAGAGTTTTTTAATGGATTCTATGATATCTCTGACTCCTGTTTTTTCTCTAATATTATGTCTGTCTAGTGATATCTAAACGTGATGTTAAGCATGATCATTTCCAGCGCACATTGCATGATTAACGCACCTTTTTCCTCTTTATATTTGGTGATATCAAATTGATAATTTCAAAAATTTCGTGGTGAAATATTTTAGGGATTCTTCAAATATCTGCCATTTTATTATTAAACAGAAATTACGCACAAACAAACATAAGTAAATGAAAAAACTGACGCTAATATGTAGTGGGATAATCGAAAATGTTAGTAAAACATCACATCTACAGGACATCAAGGTAATTAGATTCCTAGAAGAATAGATTAGAATAACGTTATCTGAAAAGTTGAGATAAGACTTACATTCAATCATTCTCTTTATTTGATACAACGGATCAATACCATCTCTAGACATATTGCCCAACACCACGAATCTCCTTTCACTGGGTTCAACTGTTACCCCAATACAGAGCAGGTGGTACTCTTTGCTCGCCTTTCTCCTAATGTACCTCTGGTCACTAAATCCCAAAATTGTTAAAATTTGATTCGTCGCTCCATATCACTTTAGATCAGCGGTTTCGGAACTGAGGCCCGTGGACCCCTGGGGACCCAACAAACAATATCTCGAGGATCTGCAACAGTCTTCCCACTAAACCTGACATTGCAAGACTTGTAGCAGAAATCAACATCTCGTATCGTGGAGCTATCAAAAAAAAAAAAAACATAATTATTGTAAACAAACCTGAACGATACATTAGAATTCAGATAAATATGATCCATTTAGAATAAGAATGATTTTTGAAGGTCAAAAATTGTCTTATCATTGTAGTTCATTGATTACAGTTTTAAAACTAAAAGCTAAAAATCGGTGACCACCAGAATATTCCCTTTGTAGAAACAGTCTTTGAGTTTTCCAAGTTTCAAAACCACTAATCTAGATTTCTGCTCCAAGCTTCAAGGAAATATTTTGCTTTTTGTGGGCCACACCGTCATATGTCTGAACTAATTGCCATTACACCACAACACCCAGAAGAGTGCAGTGGTGTAGTGGTGATTATATGTAGTATGAGATTCTTGAAATCTTGTGAAAGTATGGACTTCATTAACCCGCGTAGGTGGATCAATGCGTATTGATATTTTGTCGTTCTTCTTCTTACAGATTACTGTGAAGAGTGCCTACGTAAGAGTGCAACATCAGGACATTACCCTCATCCATACAGATGTGATGCTTTCGTACAATGTGACGTCCTTGAGAAGAAATTTCGTGCATACGTGATCATGTGTTCTCCTGGTCTCTTATTTGATGAAAAAATTGGAACCTGCAACTGGCCGTCTGCAGTTAAATGCGACAAAGGTAAACCGCTTTGTTGGTTTGTTGTGTGAATGTAAGGTCATCCGACAGAATGTTGGTGAAATGACAATCAATTTAATGCTAGATGCCACCTCTTCATTCTAAGGGGAAAAAAAAGGCTGCCCTACAATTTTTTCAGAAAATTAATCATTTTCACCCTGGTCCCACTTCTCACTAACCCTTATCTCAAACCAACTTGATTCTCACCTACACAGATACAAATACCTCCCCTCCCACTCCTACCAGACAACTCACAACACAGAAGTCTCCTCGTTTCATTCCTCAAATCTCAGATATGTGAACAGCATACATTTTCTCCGAAACCGCACTGAAAAAGGTGGTTGGCAACTATTGAAATGCATCAGAACATTCCCACGTGATAATAAAAATGTAACTTCTGTTTTTCTCTTTAATTTCTCTTCACCTTCCAATTGTCATTTTGCCAACTCATATATGTATAGTTCATAATGTTTTTATACATTTGTTGTTGATGATATTCAACCAAAGTGCTCAATATTAACCAAACTAAATAGAACTATTGATTAATCACATTTATAAGGAATATTGGTTCTGATGTTTTCGGGGGCAAACTCTGGTAACACTCACACAACCTGGCCTCGTTGCGTAATATGACGACAGGGCATCAGATTGATTTGTGAGGGATGGGCAAACCTGTGACTCGTCCGAAGTACCGCTTCTGAAAATCGAAAAAAAATACAAAAAATACAAACATCAGAAAAAGCATATCACGAACAATGTTCTCTCTAATTTCCAGTTGTCTGTGTGCACATAAATCTCATACAAAAAAATTCTTCTGTCAAAAAGTATGTGCACTTTTGGCTTTTACATAGCGAATCAATATTTAAAAAAAACAAACTCTGTAAGATATTCTAAGAATGCTCTGGTTGCAAAACGTGTGACGCCATTACACATGCGCACAGCTTAGAAGGAACTATGATCACCAAACAACCCTAGAATCATAATATACTGTCTATGGACGATCTAGTTGTCAAGGTTGAAAGATAGCCCGGATCAAATTCGACCCCAAAATTGATTTAAGTCAAAAGCGCACATTTCCGGATTACACAGTAATGAAAACCTCATTTAATTAATTTTTTTTTCAATTTTGCTTATATTATTATGTAAATATTTTTGCGTACTTTTTTTTCCTCATCTTGGTACATATTTTTCAACACAATATTTCGGCCGTAAAACCCTACAGCCGTCTTGAGGTGATGAGTGGGCACGGCCGTAGGGTACAACAGCCGAAACGTTGTGTTGAAAAAAAAATGAACCAAGATGAGGACGAAATTCCGCGGATAACTTTACTAAATGATATTCCCCTATCTAAGAAATTGAGACGGTTGCTCATACTATTTCTTCACGAGATTATTTTATGAAGTTGAAGGGGTTTGTATCGTACAGTTCGCCCATGTTTTGACAAATATCAAATCAAGATTTAATTACAGTTTAATCAGAAAATTTGTGCATTTGACTAGAATCAATTTAAGGGTCCGGATTCTATATTTGATCCAATAGCTCTATTCTGTCAGTAATATTTGCCTTAATTCCTGGCCACTGACATTCCCTTCTTCCCGGTTTTTGATGCCTTTTTAATAGTAAAATCATTTAGAATGCATTCCTGTAGTAAAATCATTTACCTCTGCAAACGAAATTGGAGAGGTATACGTACTACCCTACGTTTTTCCACCTGTCTGTCCACTCCATATATCCAAAGAGGAAGGGGTTGCGCTCGCTGGGTGCTTGTAATGTGTTTCTCGAATTAAATCATTTTCAATGTATTACTTGGGTAAAATTATTTTGGATGTATTTCTATCGTAAAATTATTTACGTGTACGTTTTTTTTTTTTTAAATTTTTATGGTAAAATCATTTATAACATATAGCACTAGGAATGGTGTCCTGAAAGGGGAGATAATTCTATTCAATTTCTATTCGGTCGACCTTTACTTTGCTTCAAATATGGACAACCTATGCGAACTAATTTTTTCCCCTCTAACAATGAAGTTGGAGAGGTATATGTCTTTGGGTTCCCTCCCTTCCCATTAGCCTTTCCGTCTGCCTGTCCACACAATATCCCTGAAAATACTCAATGAATTTCAATGGAAGTTATATTTTATTAAATTCCTCCTTTAATAAACGTATCGGGGAAAATAGGCTGTTTGTCGGTGGACATTTACCAAAAACTGAAATACGTCTATACATCCAAGAGACAATTCGATAACAGGATTATTCAAAAAGTGCTAAAAATGTTCGTCGTCACTGTACTTGACCAATTCACTAGTGTGGTCAGTTTTATACTCAATAGGTGCCCCACAATCACCTTCTTGTTCTCACTAATAGAAGCCCAGGTGAAAATTTGAATCTGATTTTTCAAGGTAGATAAGCTCTTCCAACTTGGAAGATTGGTAACAATATTACTACTCTTTAGCCCACCAATCATATCTTACAACGTACGAAGCAAAGTTTAATAAACATCAAGAATTGCCGCCCTTTAATTCTGCTACTTTTGTGTTTGTAGTCTCCCTCATCAGTTTTGATGCCCTATTCATAATCTAGAATATTTCATTTTTATCTATTTATATTATACGTAATTTGTATTTATTGTTTAACATTTGTCAATTGAGATAACTATTAAATACAAATCGTACAATACTCACCTTTATTATTACTTGTGTGTGTGTGTGTGTGCGCGCGCGCACGTGTGTGTGTATGTGTGTGTGTGTGTGTGTGTGTGTGTGTGTGTGTGTGTGTGTGTGTGTGTGTGTGTGTGTGCAAGTGCATAAAAAATCTGGGTTTATCTTGGTTGAAAATATACAAGAAAAATGAAACCAACATGATGTTTTTGATATTTTTCAAGTATAATGCAATCATTATTTCAATACTGCCATTTTGACTGCGTGGGTAAACAAGTCAAGAATAAACGTTTTTTATATATATATATATATATATGTCCCTCTTTCAGTCTTGTAAGGCAGTCCATCTAAAAGAAGGCTAAATAGCAGATTCAGCGTGAGCGTTGAACTAAATAAATAGTTATCTGCCTATACACTTTGAAAGATTAACCTGCGCAGACGGGGTAAGTGCCCCCCCCCCCGATCCTTGCAAATGAGGAATGTGCCAACAATATTTCATTTTTATTACGAGTAAATGTTTTCTCATGAATCCTTCTTATAATAAATTGGTTTTCTCCCTTGCAGATTGTAAAACTAAAACAGCAATCAAAGATGCCTTCAGTTGCAATGGATTCTTCGAATGCATAAACAATAAACGCGATTCTAGGATAAAGTATTGTCCTAATCAGCAGAGATTCAGTGAAACCCTATCCAAGTGTGTTCCAGATGCAAACTGTCCTCCCCCAAAGAGACCCCTTCGTAAGTATATTTATTACGGATTTATTACCTCTCTGTCCGTAAAATCTCGCTATATATATATATATATATATATATATATATATATATATATATATACAACTCTTCAGTGTGTCTATAGACTATCCATTATCCATCCAGTACCGAAAGATCGAAACCTTTGCTTCAGACCAGGAGGCTGGCATTTTACCCCTGCCCTACACAGAACTGGACGGTCAGTATGATTGAATTCAAGCTATATATCTACTTACGCACAATTCCCCATCCACCAGAATGCTCTATTCCAGAGTTGAAGAACATTGCTATAAAGCTTATAATGAACGAGTTATCTTACTTGAAGAGTGATCAACCCTGGATAAGGGATGTAATAACATACACCGATTTCTGTGGCCTGTAATAGAGCGCTCGTCTTCTGTTCGATAGGCTGTGGTATAATCTACCACTGAGTCATACCAAAGACATTGCAAATCGCACGCCTCTCCGCTAAGCACTATGACTTCGGTTGTGGTATCTCCTTCCGAGGTTAAGGTGTTATGAACAAATTATCTTTGATATGGTATCAGTTCTTGTAAGATTACCAAAAAGGTAAGCAACTACGAGTCTGGTCAGTACCTAGGTGGATGACCATTTGAGAATACCAGGTGCCATAAGCAGAATGAAGCTTCATCGGGTCTGGCAAGCCAGAGGTGGGTCTTACTAACAATTGCCCACGACATCCTCAATGGGTGCATAAGCAGGGGACGATGACACATTTTTTTAACTTTTGCAACCCCCCTCTCTCTCTGTCTCTGTCTGTCTGTCTGTCTGTCTGTCTGTCTGTCTGTCTGTCTGTCTGTCTGTCTCTCTCTCTCTCTCTCTCTGTCAATATTAAGGTTGCAAGGTCGAGTTTAACCTCGTGGATACTTGTAGGCGAGAACGAAAATTATCCAGTCTCTGCGATGGCATCGGGGATGGGGGCTGCCTGACCTCGTCTCTTTCTGAATTTTTTTTTTAGGCCGAAGAAAGAAGGTAAGCGTTAACTTCAAATCAATTCAATATTATTGTTTGTTTTTGTTTTTTTATTTGTATTGCTTTCTTATTGTCCAGCTTGTTCACTTATGAATAATAGGTCAACATTTCATTAAAAATGAATAAAAACCAATCAACCACTTCAGATTTGCTAGGCGAAGAGAGTTATCTCCCTTACAACAAGTAAAGACCCTCAAAAATTTGCATAGTCCACTGAAAAATTATTGTAATGTTACTCTAATCGGCAATGTAACTCTTCTTCTTCTTCTTCTTCTTCTTCTTCTTCTTCTTCTTCTTCTTCTTCTTCTTCTTCTTCTTCTTCTTCTTCTTCTTCTTCTTCTTCTTCTTCTTCTTCTTCTTCTTCTTCTTCTTCTTCTTCTTCTTCTTCTTCTTCTTCTTCTTCTTCTTCTTCTTCTTCTTCTTCTTCTTCTTCTTCTTCTTCTTCTTCTTCTTCTTCTTCTTCTTCTTCTTCTTCTTCTTCTTCTTCTTCTTCTTCTTCTTCTTCTTCTTCTTCTTCTTCTTCTTCTTCTTCTTCTTCTTCTTCTTCTTCTTCTTCTTCTTCTTCTTCTTCTTCTTCTTCTTCTTCTTCTTCTTCTTCTTCTTCTTCTTCTTCTTCTTCTTCTTCTTCTTCTTCTTCTTCTTCTTCTTCTTCTTCTTCTTCTTCTTCTTCTTCTTCTTCTTCTTCTTCTTCTTCTTCTTCTTCTTCTTCTTCTTCTTCTTCTTCTTCTTCTTCTTCTTCTTCTTCTTCTTCTTCTTCTTCTTCTTCTTCTTCTTCTTCTTCTTCTTCTTCTTCTTCTTCTTCTTCTTCTTCTTCTTCTTCTTGTTGTAGTAGTAGTAGTAGTAGTATAGTAGTAGTAGTAGTAGTAATTTACTTGTATATATATATAATACTTTAATTATAGTATTTGATATTTGTATTATAACAGCTGTAAGTAAACAATTGAAGGTTGTTAGCAATCTTCATGAGAGAGAATATTATGAACTATCTAAGAAATAATCTTCGTAGAAATTATCATAATTATCTGAATGGTAAGTGAAGTAACAGTAGTATTGGGTATCAAAAATGAATTACAGTCTTTTTTTAATTAAAAAGAAAGACTAACAAATTTCAACACCAAAAATCAGATAAGGCATTGTTTGATAAAATAAAATTATATATTTTCTTTTCTTTTTTTTTCTTTCTCAGAGTGTTCTCCAAATTTCAAACTTCATCCTACTGACCCCAACAAATTTTACCAGGCTACTGCCAGTGGTTGGACTGAACAGCGATGTGCCATTGGTACTGGGTTCAATATGACCACCTGTACTTGCAGCATAAAATTGGCAGTGGATCGTGGTAAGCTGATTTTCCAAGTTCTATCCATGTTTTTTATACTATCAAATCACTGTAAATAGCCCAACCAACAAGCCAAGTGGACAACAGATTCTTTTCCCTTTGAATGTCTTCGTCTATCTATGTGTATGTGTGTATGTCTCTTGGCATTCCTGGCCATATTTTTGGGGGCTACAACCTTGAGAATATGCACAAGTACACCACCAGGCACCATTTAAAAACATTTTTGTTTTTTCAAAAAACTGTTTTTTGGGGTCTATATGGTCATTTTGGACAACAATGACCAATTCATGTGCTGGTATTTTTTAAGATGAAATTTTTGATAAAAGATCTTTTTTTTTTTTTTAAGATAATTTTTAAGATCATTAGTTCTGGTAGATGTGTGGGCTATGGTGATTCATTAATGTGAGGAATGGATATTTGTATTTATAGCTAGTTTAGTATCTGATTATTATTCAATCTCCTTTTATCTTTCATGCTTTCTTTTCTCCTACCCCACCTAACCTTGCAATACAATGAACAAGGGTAAGAATAGGAAGGGGATGCATATGCTTGAATGGGAGTAACAAGGACTCCAATTTCACAAGTTTGAAGCCTAAAAAAAAAGTTATAATATCAGTAGACCACAGAATTCCATTGAATATATTACAATACATTTTTTATGGAAATGTTTCATTAGTGGTGAGGTGTAAAACACTACTTATTACAGATGAAAACATTCACAGATATATTTGGATCTGTTTGAATCTGTTTCTCTAAATTCTCTTACTTACTTTAAGACTTGATCGTTCGTTACTTCAAAGCTGTTAATAGTGTAAATAAATATTTACCTCTTATCAATTTCATCCGAGGTTTTATCAAAAAGTGAACGAACTTGTTCAAGTGGAAGGGTCCGTTGTTTCAAATGGTGGGTAGGTAATCTTTTATCTGTAAAATGTTATCTTCAAGTGGAAAAGTTCATTGTTATGGACAGTGAAACAAACAGAAAAAATAGCACACTTCATTATATAGATCGTCTATGTATTTCAGATATTGCTTCATCACACTTTTATGCTTGTCTTTTTACAGGACTAGTCTGTGAACTGGTGAAACTACCAATGACACAAAACTTAATCGAACAATCACACAACTGGTATGTAAACTACAAAGATGTTTCCATCGCAAACAATGCAGCAGAATTTAAACCAAATGGCTACATTATCGTTCCTGTAGTGACCAATAATGATTTCAGTGACCAAATTTCGATTAGCCTCAGTTTTCTGTTGTCTAATGCCAATTTTCCTCAAAACGAAGTTGCAGTCCTTGGCAACAGTGAATGTAAGATTGCTCCAACCTTTGCAATCTTTGTGAAAAATGTGAACAGCTCTCCCCTCGAGCTGGTCGGACAATTGATACTTGAGAACAAAGGAAACGAAATTCCTGTGATCATTTCATCAAGAATAGTAAGTTGCAATCATTTATTATTCATTTTCATCCATTTTTCCTTCAATCCAAGAGAGGGGGGCATTATGAATTGCAGATCAATGTTCTCTCTAAATAGCACAAATACACACATGAAAATTTTTAATGCCGCTCAAAGATTTCTAATGTTTTCGATAAAGGAAAAAAGGTTAAAAAATAAAACTACATGGCCAGACAAGCAATTTCTGTATTACTCTTACATTATTTGATTGCAGGTTTTGCAAAGATTATAATGGGTTCAATTTGCTGCATACATTCTGTCTACTAAGAGATTCATTTTTTCTAGTGAATAAATGATAAAAAAAATCAATACACCAAATAAATCATTTCTTTCATTATACACTTTTTGCTATGAGTAACAGAACTCTGCTTAAACAAAAAATCAAGGATTGTCTCCAAAGTAAAAATATTTTCAGCTCAATCCGCTGCTTCAGTTGCTAACGTGCATTTCAGTCCCATGCAGGCCAGAAAATACCATACATTTTTTGATAAGTCAATACTCAAATACAAGCCAAGTCCGTTATTTTGCTATAAGGTTATCACAAGAATACACCTTTTATGGCACTTGGTTAGCTGTCGCTAAATCATGAATCCTTTTCATCTTCAACATATTGATCATTGTATTCAGGTTATAAAAGTAAAACTCACATCAACGATGACAAATCTACCTGTAAAAATGATTTGAAATAGATATTACACCATATATACCATATGCACCATATACTACTTTCATGGTATTTTTCACAAAACCATGGTTATGAATTGAGTTGAAAAAATGGGAATTATCTCTTGATGGTATGCATTGTGTCTATTGACATTGTATTCATATAGGGAAAATTTTTCAATTTTGTTTATGAATTTAGGAGTGGAGTTACAAATCTGCACTGAACGTATAATTTCAGCCAGAGTAGACACTACCTACTTTGCCTACCCAGATGACTTGTTGCCATGGGCATCTGCTGCCACTTTTCCAGAGGAAGCAAAAGGATATATTTCTAGGGTGGGGGCAAAGGGTATATTCTCAGAGAGAGGGGCAAAAAGATATATTCAGGGTATATCTTAGTGGCACCCCTGTTACTAATGAATAATGATACAGACTTTTTATATGGGAACACTTGGTTTGGGTTACATAAAACAAATGCACTACACCATTATTCCTTTATTTATTATGAGGTTCCAACTTTGAATCATCCTCATCCTTGGTGAGAAGGCCTGATCCAAGTGGGGTCAAATATCCCATTTGCACCCTTACTCCCTAGCTGACACCTATTCATGTTGCTGTTATATTTCAGTATGCAAGTCTGTGTGTATCATTTTGTGTCTTACTGGCTTCTCAATTTATCCTTTCCAGAAGCAAATATAGAGTTTACTTCAAATGTTTCATTCAATTATGATGATATAAATGAATCCGTTAATGCAGTGTGTAAAATATTAATTTTTTTTTTCAACTCTTTAGACGAAAAATACCTGGGTAGATGTTAAGTTGGTTAAAAAAGGTGATGACATACGCTTGTTGGTCAATAACCAATTAGTTGGACAAAGAACTGTTAAAGGTGAGTATGTCTGATGAGAGGTTTGAAAATTAATTTATTAGTATATATATTTATTTAATCAAATATCACTTTGAAAATCTTATAGAAATGTCTTGGAAATACGTGTAATTCTCGTCATAAAAATGCTTTTTAAGAATGAATAATGGCTGCTATGCTAAGAAGAATTAATTATGTACTTGAATATAATAGGCTTCCTTTCACAGCAGTTAATTGGATTATTAAGCCAGCTCCAATTTAGTTCGGGTGGGATAAATCTAATAAGAAAATTGGTTGTTAAATTTGATATGACTGATATCAGAATTAAGGTTATTTTTTAAAATATTGTTATTCTCATAGGTGACTGTCTTTTCACTGAGGTGGTTCCATGTGTTGGCTTCTCTTGCTGAAAAGAAATCTTTTCTAAAGCCAGAAAAGGTCTGATCTGAATTCATAGTTTATGGCAGTGTCCTTTGGTTTTCCTGCAGATAGATGAAATCGTTATCATTAATCATTTTGGTTCAGTTCAGATATTGAGTGAATTTGAATTTAATCTCATCTGAATCAATGGAACGCACTCTTTTAGGCTTAATAATGCATTTAAAAGTTGATTTTAATTATTAAAAATTCACCTTTAAACTTGGCAATTTTGAAGAAGGTCCAAACTTCACTTGTGCTAATTTTTTTCCAACTTAGATAACAATTATGAGTTGCTTTTCAGCATCTAATATTTCAGACATTACATTTAAGTGATCAGCTCTTTAAAAAAAAAAAGAGAAGCTTTTTTCTGACAATTAGCTTGTATTGTTTGCATCTTGCTTATTACTAAGGTTTTCAAAAATATTTTTTCAGGGTCTATCAAGAAACAAGACTGTGCCTTGACACTTGGCCAATCTTTTGGAATCGGAAATTTCATTGGATTTATAAAAAATGTGAGTAAAATGAAAATTCATGAAAACAAAATGCAGAGAGAGGGGCTGTGGTAAAATAAGAGAACCAACATGAAGCAATGTGAAGGAAGGCAAAGATATTATTTATCACCAGTAAAAATCAATAAATAACCCTACCTATAACTCTAATCATAAATTATTTGATAAATAACCACACAGCTCAGTATAAAAGCATTTTTTTCAAGTTACATCCATTTTGATTTTTATTGCTTCTTGTATTTACCAGTGCAGAGTGGTAAAAAATTCATTGAAATTTGGGAGAGAATATCCTTAACTATTGTTTTAGAAACTGTCAACCAAAACTGCCATCAAAATTGTCTACATGGGTTTCTTCAGTTTCCAAGTGAGTCTAGCCCATGTAGGATTGAGGAAGGGGCTTCATGAGATTTAGGGTACCCTCAAAATTAGTTCACAGAAAAAAATTGCCATCAGAAAGTTTATAAATGCATGATGTAGTGATAATGGTGATGATGATGATAATAATAATGTGGATGAAATTCTATTTGATTACAATTCAATTCAATAGAATTTCATGTTGACTTACGTAAGTAATCATTCTGACGGGGGGGGGGGCGGGGCTTTTTGTATCTGACAGCATTCATGCTTTTTTTTTTTAGTTGAATTTGGACTTTTTTTCAATTTTTCAATTAATTACCCCCAACATGGCAGGCTGCCAGAAGACATTGGTCACATGACGGTTTCTAATAAGCAACTAAGCTGACCCGTGCATATATTACATACTATATACTATTTTATATCTATTTCTTCTCTTTTCGTTCCAGGTGGAAATCAATAAATGCCCGCAATAAGAGGTTTTACCTTGGCATCTGCATTCTCCTTCGTCTTCATTCCTGATCAGGCAGTGACTGCCTTCAATTTCTATCACCGCTAATACACCAGACATTATCTTTCTTCAAACAAATATTCAATCCAGTTTTTGTATTTTTGTGTTAAATATGTACATTTTTTAACTAATTCTCATCTTTTGTGAATGAATAAAAGTAATTTGACTAGAACTGGTTTGTCTTGTTATCAATGTCTGAGTTTTGTTCATTGTATATGAAAGTGGAAATCGCATTCAATCTTAAATGAATAAAATTTATGAATGGGAGAATATATCAAGGGAAATAAATCCTGATAGAAATTATCTTCCCTTGGACATCAGGTGAATTGATAAATTTTTTTATTCGATTCATAGAAGCGTTCCATTACTTTAAATTTTATTCATTGAAGTGTTCCACTATCAATATGAGTGGTCCATGAATTTAAAAGTCAAACCATTAATCACTTGAGAGTAGCTGACAAGAGGTCTTGTGGGAAATATCTTTGTACCAGGTCTTCTTACTCTGATACTGATTCAAGACTATTCATAGATGGTGAGGAAGGAAGTGAAAGTAATGATCATCCTGGGATGACTGATGACATATCATGTGAATAGGATAGTGATTCAAGACAATTCATAGATGATAATTAAGACAATGAAAACAGTGATTATTTTTGAGCAGCTGACACTATATTCCACCAATATATCATACATAAATATCCCAGTCCCAAGTGGTTAAGCTGATTGTGTATTGAAAAATGAAAAAAGCATTTTAGTATTTTAGTCTGTCAACTGTAACGAAAGAGTCATATCTGTTCATATACCAAGTTTTGCTAAGTCTGTCACATAAAATAATGTAGCAATGATTGAGTTAAATGAGATTTAATTCAACTCTATCCAGCAATTTTAACACTTCTGTTCATGAAACTTACAGAGGGAAATAACACCTGATTGGAATTATACCCCTTTTCCCATTTGGTGAATTTGAGAAGAAAAAAAATTCCATTCAATTCACAGACCAGTTCCATTATTTTAAATATCTATTCATTGAAAAGTTCCACAGTCAATACAAACGGTTTCAAGTGATCCATGAATTTAAAAGTTGATAATGATAATCTGCTAATTGATGTTGTTATTGCCATTTGACAACGCATCCTATGAAAATCAAAAATATATGGTAATTTTCTTCTAATAGAACAACAAACTGAACAAAATAGTTCAAAGTATAAAATAGAATATTAGCTGGTGCAACAGACTTGTACTATGTTGAAACATGCTAATAAGATTTTAACCAAGAAAGATAGGCTGTACCAAAAGTATCTTGAAACAATTGGTAGTTTATATTCACACAAACATGCACTGTGCAGATACTTTTGCTACAGGAATAATAAATTGACCCAACATATTTTTGTGCACATTTACTCCAGATTAGAGAGAACATTGCTGAGAAGGTTCAATAATTTTGAATAGATGAGAACTAGTGCTTTCAATATGATCTGACTGTAAGCTCATTGGTATTTACTATATTTGGTTTATCTGAATTTTGTTTGGCACAGCGTTTTAATCATCGTATGAAGTTTATTCGGACTACTTTCCTTGTTTGTATAGAAATGTCAATTAAAACTGTCAAGAAAACTGTCTACATAGGTTTCTCAAATTTTTAAGCTGGTCTGGCTGGCTGGCTGGTTATAGATGCATGTATTGCCTGTACAGGTCGGACCAATAGAGCTAAAAATTTAAACATTTATCCATCAGGTGTAAAAAAACATTTTTTTGTTCTCTGAAAATTCCTCCCCTAAGAAGGTTTTTCAGTTGAAGGTTCAATTTGCAATGTAAGTATATGCTAAATTGGTCCCTTAGTTTGCGTCCATCAGCATTCATGCTTGTTTTTTGAAGTGATAACTGCTCAACAAAAGACGAGAGAAGTAACTTGTTCATTGATGACCCCTTTTTCAAATGATCAGCCCTAACATGGCACATTGCTAAAGGACGTGATGGTTTCCATTAAGTGACTCAATAGACCTGTCTATGTTGTTTATTTTTTAGAATATTCCAGCCATGTACCCTCTGATCTTCTTCGGTCATTTGATGCGTTCCGGAATAAACAAGAAAGATGGGGAAATTAGTCTGAAACAAATGACATAAAATGATTAAACTCAGCTTAGTTTGGCACAAGGCTCCATGTGTGGGGTACCCAAGGAAGATCAAACTGACTATAGTAACATTACTTGGCCGGCAAGACAAGGTTGCTAGCTATTACATCATCATGGGTTGCCTTGAAAATAATCGACAACTGTTCACTGACCCACCTAATAAAACCTGACTATCCTGATGTGTACGCTTCACTTTGAAGTCTATTGTACATCCTAATTGTATAAATGATCTAGAGGACAGCTTTTGAACTATATTTACTTTAGGCACAAATCTGTCCAAAGAGTGGATCACTGCACTAAATAATTTGAATTCCAACAGTCAACTTTTCTGACCAATAATGAAATTAACCAATCAGCAAATTGTCAAATAAGACACCTCAGTCTCTATTAATACCGAGTTTTTTGCAATGAGAACTACAGTAAATGGATTGATCTAAAGCTCTGCACAACAAGCCAACAATTTGTTTACTCAGCAAAATTTTGATTACCTGATTTTTTTTCTTGGAGCTTCTTCATCACTGAGAAAAATGTTGAACAAATTTTGTAACAACAGGAATTTGTTCTTCCAGTCTACCTCTGTCTTAAGTGCAAAATATTCAGAACACAACTTTTCATTGTGAATTTAAGTCCATGTGCCAAAATTCAACCGACAGTCATTTCATTCAAGGTTTATTTTATATATTACTCCTACTATGAACATAAACATACTTGAAAGACATTAACATTTCACATCTTCATTTACACACAAATGTAACAAAGTGAATTGACTCTCTCTCACAACTACAAAAGCTGTAAGCTATTAACTAACAGATGGAACACACAAGTACTGGTATAGTGCTACAAAAAGGGAATGAATATAGGGCTACCTACTTTCAGGATTTTAATTCAATATTAATTTTTTAGCAAAATAACTTCTTTTCTTTTTTTATTATGGCTGAATCATGTTGGATACACCAGTTCTAGTAAGGTTACTAGAATTAGGCATCAATGAGCCTGCTCAGTGCCTAGATGGGTGACCAGTGGGGAATACCAGTTGCCGTAACCAGTTGAGAAGTCATCCTTGTGGCCATGTTGATCTCCAAATGTATTGAACACTTCTTTCCTTTAGAAGCCCTGTGCATGGTAGAGAGGGGAAAGTGGAACTTGGGTACAACACTTCCTCTAGCACCCAGGCATAGCAGGTAAATGATCTGAAGCTGTTAAGATTGTCAGTCAAGATGAAATGAGCCATACAAATTTCTTAAGATGATGATGAGGCATAAAGTCTTATTCTCTTTAATATACATTTTGTCTGCCAATTTATAACTGTTCTAAATCTTTAAAATGTTGAGATGAGTGTAACACACAAACTCAACCAACCACCCTTTTTGCTTTGGCTCTACTTCTTGAATGATCGATGCAAATACAATTCATGTGGAATGATAGAACAAATTTTATTTTAACGGAGAGAAATGCAAAAAACTAGAAATGAAGCACAGTAAAAAAAAATGAGGATTTTTCAGTGATCTATTCCACTACAATTGAAGAAATCTCTGCACATATAAATATGAGTTTGAAATGGTTTGGATCAGTGGTTCTTGAGAAATCTAATATAAATAAATTAATTATCATAGATCTTCTAAATTGGTGAAATATCTAAATTTAGATATGAAATATTGAAATTGGCCACAATGAAGAGAAGTAATCAATACACTCAAAAGTTATTCACATGACAACTATGGAAAGCTGCTCAACACACCATGAAGTCTGACCCCTTCCAAACATACACCTTTGGATCATTCACTCCTCCAGTTCAATCAAAAAGATAGTGGAATGAAGGAGGCAGAACCAGAGTATTGGATACTTCTACATACCTCTCCAAATGCCATTGTTATTAGAAACTGGATGAAAATCACTTCACAAATGGTTGTGGTGTAAAGGAACTAACAGTATAAAAAATTCCTGGATCTGCCCCCAAATTCAATCAGTTCTTCCTTAGCCCATAGCCTATGCTTCAAAAATGTCATTGAAATTAATTGAGAACTTTTGGAAATATTGCGTGGACATTTAGCTATGACGCTGGGGAGTTAACTGTAATAAATCCCTGGATCTGTTTCAACAATTTAAGCACTTCTCCCTCGGCCAAATGCAAACCACAGCCTATCCTTCAAAAACATTAGCATTTGACTCGGGTTTTAACAGTATCGGCGGTGAAAATTAAGGATTCTTTCCCAAACATTGCGTTACCAATATCAGTTTGTATTGGGTTAGAATTCTAGGTTAATGAGTAAATGACTGTAGTTTCAACTCCTTCATCTTTTCTGAATTATTAATTGAGGCTTGGCTAAAACTGTACACTTTGATTTTTATTGTTTTATTTTGTTTTTTTTTATTAAGGAACAAAGATAATCTACTTTTGGTTCACTACAGGTGTCTTTGGAAAGTTGAGTGTATTCTTGGGTTTTACACCCAAACATTTTGTTGCATTCTTGGCTGTAAGAAAGTAGAATTGTTACGTCTATAGACGAAATGAAAGATTTAACATCTCCAGTTGGATGATGGCTCTGACTAGTGTTACTGACACAAAGAATATTTTTGTACTTGTTTGACAGCCACAAACACTAAATTTTTTTTGATAGCCAAAAAAAAGCCAAATCACACAAAAAAAAGATGCTAAAAATGGTCAAAAAGCTATTAAAAAATGGATTAAATGTTCAAGCACGTCAGCATTAATTCAATGAAAAATACACTGAATTGGCAACACTGGCTTTGACATCCATCTTTGTCTGAAGCTGGAGTGAAAGAGATAGAATTTTGGCGCATTCTACTATTTATAGTGCAATCGCTAGGTTGCCTCTGGTAACAAAAAGTTTTACAGCTTTTTTGACAAGTTACTCAACAGAGCCAATTTGATTATTTGAATCACAACACATAAAAAAATCATATCTTCAAGGTGTGAAGCAAGTAAACTTCCACTTGGAGAATTGATCAAGATTAAATATATTAGACTTGGAAATAAAAGGATAGGAAACTGATAGTGAGTTGTTGTGAACAGTTGCTATTTATGGTACTTGGGTGTAGTCTTCACTATTCTTGAAGAACTACTCCCTGGATAGAATCTCTCCAATTTTTTGAGGCACTTTGCCAGCAACTACTTATATTGTATGCTTAACAAGAATATCCAAATCTTATTGTTAGCTAGAAAGAAAAAGAAATGGAAAAAGTACCCCCCCCCTTGCAGTTAAACTACATGTAGACATATTCGCACGCACACACATACACACAGGCATTTCCTTTGTTATATCGGCACATGAAATGCTTACATGAAAAAAGCCCACTTAAAATTTCCTCACTATAAAAGTGCACATGAGAAAAAGCCCATACAGAAAAAGGCCCATATGGAAAATAATTTTTTGTTCCATTCAGATGAAGCCCCACTTAAATTCAGATTGATGTGGGCTTTTTTCATGGAACTTTAGACTCCTTGCTAAGACAATACTAGTAGGTTAAAGGAAATAATGAGATTTTTAAAAAATGTATTCTATTTCAACCATAATGTGCTCTTCCTTCGGTACTTCTTCTGTGACATCATTAGTGATCATGATATTGTTCAAATTTTTTTTTTATTAATACGAAGTTAATTCCCAAATTATCATTTAAATTCTATATAAAACCGAAAAGAAATAAGAGTTAAAACTACTAATAACCTGAAAATAGCAGACAGTTTTCTTGTGTGTGAAATCACGTTTTCACGAGATCTGAGCATAACGAGAGGAAGGAAAATAACTTTTTTAGTGTGTGGTGACTTATTTAGCAGATAGGTACGTAATACTAGTAACTACATATTTTTTAAGGTATTACTTTCCATAATATATCACACTTTGCCATTTACCTTCTGTCTGTATAGCTATTATATGGAAGCAATATTTTGTACGTTTGTTAAAACGATTTAATCCAAACCTAACTCTTCAATATTTCTTTATAGTCAGAAAAAAAAAATTCCCTCTTAGTACATCTACTAAAAAAACGAAAAAATGGAATTCTCCAACTATTTTTACGCGAATCCAGGGATTTTTTTTGTAATCGTACTGTCCTTCACGCAGCAATATAATTTAAAGTGTTCGGGAAGAAAATGAAAGATATTTTCGAGTGATGTATATCTTTTTAATTGATACTTTTTTTTTTACATTGTAGACCGGCACCGGTGATTCAAAATGCAGCACGTGGTTTAAAGAAATAGTCATTTGCAAGGCTGAGTTCTCGTCTCTGGATATACGATAGACTAATTTGATTTTCAGTTGACAAGACAATTGAAAGTCAGTCGTCCCTATAAAGGTACGGTGAAGAAGATCAAATTTTTGAAGTTTGTTCTATAATATTCAGTTAAACGATTGGGGGGGGTGATTTCGTGATTTTTAGTATCCCACACGTTTGCTGAGAAGGCACCCCTCGCCACGGTCTGTTAGAATAAGTAGTTACAGTATATAATTGAAAATCTTCTGAGTCATTGCAGATATCAAATCAAATAATCTTTGTTCTCGAATCTGATGTGGTTTTTTTTTGGGGGGGGGGGGGTCGTAATATGAAAAACACGTTTGGTCTTTGAAATAATTTTTTTTTCGATAATATTTTAGACGATCTTTCGACTTGGGTCTGTGGAAGTTGAAAATCATTTTGGACGATTCCCTAAAGTTATGTGAAAAAAATCCACTTGAATCTCGATCTGGTCAATCTAAATTAAAACTCAGTAATTGTTCCAATTAATTCTTTAAAATTAATATCTTTTATATCACCTATGGATGCACCAGGCTGGTTTTAGTCAAAATAATTGTTTTTTGTGTTACTTTAGCCCGATGGTCCGCTTTGTTGTACTCATGTTGAAGCGGACCATCGGATCAAAGTATTACCTTCCCTTTTTCGTGTTGTGATCGATCGACCATTATATTTCTCCAAGCACCACGTGTTTTCAACTCTACTATTGCCTAAGGGAGATAACTGATTATTTATTTCTCTCTCCACTTCCGCCTTCCCCAGTAAAGGTATGAAGATTATGCCGGTGGATTGCTCATCTAAAAAAAAAGACAGGAATTCTTCTTCATCTCACATTCGAGCTTTCATCTTTTGATCAAACTTTTGTGAATCTGTTTAAAAATCAGTTATTAATAATTTGTAAGTTGTATTTTTTTTCCAAATTCATTCAATATCTTTTAAATTGACGCTTATTCAACAGAAGTTGTTCAAGGCATGTGTGTATTTAAATTATGTTTCCTTGTTTCGGAGTCTTTGCCCCGACCAATACAGTTCTCGTAAATTACATTTAATAAAAATATTGACATTTGAATATCTGCAAAGGGAAAAGTATTTTTCTTGCCCACCTTGTTGAAAAAAAAAAATTTAAATATTTTGGCTATTATTGTTTGATATAGAGAAGGTGTAAATAGAAATTCAAAATTAGCGAGTATCGTAAATGAAGTGTCTTTAAAAAATAAGATGCGATTTTTTTTTTTCAATTCATATCCATATAAATTGGTCACGAATCGTCAAGATCTTTTTTCTTTGTACGACTTTGATGAATTTTTCTCTCGTAGAATTATTCTATAATGTTATAAAAGAAGAAAAATTCACGTTCAACAACCTGAGTGTATATAGAGGCATGTATCTTTTTAGACATGGGACTTATTCTGACCCTAAAAGTTCATAGAATTAAGCAATATTACTACATACTGAAATGAAATAAGACTTATGATTCGTCACAAGATTGATGCCAATGCAGTTCTATATCTTCTTCCTATAATTACAAATTTATAAAACATTTTTAGAAATAAATAATGGCCACTACTCCATTGTAGCATTAAAATGAAAAAGTTGGGTATTAAACACGGGATGTGATCAGCTGATGCAGATATTTTGACTAGCTTCTAACATTTATAAACTTCCATCTCCTCTTCATTGAGAGAGAGAACAGATACTACATATTCATCTGAGATAGTAGTCCCCAACCTCTTGGCTATGTGTGCTACCAGGCTGTGGGGAAATAACATGAGTCGACAAAATTTTTTTCATAAACTAACAACAAATTCATTACCTTGGATTTTAACATCAAATTCATTGGATAACTTTTTTAGTTACCAAATTCACTATTAACCACTTATAAGTGACTTTTAGTTGACTAATCACCTGTAGTCTGGTTGTGATCATCGAACATCCCATCAGCTACCAGAGTCCGTTCCGTGTAAAATCTGTGTGGAATGAACAATGAGCTTTCGCACGCTAGACAAAACATCGCAATGCTGGCCTCAATTGATTTCTTTGAATCCTTTCATTGAACATTTCGCATTACCAATTGAAATAAATTGCGCCAGGGACAACTTTATGCTAAGGTGGACAGATTTTCCTTTGCCGGCGTACTGAGAATCTGTTAGATGGAAGAAAAAAAAAGAGGACGCCATGCCTAGAAAGATGTCTGGCCCATGTTGAAGATCTTTGGGTCTAAGTGCATGGAATGCACCGTGGATCAGCTGATCCACAAGAGTATTGTCAATATTAAACCAGTTAGTGGTCCCCAAAATGTTTGGGATCCCAGATCTAAAAGCATTCACAGATGATATAGTCCAGACAATGTGTTCAACTCTATACTGCTAAGATAAGATTCAAGTACCGCTTACTTTATTCATTACACTTATTTCTATCAAATATAGGTATTGACTGAATTGTGTCAAGTTTGGCACAAGGCCTCAAGTGCTGAGCACTCAGTGAGAATCAAACTCAGTACATAAGAGACCAGCTTGTTAACCATTTGGAATTGGGTTATTACAGACTGTCACCATAGGTTCTTTAAGTTTTTAAATTGGTCTGGCTGGCCATGTATGTATGGCTCGAATAGGCTGCACCAATGGGGCTAGAGGGCTTAAAATAGAAACATTTACTCCTTATTGTGTCAAAAAAAAACTTTTTTTAGCTCCCCCCACCCCCTACTAAAATGAGATTTTAGTGGGGGTTTCAATTTTTAATGTAAGTTTATGCTAAATTGGTCCTTCATTGGCCTTTCCCGGACAATCATTGCTTTCCACTGCCTTCATAACCATTTACAAATTTTCTTGAATTACTTTTCGAATCTTTTGAAAGATCTCTCATCAACGACTCCTAAGTCAAAGTTTGATATTGATTTTGGTAATTATTTCATTGTATTCAATGATTTTTTAAGCAAATTTGATTATTATTCTTTTCTTCTCTTTGCAGATGCCCATGGACACGTCAGCAGAAAACTACGGTAATTCGGTATGCATAAGTGTCATTTCACTTCTCTTTATTCTAGTCATAAAATGTAATTTTCAGGGTGTTAGCCAGCATTTTTGCTAGCCATTTAACAGCCAATAACCTAATTCCAATTAAGCTGAGCTTGTTTTTGACTATTTCTTGGGTATTTTTGGCTCTTGTATTATTTTAAAATACATAAATGCAGACCTCAGTAAACTTCCCAATCCTATGAAAATATTTGGGAAATCAAATGACTTACACCCCCATCTTGTACTATTATTCTGCTTGCTTTTTTGTGTTTGATCGTCACATTTTCTGGTTATTATTCATTCTCCTTGTACCTTTCGTCACATCTCATTCCCCACCTATTTTTGCAATTTAATGAACAAGAGTAAGAATGGAATAAGGTGCTTTGACTTGAGTGGGATTAAAAGGAACCCAACCTTCACTGTAACTGTCATTCATTCATTATACCCCCAAAAGTCTGAAGCTTAAAAAATGAAGTTATATTGGTAACAGACTAGAGAAATATATACAGATAGCAAAATTAATTAATAATAACAGATATATATTAGTTCCATAAACCTTTGCGTTGTATTATAATTAATATAGGTACATTCCATAGGTATTAAATCACTTAAACAAAATTGTATGCTTTAATTGCAGAAATATATTTGCCAGAGTAATGATGATATCTTAGTTGTCAATATGCATGCAATTTCCATGAATCCAGCTAATTGTGTATTAATTTGGGCTAATAAATGTGTGTTCTTCCCTTTCAGGCCGATGTTGAGTATCGGTGGGCCATTAAATGTCATGACCATGCTCAAGTACATTACAGTGTAAGTAGACATTTCCTTATTGTCTTTATAGTGTTGGTATAGATATGAAAATCGTCCAAAGATGAACGCCCAAAATAAACATCTTGCAGGATATTTAAACAGACTGATTTTTCTTTGAAAAGAGAAATCGCAAAATTGATTTTGAAAAATTAAGCTGCACTAATGATACTAGTTATTTGGAACCATCAGCTAAAACTATCAACATCAGTTTCTTCGGTTATCAAGTTGGTCTGGCTGGCTGGCTGGCTGGCTGGCCTTGTTTATGTGTATATATCATGCATAAAGGCTGCACCAATGGAGCTAGAAAGCTGAAAATTGAAACATTTACTCATTATGTCAAGAAAATTTTAAAAACCTCTCCTGGAGTGGGGGGGGGGCAATTTGCTATGTAAATTTATGCTAAATCAATCCCCAGTTTGTATTTCCATTTTTTTTTTTTTTAAATTTAGACATTTCTAGTATTCACTGTCCAACAAAAGGTGAAAGGAGTAACTTATTCATTGATCACCTCCCAAACACTGCATGCTGCCAAAAGATGTTGGTCATGTGACAGTTTCTTTTGAGTGACTGGCCAAACCTGTATTAACTTAAAATTGTTACTTTTTCATTTCAAGGTGTTAGTTTTTCTTCTGTAGTACAAATATTTAAAGGAAATTTATTTTTTCTTTATATTTCCTGTTTTTCACTTCTGATAATCCGATATCTTGTGTTTTTGTTACTGACAGTTGATCTCATCTGTTGATCCTGCTTTTTTGAAACTCACTCCTGTTGATGATGAAATCTACAAAAGATACAAAGATGAATTTTCCAATGTGAAACTCGGATTAATTAATGAAGATGAGATCAAATCTGAATCTAGTAAAATTGTGAGTATTTAAAAAAAAATCTGTTCTTTACCCTTCACATATTGTGTTTTGATGAAAGTTCAATCCAATGATTTATTAGGAAACCCAAGTATGATAGTGATTAAAGGTACCCATCATTAATATTCTTTCCCATGATTTACATATCATTATGCAAAATGATGACTTTGGGTACCCAAATTTAATGCATCAGGGAAATTCATTTTTCATTCTTCACTGGTTGTGATAAAATGTGTCACATGATATTGTTTATCCCCCGACAGTTTTGTGTCTTTCATTAGAAGAGTCAGTTTCAAATGGTGAGTACGCAATTTCTATCAGCAAAATTGTCACTCTTGATTAGAAAAGTCCCTTGTTGCTGACCAAAAAGGAAAAAATCTCTTCATTTATTTATAAGAATTTTTTTTTTTTTTTCCTATAACATAAGTAACTCCTGGCTTTTTTCACATGCCAAATCTTCCTAATGATTTGGTGTGTAGTGAAACCAGGGACATTAATGTGTTATGGTAATGTGCAGTTTGATCTCCTATGACCATGACTGTCTTGATACCAAAACACAACATTTGAACCAACAGCTGTATTGGAAGTATTTCATTATTGTCATGTAGAATTCTAGAGTTTTCCATTTAGTTTCCTTTACTGTCCAGTGTTTCATGAACAGGTCTCTATGACAATCACTCCATTCACACTTTTTGATTCACTAACTGGATTTGTTCTAAGTAAATTTTCTTAATGATTTTATCCTGTATGAGGCAAGTGGTGACAAACTTGAGTTTTTTCATCTTGTTGTTTCTCCTGCCAGCTGGCAAAATTTTGTGTCAGTCTATGTATGTGCAGCAGATACCCAAAGGCATAATTTTTTTTATTGATCCTCACCAAATTCAGACAGGATGCATGTTTTTGATATAAATGAGGTATTTCTTTGATTTTTAAAGTTGTTACTTTACACTTGGATATGCAACTGGTTAGTTGCATGTCTACTTGTTTTATGATCAGGAAAAAATTGGCTCTGCTAAGCTGCTTCATTGAAAGATCTGTGTTTTGTTGTTGTTATCTCTAAGGTTATGTGATGAAAATTTCTAGGCATCGATCAATTCATCATTAATGATTTTTGATTTCTGTTTACCTTCATCTTAATTTTCCAGTCGCTTTCTATAGTAACTCTACTAATAATGATTTGTAATACTTCATCCAATAAAGATAAATTATGAAATAATTGCTCTATTGATTAATTCAGTTAGGATTTATCATCTTTGTGGCAAACTGTTTCTGATATTGGCTGAATTCCCAATGTCAATGAAACTAGTAGCAGGTGAGGTGCAAGCCCATTGAGATGGGAGGCAGGGTCTTTATGGTCTGGTCCCTTTTCAGGGTTTGTAACAGGAGCCATCAGGCAAAAGGCTATGAAGTTTCAAAGTAGCTATGGATCAGGAGTGGAGGGTAATGAATTTGGACACAGGTCAGCAGTTGATCAACCCTGGCTTGGTCACATGGGTGAGGGTGTCTGAAGGTTGAGAGACCAAAAGAAACCAATAACAACAGGAAACATCACTGATGATGTGTCCAGGTGCACCGCAGTAAAAGTTTCGCTTCTATCTAGGATCAGACTGTAGCATCTGTGCACTCAATGAAAAGTGTTTCAGTCAGACAAAAAAATGTGTGTGTGTGTGTATGTTGATAAACTCATTACTTATTACTAAACTCTACTGTTTTTTCTCCATATCCTTATTACAATTGACAACTATGTATATATTTATTTATCTTTTATAATATAAGTAATTCCTGGCTTTTTTCACATGCCAAATCTTCCTTATGATTTGGTGTGTAGTGAAACCAGGGACATTAATGTGTTATGGTAATGTACAGTTTGATCTCCCGTGACCATGGCTGTCTTGATACCGAAATACAACATTTGAACCAACTGCTGTTTCAAAAGAATTTCCAGAGTATCTCAAAGAAAGTTTGTTGGTTTAATTAGAGGGTACGAAGGGAAAGAAGCTGATGACTTCTACTGATACTATAAATGTGATGGACATCAATCTTAATGTGTATGTGATGTGTGCGTATGTTTTTGTTTTTTTCTTTTTATATATATATATATATATATATATATATAATGTGTGTGTGTGTGTGCATAATGTTGGTTGTGTGCACAAACATATCACATAATTGTGTTGTGAAAATTACTGCAGCTTACATCCATGAGGTGTACAAAGTCTATTTTTAATGAAAAGCTATAATGGATTGTTCTAACAAAGTAAAAAGTAGCAGTTGAAATTCATCTAAAATGGGACTGAAGATCATAAAGATAACATCAACTCTGGCACAATGATCATATACGTACAAACTGACTTGATTTGTTCCTCATAGCCACAAAATTATTTCCTTTAAACTTTGTTTTTCTGTTTTGGTGTCAAGTTGCTCTTGATGGTCAGCTTCACTAACCCTATTTGTCTGAAAGCGATGCTGCTTTTGTTCTAGAGTCTCCAGCCTACAATGTTCAGGTGCCATATTGCTCTATTCTTTATTTATGAATATCTTTGTTTGCTATCAATATTTTATGACTGAAGAAGATTTCAAAAATATTTTGAAACAGTTTGCTAGTGATTTCCTTGAAAGATACTGTTTAAACAAAATGAATCTTTTGTCTTGAACTCTGAAAATTATTCAAAATTATTCATTTTCACTTCGGATGAATTCTTGGTCGCTGCTACTTTTTATTTCTATTTTAGCTTTGTTGCAAATAGATTAATCCTACTGAAGGAATTTTGCTTTAAAAATGGCTCTTCTAACTTCAGTAATCAGGAACAACTTTTGTCTGGTTGAAATGTTTTTATCATTAAGGAGTACTAATGATTAATAATGAATAGCTGATCTCTGTTGATTTTTGTGTCAAGCCCTAGTATTTCATTTCTTGAGTCTGTCTTTAATAAATTACAGATATGTGCACATGCAGCTCTAAGCAACAATTGATCAATGAAATAATAAAGTTAAATTGTTTTCGTGAGTAGGTTCATTTGAAAGGTTCTTCCATACCCAATTTTCATTGCACTAGTGAAGTCTAGCCACTCAACACTTTATATTTACAACGAGTGTTGTTTTTTGTTTTTTGGCTTATAGTTCAGTTTCACTGAGGTAAAACCTGTGTTGATAAATTTCAAGTTCAGAACAGAAGCTGTGTATAGGTTATTATTCAACTACCTTCCTACAAGAGCAGGATGTGACAGAAGTTCGGTTTCAATGCTGGGGCCCACATACATACATGTGGGCAATTATTCATACATATGCAGTGCCTACAAAAAATTCTTGAAATTCTATCAAATCCCTTGGTAAAGGATGTAAAGTCAGGATGAAAGAAACTTATTTCATATTCAGCTTCGTATTCTATAGAATATCTGAGCATTCTATAAAAAAGTTTCTCATGATCTTTGAAACCTCTATAAAATAATGTTTCAGTGATGAAGAGGGAAGAAAAAGTTTGTTGAATTTGAGTTGCTGATATTTTTATTAGTCAGAAAAAAGAAAATGTTGTTTCGATTAAATTCACTTTTCCCAACTTTCAAGTGAGCTGTAGTGGGAATAGAAATCTTGCATGTATAAATATACACACCAAGGTTTAACTTGAATTTTCCTGGATATTTTCACATGCCAAATGTTCTTAGTGATTTGGTGTGTAGTGAATCCAGGGACATTAATATCTATGGAGTGTACACAGCTTGGCTTCTCATGACTTGCTGTTGTAGTTCCAATTGGAAACAAGATTGCATTTCAAATATAGCCATGCATCAACTTACATTCCGGTAGTATAGATGTAACTTGATCTGGGTACAAGATGGTCATTACAGGGTTAAGCTAAGTATATGCCCTGTAGAACTTAACATACCATGACATGTACATATTTACCTAAACATCTACTTAGTACATATGTCTTCCTTGTCTTTCAGAAAAGAAAGTAACAAATGCCATCTAGTATATCCCCTTCACTAAGTCATTAGTCCAACCTCACAGTGTTTGCTCTTTTACCTTCTAACTCACGGTCTGGAGAACTTGAAACAAACAGTGTATACATTGTGTTCTCTTCAGCAAACTGACAATAACATGTTGGAAATTTTTTGTCATTTGTATTATGAGTTGAAGAACTACAATGACTGAAATTCTTGTCACCTGCAGTTGATGGGATTTCAAACTCTTATGGGGACCTATCTGCAGTCATTAGTTGGTAGGGCGTTAGTTGACTGTTTTTGTATTCAAATGGATCAATTTCAGTGTTATAGTAAAAAAAAATTCTGTGGGTGTACATTTCTTTTTTCTTTGTGATGTTTCCTACCCCACCTGCTGGTTCCAGGTGTGTCACAGCCTTTTAATGTTTTCATTTTGAACCTGGCACCAGCTGTTTGGTTTGTTTGTTTTTTGTTGCTTTCTTTCACCGGGTTTGGGTGGGGGGGTCGGGTTTATCAGCTGTCACCACAGTATCTAGTTGATCTCCTGTGTTACTGTTAGATTTTTTTTTTTTTTGTTGGTGCTATCTTACCCCCTCCTTTCAAATGTTGGCTTGGGACTAACAAAGTTGTATGTAAACATTACTAAACGAAATTTTTAAAAAAATCCTTTATTCTGGCCTTTTTCACATGCCTGGTCTTTGTGGCCTGGTGTGTAGTGAAGCCAGATAAAATAAAGTTTTTTGGTCTCAATTAATTGGCAGTTTCTAATTACTGCTTATTTTATGCCAAAACACAACAATTTTTTAAAATTTCAGTCATTTTAAAAAATTTTCATGAATTGGGTATTGTTTAGTTCTATTGTAATCGCTGTTTGTTGAATAATTGCTTTCTCTGAGGATGCCAAGTACTCAATAAGATCCAAGATGGTTGATTCACAAAGAATAATAAATAAATTAATGGTAGAACTTACAAGATCATCAGCACTACTAAAAAAATAGTCTCTGCTTTTTTTCATTTCACTAAATGTAATGAAATTTTTTTTGATTCATTTCTAGTTTTTGTGTAGGGAGTAGTTCCTTCTACTTTTTTTAAGATAAGGCAATGAAGATTCAGAAAGTTTTTCAAACAATTGAACTTCCACTTGTTGTCTGTGTTAATAATACATTATTTCAGATAATCTGTTCTGTGACCCTCTCCAGGTGTACTATCCGAATGTGATGGTGGTAAATATAAATTGGTCTCTCCGATGGTAGCTACGCTTATTATGTAGGATTTGGGTGTTATTCTTTCCTTACTGTTTACCACCATCACATTCGAATAGTATACTTGAAGAAGGCTGTAGAATGGATCAATCAAAATATTAACAATAGAAACAACAAGGAGTTGAATTTTCTGAAAAAAATTGTCGAATGTTGATAGCCCTTCTCAAAACTAAAGAATTGGTAATGAAGAGTTTGCAATAATGTGAAAGCAAGACAATGTCAGTTTTTAATGAAGGTATTTACTTGTACTTATAAGCATCCTCCGCTTTATGAAAGGCCTGAATCTGCTAAATAGTGATAAACCAGAGTTTTCTTACATTTTATGATATCTTTAGCATTTGCTCAACCATTAACTTTGATCGTTTTCTTCTCTTACAAAACTGATGAAAGCTTTTTTTCTCTTCTCACCTTGATACTTACTGTCCCAACATTTGTTTTTCTGTGTTTCTTAGGAAGGTAAATTAGAAATAAGTCTTTAGAATTCATTTCTTCTGGCCATTTTCACATATCTAGTCTTGATGGCCTAGTGTGCAGTGAAGCCAGATAAAATTATCGCTTTTGATCCTAATCAGTTGGCAGTTTTTTATTGCTAATTTCATGCCAAAACAACAATTTATTAAATCTCATTCAATTTTTTGAATTTAACAAATTATTCTATTGGGATTGGGATATATTCCTGTGATGTGATATACCAGCAAAATATCTCCTTAGCCACTCCAGAATAATCATTATTTTCACTGCCTTCGTAACCATCTACATCTAATTGTCTTTTATCATTATCAGATTCATTGCCAGAGTTAGAAGACTGAGAAAAAACAAATATCTCTAGAAATGTCTCATCAACTGTTCCCAAGTACAGTCATATGCTGACACATGATCAACCAATTTATGTCCAATCACAAATATGTCCCCATAAGAGCTTGAAAATCAGATGGTGGAAATTGTCCATCATTATTGTTAGTTTGCGGTGTGTATATTTCACTTCAAACTATGATGATCAAGTTGTGCCCAGATGGAGTTGTCCATATTACCAAGACATGATCAGATGCAAGTCAACACATAGTAGTAATGAAAATACCAAAATCTTATCTTCTTTCATTTCTTTCTAAAAATGTTCTTCAACCAGTATAATGCAGGAAATTTGTAAAGAAAGAATGCTTATTCACGAAGTAACAAAAAACTGCCATCTCTTCAATAAATGATTTTGTAGGCTTACTCCAGTTATGTCCCCTTATCTACCGTTTCCTGGACATCTAATGACATCATAAGAGGGATTGGTTTGATCTTAGCCATGAAAAAAAAAACATTTTATTGGCACTGGCTTGAAATTCTCAAAAAAATTTCATTTGTTCTATCCTGTTGATTACTGTATAAGCACTTTTTTTTTTTTCCATAGTATGAATTTGTGCTAACAAAATTCAGATTTTTTAAATTTTGAATATTTTTTTTCTGTCTTATTAAAGGTATGGAGAGAATTTTGTGAGTCATTTAAAGACGTAGTGGAAGATTACAATTTTGGAACCTTGCTGCGATTAGATCCAACTGCTGATTATAATCCAGAAAATACTACCCTTGGTGAGTAATAGTGATAATTAAGATATGTTTTATTCTAAACTGTGGTTCTCAGTCTTGGAACACATTTTTGTAATAAATTCCATCATGTGAAATTTCCTGAAAGAATAGTGATAAAAGACTGCATTGTGGACAGTTTAAAAAATAACTGTGTACTGTACATTTGATGTGCCATGTCTATAAGAATAAACACATCCATATTTTAATTTACGTCAATATCGAATTTCACCGGAACAAGAATGTAGCTACCAGATGAGATATACAGCACTGATCCATTCAATTTTTTTGAGGCTTGACAACATATTTTTAAATGCTTGCTGAAACAATCTCTATGTTCTGTTATAATGAAGGATCATTATGACAGCATTTTCTGGAAACATATCTAGGTATTACAGTATTTTTTATAGTAATCTGGACTGACACCAATGGCTGCCAATATAGGTGGAACTGTACATGCCTTTATTCTCTACCCTCAACATTAATAAAAATTAATCATCAGGCACTAAGTGGATTTGGTACATGTTACTTGATTTTAGTCATTCCCTGATTTTTTTATATGCATATTTCTCTTAGCCTTCCTAGACTAACCTATTAAAGTCCTCAATGCCTGAATTAGACTCTGCTAGTTGATCTCTAAAAGAGATCTACAGGACATGTATACCGTAGTAGTTATAGAAATCTAGGGACTATGTCACAGGAGTCTTGAAAGTTTTAAAATGGTGAAAATCTGCTCTGAAGGTTGCAAAACTTGATGTTGTCTCTCACGAAACCCATTATTTGAAAAATTATATGAGGATATGTTGTATGGTTCCTGAGTCGCACTGTCACGCACAGATTCTTTTGTTTTCCGCTCAGATGGTGTAAAGGTTAATGTGTCTGCCTCATGTGTAGAAGGATCTAGGTTTGATTCCCAGTATGAGCAAAGAGTGTGGAAACTCTTCATTATGACAAATTTCCCTGTGCATTCAGAAGCTAACTGAGTACACTCTAAGCTGTGTGATTAGGGTGGAATAAATTGGGGTCGGAGTTGTGCCCTCTTCTATTTGGAAGGATAGTAATCAATAAGAATGGAGCCTTCCTGAAATCCTCACTGGGTAAACTACAAAACGAGCCTTGTGCCAGACTAATTTGAATCAAAATCTTCTGCTCCTATACCCTAACCTATTTTTTGAGTTTCACAATCGTCAGTTGTATGACATTTGAGATTTGTATTTTGTTGTCCTGCCTTGAAAATTAAAATATATTTCTTAGTATTTATATTATTTTCAGTTCAAAGTTCAGCTTGAATTTTGTGTTGTACTTCTGCAAGGAAGATTAATGCTTAGAAGGACAAACTTGTTTAGTATTAGTTGGGGCCATTTAATCAGCAACATTTTAAAACCATTCATCTTTAACTACCCTTGTGTATCATTTGTTCGTATAGTGTAATGGTTAGCTTGGCTGCGTCACACTCAGTGGGTTTGATTCCCAGTATTAGTCAAGAGTGTGGAAAACTCTGCATTAGGACAAATTTCCCTGTGCATCCAATAGCTAATTGAGTACACTTCAAGGTATGTGATCAGGGTTGGGGTATCTCTTGCATCCTATCAATCGTTGGTCATATAAACTTCTAGGTATAAAGTCCTGATCAATACCAAACTTGGTAACAGAAACTGGGACTTTGTCGCTGGCTGTTCATACTCCATTGGAAGTGTTTCTTCCTTACCCTGTTTATCGTTTGCACGTTTGAAAAGTAATTATTACTTTTAAGTTTTAAAAGGTTTGCAAATTTGGCACTCTATGAAATATTGTTCTAGAAAGTAACATGGGCATTAAATTTTTGCTAATGTACATTTCCTAATTTATCTTTACAATATAAATTATTGCCATTTTTGACGGCACATAAGAACCCTTCATTTTATCTTTTTTTCCTCAAAAAAAAAATGGCCCAAAAGGTAAACGTAGCTTTCATTGTCCAACCCCACATTGACCCTAACCTGAAGAGGAGTTAGAAACTGGATGATGAAGGAGAGGATTTAATTCTGGGAAATGTTTTTATTTTATTTTTAAAATTCCTGCTGAAGTAAGGGAGTTCTTATAAGCCATCAAATGTGGTAAAATCTAAGCTGCAAAGTAAGAAGAGAAGATATAGTAGTAACTTCTAATACATTCTTTACTCTCTTTGGGGCACTAAATTTGCTAGAATAATTTACTGTATATCCAATAGACACAAGTTTACCTGTATTTGACTGATCCATCAGGAAATAATGAGTACATGGAACTCATCCCACCCTCAACTTCTCAAAGCACAGAAAAGTTCTAAAGCGTTGATCATTGATACCTGAGTATTATATCAAATGGTGGCGGTGTGAGTGGAGTAGTGGTTAATGGTTCAAACAATGGAACCTGCAAGCAGAGTTCAAACTCCAGTCAAGGTTGTTAATATTCACTTTGCACTAATACCCTTGGAAAAGGCATGGATACCCTCCCCACCTCTGCTATGGTGGTAGGATAACAGGGCAGATTGGACTCTCTTGTCTCCTCTGATTCCAAACTAGGGATTGGAGCCCCCTTTGATGCAGTTGGATGCCAACTTGAAATTCCTTCCGATATCTCCAGCAGCTGAGCTCATGCCAAACGTTTTATGCTCCATTTGTTCTTCTAGACTGGTTGCATTTTCAAGTCTAGAGAACCCAGTCTACCCTGGTATTTTACCCATAGCTGCAAGGAGAATAGATAGATTCATGCCTTTCTCAAAACAGCTTTGACTGGAGTTTAAAATCTGCCTGATAATTCCATTGTCTGTGCGTTTAACTACTGTTACTTGCACCTCCATTGAAACTGTTTAACATATAAAATATCTGTAAGTAATTTTTTTTTTTTTTTTTCATAGAATCTAATAAAATTAAAATATTTTTTTGATGGTTTGTTTTCTCCTTTCAGTCCCTCGAATCCAATTTCTTGCTATTGAAATTGCACGGAACAGGGAAGGCTACAACAATTCTCTCCGTCAAAAGAAAGCAGAACTTGAAGAAGCAGAAAATGTCGAAACATCATGACACCAATATTTTGTTTTTGTAGGTACTGAAATTAAAAGAATTTTATTTAAAAACATTTTTTTTCTTTCTTTTCTTTTTTTTTTCTTTCCTGAAATGCATTCTGCTCCTTAAGGTGAGACAATACACATCCCTCACCTGTCACCTTCTGATTTTCATTTTAGAAACTGTAATTAAAACTGTAGTAGGTTTCTATTGTTTTCAAGTTAGTCTGGCTGGCTTTATCACGTGTTGGCCACACCAATGGAAATAGACGGCTTAGAATTTGAATATTTATTCCTTATTTTAGGTTTTTAGTGGGGGTTCAATTTGCTGTGTAAGTTTATGCTAAATTAATCCCTTACTGTGTCTGACAGCGTTCATGCTTGTTTTTTAGATTCTGACATTTTTTAGTGATCACTGTCCAACAAAACGAGAGAGAAGTAACTTATTGATCACCTTCATTTCTAATTATTTAATTGATCACGTCATAAAAGACATTGGTCACATGACAGTTTCTATTGAGTGACTAAACAGATCTTTTTTTTTTATTTTGAGAGGATTCTTTATTTTTATATGCTTTTGAAAAAAAATTGTATTTTGATTATGTTAAAAAAAAATTTACAACAATAGTTTTGAGCTATTTCATTTGTAAAAATAAATTTCCTCTTTCCCTCTTGAATAATCAGTAAGATTACTGTAATACCCCAGTTAGTACTCTCTACTGAAGATTTTTTTCACTTAGACCCACTTGAAAACATTACTCTGATTTGTTATATCTAATTTAATAGTTAGTCTAGTAAATATACTTTGTGAAAAGCTAATAAATTTAGGTGTAACAAATGTTTAGAAAGTTTTCGCTGAAAGCTTATTCCTCATTTCTCATCCCTTGTGTTTACAATCATGGAATGAAAGTCTGAGTAGTACTGAAATCGAGAAGTAAGCGATACAAGTTGATAAAAAATATCAGTGTTCTATTCGACTTTGATAGCATGATAAATTAACTAGAAGAGAGCATTTTTTTTGTTTTTGATTTTTACTTTTCATATGTCTACATGCTATCTCAGATATGTCCTCATAAGCACTTAAAAATCCATTTACTCACAACTTTCAAAACTATGTTGTGACAGTTTAGTATGTTACCAATGATCTCTTGGTGAATTGCGAAATTGAGTTCAATTCTGTATATCTGTCAAAAGATACTTTTGCTGGGATGACATTATATATTTGGCTTGACAAACAAAACTCACGTAATGTCACAAAAAATTCATTTTTGAAAAATGTGTTGTTAATACAAAAAGTTAGTAATCCCTGCTTTAAATGCTGATGACAGGAATTTCAGTCATTGCAGTTCTCTGGCTCGACTGCAAATGATGTTCTTTTCACTCCAGAAAGTGAAAAGCAAAGATATCTGTACACTATAGAGGTCTAGGTGAATATGTATGTGTCATAATTTCTTATGTTGAGCAGTGCACAGATTTCACTCTACCTTGTAATTGTTGACTCATGCTCAGATAGAGTTGTGTTCATATAACCAGAATGTAACCCAGATACAAATTGCATTGCTCCACTTTTGAACCAGGTTACTTTGATTGAAAGTTCTTTGAGGCATAAAAGTAAGAGGTGGGGGACATCCAGGCAGAGTTGGGCCTGAAACAAAATTTTTCAAAAATCTAGAATATCTTAGGGATAAACAAAATACTTTTCCTCCAGTTTTTGTTTTCCTACACTTGCCATAAACCCATGACTCAGTGGATGGGAGCTGTAACCTAAGAGGCCCTTTCGATATTTCAGCACTGTACAATATGAAATTATTGTTGAGATTGTACAATGATTACTCTACTTGATAGTGTAGTTCAGTGGTTCTTGACCTTTTTGAAGGCCCATGTTCTCATAAATAAGATTTATTTTAGGCATAATTGAAAAATATTGGTTATTTTAAAAGAAAAATGAAAGGTAATTTACAATATGTCCATGACTAATACACGGTAACAAAATAATATTCTTGAAATATGGTGATAAGGTCCATTGAATGAAAAATCCATTTTACTGGGGTCAGTTAAATCAAGAGTTTATTGCATTGTTCACTTATAGCTAATAGTTCCAGCAATAAAGAATATAACTTAATAAAATGTACACTGTGAAATTGTAAAAACTAGATTGAAAAAGTTCTAATTTACCCACAATTTATATTTATAAATTCACTTAATATCAAGTTCTTTGCACACATCCCTGACTTTTAGTTAGTCTATGAAACTTTCGTTCTTGGATCCAGTGTTATTAACCTCAGTAGTAATGACAACAATGTTTATCTAAGCCTGGGTATGCGTAACCTTCGGAGTACACAAGGTTCATAAAACACCGGAATTTTGAAGTAATCACAACCAACTAAACTTAAATTGTATGTCTTGTAAACCTGATATAATTTTGGCAGCACTGAATCAAAAGGATTATTCTGTAAAATCAAACATCTTTGGTTTGTATGTATGTCCACACTTGTTTGACTTTTTCTTGGCTCTTGATGTGTTTAGGGTTTGTTCTTTTAGTGTATAAGTTAGACAGTTTTTTGTATTTCATGCAAGACCATCAATAGAATGGCAGAGCGCTGTTGTCACAGCTTTGCAATGCTGGTTCTGAACAGATTTTCCCTATTAAAAACTATAGCGATGGCTGCATTGTCGATCACATCTCTACTTTCATATTTTTTTGACAAGCAAAAAAAGCAAACAATAGGGGAGAAAACCATTACAAAATGGATCGCAAAGATTCCTCTTTGTATTTTTATGGTATAGTTGAAGGAGAAGTCCAAGATGAAAAAACAGGAGTACAAAAGTTATGGCGAGTTTTAGGCCTATGTAGATTTGTCTAATAAATGATAGCTCCACTCGAATTCTAGAGTAAAAGCTACTTACTTTCTACATGCTAATTCTTTTGAAATCTTAAATATGATACCTAATAATTATATTTACTACTGTTTGTTTTAACAGATCAATCTTAGAGAAGATATGGAGATCGAATCAACGGACTGGGAATGTCCCAAAGGAGTGTTTAAATGTATTCACGCAACTGCTCTGTTTGAACCCGGGATCCATAACCTAAGTAGAGATGTTGAATGCCAGTGAAAAAGGCCAAAAGCAACAAAGAATCTCCAAAGGCTACTTGTGATTTTTCCCTTGGTACCAGGGGATATTTTGCTCAATCTCAAGAGCCTACCAGCCAGGATAAAGTATCGCTTCGTGAAGCCATTGTCTGGATAAGAGAGGTGTGCTCATGGGCCCAGAACCTAGTATTTTAATCTGTATGCCTCAATCATAGATGACATCATCCAAACTGAAGGGTTCTCAAAAAGATACAAAAAGGCCCAAGTGACATACTTTCGGGACATTTTGGCTTTAGATAATACGGCGATATACAATGGTACCAAGGAAACTTGTGGACAGCGAGTAAAGGATTCATTGCATATTTTAAGCATAGGACAGGACTGTCTTAATAATATTTAATGCCCCTGGGCACAGCAATTTACTGGATTTTGCCCGCAGATAATTGTGTCAACCCTGATTTAATACATGGTTTCAATAGTTAAGAACTGATCTAATTATGAACATAAACACAGATTTAGGGAAGATTCTCCAGGCCTGCCATTTAATAATATGAACCTTAGTTTTCACTTTTCAAATTGAATTTCAGGGCCCCTAAAATTGTGCCAAGGCAAATGCCCAGAGGACCCATGTGATAGTCTGCCTTTCCTTTGGGCTGCCTTAACTGCCAGTAATTTGAGTTTGGGGCTATCAAACTAAGCCTCTAGAAATGCTTCATGGATGAATATGTTTTGAGCAGGATTTAGGCAGTTGCCCCTTGGGGTAAACAATGAAGCTGAAGAGATAACCAAATTTTCAGCCCTTTCTGGTTCAAAGGTCAATGAGATTGGTATCTGGCTTGACAAATCTGGAATCTTTGACAGGCTTCACCAAATAGGTTGGTTGAGTAGGATGCAGACGTTGAGATTTAAACGCCTTTATTCAATCTGAAGTGAGGCTGCTGAGGAGGAACTCAAGCAGAAATTCTTTTTACCAGAAGAAAAAAAACAGGCAAATTTGCTCCCAGTGCAAGGACAAATACACCTGACAAATAGGCAGGACTGTTACTTTATTGTATAGATAGTGGAAAAAATCATTGCAAAACAGCCATGTTTTGATTGTGGCCGAGATGGACTTCTTGGGAGGAATTGCACTCGTGATGAAGAAGATGTGAAGGATGGCAAAGGTTCATGCAGCGAGTTGTCAAAGATTATCTGAAAAGCAGAACGTATGTGGAATTGAAGGGTCAAATGATGGAAGACCATCTGACAACTGAGTTTAGAGTAGAGAACCTATTGTTTTACAGAAAGAAGGGGTGGAGAAATTGGTGGGGGTAAACATTTTTGTGGATCCTTGTATTAGCAGTAAGTGAATAAGCATAGTGAATGAGGAATTAAATATTTCTCTGTAATGGATAAAATAATAACAAGGAAATCAAAGAAGTATTATATTTTTGAGTGCATAGTGTAGCTGTAGATTCATAGGCGTTATGGAAGGTTAATGTAACTTGAACAATATTTACAATTAATTTTCTAAGCTAATGATTCATATGTTGCTGTCAGAAGTTATAAAAGAGGATGATTGGCAGTCAAATTTAAAAGATCCCTTGAAAGTTATGTGTCAAACATATTTTCCCTGAACTTGTATGAGTGGACGGTAACTTACAACCCACTATTATATAGAAAAAAATGTTCCCACAGAACCTTTTGTTTTGTTTATTTCCGTTTAGTTACGTTTTTGCAACAGTAAAATTGTTGTTAAAATTTATTGTAATCTCCTCAAATAAGTCCTGGATGAAAGAAAAAATAAATGAAAATCATACCTCGATTAGTGTCCTTACTTCCATTTTTTTTATTAACAAGAACTTTATAACTGTGTGACATTATAAATGGCATTGATTTCACAAGCATGTATAAGTGCGATCAGGTTGTGGAATTTTGAACGGTAGTGTAGAATCAGATTACTTACAGGACTGGAGTTCGATTAAATTGCGTGGTCTCTATGATAATTGACCCATAGGTTGGTATCTAGATATAACAAAATGAGGGCTAAAATCCCTTTTCATGAATCGAGTAGAATAAATTGGAATAGTGCATGAAAACTGGATATGGCAGCTAATGTTTCCCCAGTAAGTGAACGAGGTAAACTATTAGTTTTTCCCTGATCCTTCACCTTGCGGATCATGGTTGAGTTGAAAGTTAATCATGGGAATTGATTCTTCAACTCGATTTTAAAATTTCTCATCCCAGAAAATTGAAAAGCTGGGCTTTTTCCATTGGATATGCAAATTTATCACTCCTCCCATACTGGTCGAAGTGGTTGTATGACATAAGTGGGTAGAACACGCCTTTTGATGATGTAAGATAATTTCAATTTTTAAAACCTTCAGACATCTCTAGTTCAACACTTAATCCGAAGGATTCTCATAGATATACAAGATTTATGCCAGTTATAGAATAGCTGTATGCTGCCTAATAGCAGATGCTGTGCTAAGCCCAGGGATAAAGACTTGTGGGACGGTGGGCTAAAAAGAAGAAGAGACCCAACTTAGACCAAACCACACACTTGGAGTCTGGAGGAGAACCTACAACCAACTACGCTCAATTACATCCCATAAAAGCTTGATGCTGCTGATGATGGAAATTTTAGTAATTGCAGTTTTATGGTATGATTACTGAAGACAAAAAATTTCCTTTGTGTTATTGTGAGTTGGCTGAAGAGAATGTAGTGTTCATCAAGTTTGTTTCAAGTTCTCCAGATGGGAAAGACAAGTTTAAAGAGCAGACGTCTTGCTGGGTTGAGCTAATGACTCAGTGAAAGAAATGTAATGGATAACATTCATTCTTTTCTCTTCAGAAAGGCAAGTACATATTGAGGTTTAGGTAAGAATGTATTTGTCATAGTATCATTTGCAGTACATGTTTCACTTCACCCTAAAATGGTCAACTTACACCCAGGTCAAGTTGCATCATTGTTACTGGAGCGTAACCCAGACAGAGGTTGATGCTTGGTTGTATTTACTAAGCTTAGTTTAGTGTGGCACAAGGTTGCATCTATGGAGCACCCAGCGAAGATCAAAATTCAAATTCACTACATAGGTAAGGGTCTACGAGACATTAGATATTGCAATCCTATCAACAGAATTTAAAGAAGTTTGATAATAATTCATGTGGAGTTGGATTTATGATTAACAGCATCAAAGATGGAATCAGATGAACTGGGTTCAAATTCTGGGGAAGTAGTTTGTGTTCACTTTGCACTAATGCCCTCAGGGAAAAGCATGAATTCACCTCTCCTGATAGGTCAGGGATTACTCTTTGCTGCTGGGAGCTGATACCATGTAACTCAATACAACCTGTTACTTGGGTAGGAGATGGGCACCACCACCCTGCGTGATGAAATTTCATGAAGAATTGAACATAAATCCAATCCTGTGATCTACTAGGTTGTAGGATAATTTGATTTTGAATAATTTATGTTGTGGTTTTGAAATGCAAATTATGCAGAATACATATTATCCATAACTGGGAAATTTATTGTCGCTAACTAGAATTTGATTGATTATATTTAGCTGGTAATTGATATTTAAAATGTTATTGAAGTTCAGCCAAGTTTAACAAGTCAGCTTTCAAAAATGGATTGTATCAATAGAACTGATTCTGACCGTTTGCCAGTAAAGAACATTTGGTACTTCGGTACTTATGAATTTAATATAAAAATGTTTGCCAGCTGACTAACGTAAAATAACATGAATATATAAATATGAATTTGATATAAAAATGTTTAATGGCTGACTAATTGAACTTTGCCCCTTTTTTTAACCAAAAATATTACCATATTTTCTTATGTACAATGTGAAATTCAATACAAAAAATCAAGGTCAAAATTGTTGGGTAACATTATACTCAAGAGTAAAAAATAATATCATTATATAATATATTACTGATTTTCAGCTACAAAAAGTGGGGGTCTAATTATGATCTGGATCTCATGGTACTAGTAAATATGGTGAGTATGAAAGTAACAAATGTTCGCTTATTTACCTGTTAATGGTCAAAGTCAGTCCTAATGATAAAATCCATTTTTGACAGCTGACTTGTTAAACTTTGCCAAATGTTCTTCTTCATCATGAATGAACTGAGTGAAGAAAAAATCATTGAAGAATATTGATAGAAATATTTTTTATTAAATTCACAAATTTTCAGATATGTAAAGTTAGATAATTCAAAAGAATACATTTTGTGTCAATCTGAAAATGAAGCAAATCATTTTGATTTAATGTGGAGCTTTGCATTATTTTCTATCTTAAATTAAATGATTAATATTCTGAAAATATAATTCAAATTGTCCCTAAAAACCTCAACTAAATTTACTAAAACTTCTGCCGATTACTGATTTTTATAAACATTCTTGGAAAGATGGTGGCACAGTTAATAAGACAGTCATCTGGTTTCCCTCTGGTATACAGGGACGGGAGTTAAAATCTTGAGAGCTTATTCTTCATTTCTGATTCAAGCTACTGTAGGATGACAGCCTGGATAATATATTGATAAAAGGCAACTGAAAAGAAATCAAGATGACGGTAAACAGTCATAAGAAGCCAGGCTGCTGCCAAGTCAAACTCTGGTCCTACTTCCTTACGTATTTATTACATGAATTTTCGTAGATATGTGAGATTTATTAGTTTGGCTTGGTCGGTAAGAGAGCAACCTACTGATCACTCGGTCATGATTTCAAATTAAGACAGGGAAATGATAATCTTGTATAACAGTTTGATAATGTAAGTAGTGTAAATGTTGGCACATAGAACTGAGGGTGCAGTTTTCAGATCTGACATCTAATGATATTTTGCGTTAATCCCCTTTGGAAATTTACTTCAGAATTGATATCAACACATGAAAATGTACAGAAAATTGTTTAAGACTTAGTTGAAAGCAGTTCCAAATGCCTGCTTCACTAATCTCTCTCTCTCTCATATATATATATATATATATATATATATATATATATATATATTATCTAACTATTTTAAATATTTTGTCAGTATTGCCTGCATATTATATATGGACAGAGCACGTAACAAATGAAGAAGTCTTGAGGAAATTAAAACTACATTGCATAGAGGGATACGAATTCTCGTCTCATTGAGAGATTATTCTTTATTTTGGATAGATGCCATTTAATGCATTTTTCCAATTTTAAATAAGAAATTTCCTACTGATTAAGTATCATAAATCCTCAGTTTTTAGATTTTTCCACTATTTTTCATCCTCATTTTAATTTTGGATTTTTCGGGACACATGAGGAAGTAAGGTTCGGAAAATTCAATGCTCACTAGGTGCACAGAAGGAAAAAGGAGCAAAGGTGGGCAGCGAATACCCTACTTGAAGGGTTTGAGCGGATGGATGGCAGAAAGAATACCAGAAGGTTTAGATGAAACAGACTTGCTGTGAGTGATAGGGGAAAGGAAGCTGTGAAGAGACGTAATTGGACATATCCTAAAAAGAGACATGGCGTATAAAGAAAAACACTTGCATTAACCCATTGCAAATGATGGGGATTAGCGTCTTTGCAGTTTTGTGGCTACTTCAATAAAATTTCCATCTTATTGTGATTAATGGCAACTCAGTTCTGTACGTGAGCCAGGTCTTTTATCCTGCAATAGCTCATTTGCAGTGGACAAGGGTTTTTATCTTGCAATGGATTACTATTACAATTGCCATGTTCCACAGTAAATGAGTTAATTCCTGTCTACTGAGAATCTCTTTCTTCCTGATTTTTATAGCTTTGTCGAACTCCCGCCCAAGTTGGAGTTGATTTATTTTCCCCCTGTAACAAGAACAATCCTCACCAGATTCAGGGGAGTAAATTCTTCACTGTTAGTCTATCCCATCTTGTTAGGCCAAACCCACTTAAAAAATTGACATTTTCCAACCCTGACTTGAAATTATGACTAAGTGATTTCCAGGCAGCCCTCTTACCAACTGAGCCAAACTGATAAGTCTCAAATATCCACAAATTCATTTATAATATACACAATACAAAAGTTGCAGTAATCATCTTCAGTTGGAATAGAAGTAGGAGTGAAGTTTGACCTTACAGCTGCCAGGCTTGTTTTGTTTTGTTTTTCTCTTGCAACTGTATATAGTGAATCACTATATATATGTTACTATTATATATATATATATATATAATCATTAGAGCGGATAAAAGTTTTGATGTATTTACTCAATAAACCCTACCTGTGATATAAAGACTCATGTAAATAACTAATGTTTTAATGAACTGGAATGGAGAGGAGGGCTGCCAGGTTTTATCTACGAGCTCATGGAAAGACTAGATAACTGTAATAAATATACATTCATTACTTTGTTGGGAGCATCTATTTTTGCAACTGTTTGCCAGGCTGCTAACACATTCAGGTAGCCATTTTTATAATAAAAGCATATCAAAGAATGTTAACAGGTGTTGGCTTAAGTGTAGTCTGGAAACGTGATCATAAAATTGGTAAAGCACGAAGATTCACTCAACTGAATATTAAATTACTATTTACAACCTGTAGAAAATTCTGACATATTTGGAATAATATGTATATTGATTTTTAAAAAATATATTCAGTTAATTTTGTTTTACTTTTATCATGTATTTTGAGCAGAAAAACAAACAAAAAGTCACACTCTTCATTATATGGATTGTTGTATAGTTGCGTGAGCTTCTATAATTGTAAATCTTTTGTTAGTACACTCCAGAAATGGAAAGATGTAATCATTCACCTCACATATGATATCTATACTTATACACTATGGACTGTTCCATTAGTATTGAAAGGGAGTGCTAGCATACGGGTGAATCCATAGTGACGGACAGAGAAAAAGAAAAAGTCACATTGTTCATTATTATATAGTTCAATTCATTAAATCTGCCATTATAACTTTCTATAAGTACAAAAAAAACATATGGTATCAAAAATCTTATTGTATGGAGAATTGATGTGAAAACACTTGAAATAATTTTTCGGTAGGGTGCGGAACTTGTAGCTACGAATACAATCAACTCAGTACTTAAGACTCAACCACTGGCCTCGCTATATACAGTCCGATGCTCTAGCAACCGAGCTATTCCCTGAAGTACACAATTGTATTTCCGAGTTGTTCACTCCTGTTTTCTTGCATACTTAACACGGATTATCTCCCTTTTAACGCCAGGAGAAATTGTATGCGATTTATTAACATGATAAAATTCCCAACAATTTGCTGCGGGTGGGGGACTACATTATTGTTGGAAAGAAGAGAAGAATTGTATTATTCTAGACATTTGACATTTTTCCACGCTCGTAAGGAAACAGGAGGCTTAACAAAAGAACGTTTTTTAAAGCCATTTTTAATTGGATGCAGTCACTATTACTACTAGTACTAAACCTGTCAATTTTCCACCCCTGAAAAAAAAAATCTAAAAATTAGTACCACTGCGTTGTAATAATTTTTTTTTTTTTCGAAATCTTGTATTATTATTATTGAAAGATAATAAAGACACAGTTAATGGCTTTTCTGTGTATGGTTAAATGTTCTCTATTAAATTTTAGTTACATAATTTCATCAACGAAAAATTCGTTTCTTGCTCACGGCATAAAAAAATCGGGTGTCTGTTAGATATTAGATTGTATAGAAATTAATTTTAAAAAAGCAATGAATATGGAAACTCGTTAATTTAAGAAAAAAAAGTGTGGAGTACATATGCAATCTTCTAATAAAGTATATTAAACTGATAGATAAAACATATCCTATGAGAGTGGGTTGGTATAAAAGGTGATGTCATCAACAAGAATGGAGAACTTGGAGGAGGTAAATAACGGAACAAGCCCACATAGAAATTTCTTGTATATACTTACTACTAATAGAAGAGAAGCTATTTGAATCGAAATGTTCGTTTAATATAATAATAACCAATGCGTGTGTGACCTACTTATAGATTGTGGCCCATGTTACCATGACTTTCTTTTTTCATTTTTTATTTATTCATGTGATTCACACGAATCCTCCCTTACCCTTTCATACGGTTTACGACTTGAAAGACTATTCTATATTTATTCGATCAAAGTTACATTTAAGGAGACTCTACAAAAGATAAGCAGTAATAACAAAAAAGTAATAGGTAGTTGGTTGAGCTAAATAACATGTGAAGGTCATGGAATACGCAGTAAATTCTTAGAAACATTGTCATTCATTATGCTGATTTTTGCTCGTCTTGCGGGATAATAGGTTCCTAATTTTTCACTAATTCTTCTGGTTGGATAAATTCGAGAACTAATAATACATTAGTTGTAAAGTAGTACTAAACCAGTTTCTCAACTGACGGTGGGTTTGTAATAAAAGTTCATATATTTAGTGTAGCCTATACCGTCAAAAATGACAGTGGATGAAATTGATATTTTGCCCAAATCTTCATGATACCAACTGTAAAAATGAAATGAATTAGACAAAAACGTTTCAGAAATGAGAGAACGAAACCTTTACATAAGCATACTGATATACTTTCCAGTGGTGTTACAGCCAAAAAAAATAGATATATAAATAGACGTAGCCCACTAGATTTCAAAAGAGAGAAAGGTGGGTATCTTGCTTAGTGGTAAAAAAAAAGGAAGTTTTAATTTGATGGAAACTAAATTATAAATGCATGTGTGGCAGAGAGAGATTATTTAGAGCTACTGTCGAACTGCTATGCATTGAACGCTCTCTGGGTCTGATGCATAACATTTTTCTGTCCCCCCCTAGTTTTGTATTTATTCAGCTACTATTGTCAAACAAATCATAAAAACTGAAATATCCATAAAACTATTGTTTGATTTAAAATATAAGTCCTTTTATGGATCTACATCTATGAATGTGACATAATAAATCATAATCTTCAAACACTGGAAAACATTACTAAGAAATATTTTCCAAGACTTTTTTTTACGGGGTGGGGGGCTCTAAAATCTTGGGGCTCTGTGCAGCTGCACTGCCCTTAAGTACGACGACCCCGCATGTTCCATTCCAACGACTAGTGATTCTATTGTAGCTAACAAAAAAAAAAGTGCAGTGGTAAAACAAAACCCATTTTTCATTCGACACCCCCTGCCAATACCCGAGAGTTGGCAAAAGCAAGCGTACTGAGGATTTCTCTTTTTAAACGATAGAATCAAAAGAGAGAGAAATCTTTCATTCCCTGGGAACATAGAACAAGAGAAGTCAGCTGGGTTTGCATTTCTTTGTAAACGAAAAGAGGTTGATAGCTTTTCTTTTTTTTTTTTTTTTAGGTTTCGTTTTGTTTTCAACCTAACTGTTTATAAACATGTGATACGTCACGTCAAGTGATAAATAAAATGTATTCCTCTAAACACACCAGGGCGTAAAAGAGAGATGAAAACGAGAGGGGAGGAAATAGTTTAGTAGAAAAGAAAAGGGTAACACCCATTATCATTATTATTCGCCTTCTTCCACCTCTTCTTTTCCTTCTTGTGAAAACAATTATTCTTCTCTTTTTTCCACTCTCCTTCTTCCCCGGTCTTGCCGCAATCCCTTCTTCCACCTGATTGATCCGGATCCGGAAGTAGTAGCACACTCTCCCTGCAGCCTCATTTTCAATAACGGTGTCGGCTGAAAATTCGTTCCCTGTAAGAACAAATAAAGAACCGCTGCTGCTGCTTGTTCTTTGTATAACAGTTTACTTACTTATCTATGTTGCGTATCATCGTACGTACTTACACATGTACATATCTACTCAACAACTGAAATATGCAGGTTTTCCACCATCTGCGGTATTAGGATAATTATCTGTTCTATTTATAGAACTCTTTTTTGTACATTTTTAACCTAATTTCAATTTTCGTTTCTAACATGTCAATTTCCACACCTTTTTTTACGTGATTGGAAAATGATGAAGTACATTTTTATTACTGTTCCATACTAAACAGTTAATGTGAAAATTGAGGGTAAACTTATTGAATTCGGATTTATGTATGGATTGCTTATTGCTTTATTATTTTTATACTTTTCTTTCTTTCAGTATGGATTAAAAGAATGGTGAGGAAAAAAAAAAGAAGAAATTTCCCAGAAATGAAAATAAGACTGCTTTTATTAGAAGCTTTATTCTTGTATCTATGCTCGATCAGAAACCGAGGAGAGTGCCCCCCTCTCCAACAGACAAACACGCGCGATTTGCTTGACTAGAATTCAATTGTATATTGATTATCACATGTTCAGTTGCCGACAAGATGGGCGTATTCAAATGCGACTATAAAATGTTCTATTATTCTCTGTTGAATGATATTTTATTCTGCGAAGCTTGACTTGTCACATCAGGTCATAATTTTAGTCTGCCTAAATTGAAAGAGTCTACATAAAGATTTAAAAAAAAAAAAAAAGTATGTGCAGCTCCGTGACTGGTCAGAGGGAACGTGAACTGAAAAGTCGTTTAGAATCCTTACTGACTAAATCTTCCCATCTATTAAGCGTGTACTGCGTTGGGCACTACTTAAATCCGATGGTTCGATTCGACGTGCTTACTACTAAACACCATAAGTTAGCACATGAATTCTCTCTCCTTGTTATGGATTGATTTCATTTATAAATTCTCTTAAGTACATCGATTAGATTTATAATGAATTGTTATAAAATAGGAAGGGTTAAATTCGCTAGATGCAAGTTAGTACGCATGGGTAAGATCAAAAATGCGAAATTAAAAGTTGATTTGTTTCTTGGTGTTTCCATTAAAAAAAATATTGCCAGGGGTTAAAATGTTTACTATGTTTTCATTTTTAAAACTTAGTTCAAAAGAGCGTGATTTTTTTTTTCAATTTAAAAAGAAATCAAGCCCCCAGATAATTGGATTTGCTCACTTCTGACTTTAGTCGAACGCTCGTCTCAGCAGATCATCGAATTTCATGTAACTATGTTTGATAAACATTAAATAAGTAACTGAAAATCTAACATTCGTAAATCATCTAGCCTGTCGTATTATTTGTTATTAATTTATGATGTATTGTCAACTTTTATTAATTTTTGATCAGGATCTCTGTCACCTTAATTGTAGTTGCTTCTCATCTCAACTACCCCCAGACCGCCAGTCTTCAGCTCGAACTCACATCTTTGGCTTGGGAAGCCTATATGCACGACAGCTGCTCCACTGATAGCCTATATATTTTATCGGAAAGCTAGTTGTTGTTCATATACACCAAGCTTTAATTCAATTAGCAGAGAAGCACTTTGACCTGCAATAAAACGACCACCAACAGATTTCGATAGAAAAAATTGCAGGACCCAAATTGTATTTTACCATATTTTATTTCAATTATCTGGTAACAAGTGAGTGATTGATTAAAACTTGACAGCAATATTACAAAATTCGACTTGAAAGTACCCTAAGAGCACATACCAATACCTCTGTTAACGCAATTATCAATAAGGACTGAATAAAAATCAGTTCATATACTGCTACGATGCAAGGGGTAACTGTAAAACAAATCCTGGATCCGTCCCAAAATTCAGCCAATTCTGCCTTGCCCTATGGCCTACCCTTTCAGAAAATCTCATTGAAATTCATTGCGAACTTCTGGAGGTATTGACACGAGTCAACGCGTATACCACGTCTTCCGACATCGTTGGCAGAGGTAAACAACTGATTGCACAGGAAAATCTATTTTCACTCATGTTTCGCGACAATGTGGTCATGTGACTAGACACACCTCCAACTTTATACATAAAAAAAGTAAGAATAAATAAAGACTGTTCTGTTGTCAAGTGTGATATTTTTCCGTACTTTTCACGCTTAGTAATGAAAAGCAATTAGTGTCTTTTTTTTACGGAAAAGACTTGAAAGGCTCACAAATTTCCAGTTAGACATATTTTATGCAAGTCGTCATGGTGAAATAAATAAATCACTTTATTCCCTTTCACTCTCTCTCTCTCTCTCTCTCTCTCTCTCTCTCTCTCTATCTCTCTTGTATAAGCTTCTCTCTACGCCTACTCTCTCTAGAGGGTTAGCAAATGAAAAGGGTACGGATTACTTATATATAAATATTCCAGTTCGGAGACAATGAAATATGGTTGATACGAAAAATATTCTTTATCCATTAACTACCTAGAGTACTTGGCATTACCCGGAAAAAACACACCAAATCTAACTACACTGAATAGAAAAAGATATTGTATAGAGATTTCATGAAATAAAATAACGGTGTGTGTGGGGGGGGGGATGCCAAATCTAACTACACTGAATAGAAAAAGATATTCTACAGAGATTTCATGAAATAAAGTAACGGTGTGGGGTGTGTACTCATGCACCCCTCCCCACCGGTCAGGTCGGTACACATTCCAGAGCTGACCCGTGCGCCCCTGCATTGATTTTTCTCAAATTTGTTCCCTTTTTGCGTTAGTAGTTCGCACGTTTGAATTGTGCACATGTTTTTATCGCGTAAAGATTAAGTTTTTTTTTTGCTTTGTCACGTCAGGGTTGGATTCCTTCTTTTTTTTTTAAAGATACTGCCAAAATGGCGTAAGTACCGAGAGAAATACAAATCCGCGTCTGCTGTTACCCGTGACTAATGGAAAGTGAGATTGCAGTTTAGCATTATAGCTACTCTGCAAATAAAATCCCCTCTTATAAAACCTTTAAGTATTTCCTGTTTCAAAACTAACAAAATACTGGAAGGTTTGTTCGTCTAATAGATTGAAAGCGCATGAAATCAAAAGAGAAAGAAAATGTTCTCCGTCGGGTTTTGAACTCGGTCCGCCGATTGTATTTACCTTGTTTCTAAGCACTGGTATACTGTTGCTTTCGCTGATTTCTTTACGAACAAGCTTTGCTAGGACCAAACTTCTGTGCTTCATTCAAATCTAAAAGATAAACGAAACAAGATTCATTTCTCCATAAATTGTTATTCGAAGACTACTTATCCCATTTCAACTCCTTTATTAGTATTTCCCGTAACAAAATAAGTCAACCTGAATTGAAAGAGTGAATGCGTTATCAGTTTTTGCGTGCAAAACTCTTATTCGTGCCGTCATGACGTCAGAGTTTCTTGCTGAGGTCATTATCATTGTTGTGACCAACGAAAATCAAGTGAAAACTCAATAGTTTAAGTTTGACAAAATTTTTCATAACAGAAATTCGATGTGCACAAAAAAATACCAAGAACTCTAAAACGCAAGTTGACCCGGCATCGCTCTTTCTTTTCCCCTCTCTCTTTTATTCGTGTCTTAAATTCAGAAGTCTTAAATTCCATTGACTGACGAATTCACGATGATGAGAGTTAGACAATAAAAGCAGTTTTTTTTTCATGTGAGTGCGAATGCAGACCCATACAAATAGACGAACTGAGATAAATCGAAACCTGCTGATTTCGAATATACTTTTCTTTTTCCTTGGTGATGCGTAGTTACAACCTCTAAGACTACATGCATATTTTACTGCATAATTATGTCGATGCTCAGTAGAAGAGTGAGGTAAATTTAGGATAAAGGAAACTAGATTGCTATGCCAGTACGTCAGTGCATGGCTCACAGGATAAAAATGTTTGTAAAATTGTAACACTTGTGTTGGTTGGTGTACGTAGTAATGAATTTTGGGTCCAGAAAAAAAACAAGGACAAAACCCCCTTAGCTGAAGTGCAGAGTAGGACGAAACCCACTTGGTTAGATTAAGCCCGACAAAAAAGTCTGTAATGGGTGAAAGTAGAACATTTTTTACCTGGTCTCAAGTTCAAATCATGTATTTTCAAAGTAACATTTTCGAAACATTCAAAAATTAAAGAATGATATCCGTACCTCGCATTAATGAATCACCGTAGCCTGTGCGTGTACCAGAACTAATTTGCTAAAAAAATTGATCTTCTACCAAACATTATCTAATAAGATACCAGATTTAGGCATCGTTGATCTAAAATGACCATTGGGACCCCCCCAACCCTTATTATTGGGAGGGGGCTACACTGATTTGATACCAAACTATTATTTCTTTTACCTGCCTCATATTCTCAATAAATTTAATTCTTAATGTTTAAAAATGTGTGATTAGAATATGAAGCCAAGTAAAGATAAAAATGTACTATTGTCAGCAATTACTGAAATTTTTGTCGTGTTTTAATTCAACGAAATACTTTCTGTCCTACTCTGCATTTCAACTCGATGAAGGGTTTGCCCTAAATCCATTTATCTTCATTTACGGCATTGTAATGAGATACAAGTAGACTTCAGTTTACTTTCTTAGTCATTAAATAAATAATTGCATTTTCCATAGAATTCTCTCGACAGCGAATTAGGAAAAAATAAAAATATATGTGGAGGAAACTAAGAGGTTACTATTTGCTGAAACTAAGCCAATCCCTTCTCGCCAACTGATATATGGCTAAGGACTTCTATATCACTGGAGACGAAAGGCAATACAGCTGTCTAAACTTGCTTCCGGGTTACATTCTGGTAGTATGAACTCAATTCGATCTCGACATAAGTCGACCATAAAAGGTTGAAGTAAAATATACACACTGTACAACGTAGCGTACCGTAACATAATTTTTACTAAAATCTTTATATTGTACATACGTCTTCCCCCGCCTTTCCAAACAGAATGGACCAAAGGTCATTCAATACATTTTTTTCTCACAGTCATTAGCTCAACCCAGCAAAGTGTCTGTTCTTTTCCCATCTTCTTATCGTCTTCTCTGTCTATACAATTTGAAAGAAACACGACCTATACATTACATTTTCTCTAGCAAGCTAACAATAACATGGCGGTAATTTTCAACATTCTCAGTTGAGCCATAAAACTGCGATACTTTCATATGACTTCATATTAAAAGTCAAAAAAAGATATCATCTACTCAAATGAATGCATTAATTTTAAATGTATTCTGGCCAAATTTATCTTCGCAAATGGCATTGATTTCGATTCCCGGTGCCAATTGCATTTTAAATATATAATATCTCATCATATTTCACGTTATGTTATGTATCTATTAGGTTGACGTATATGAAATATCGTTTTGTTTTTTTGTCTAAATTAAATTTTGTTTAAATTGTAATATGGAGGATGACCTTAACAACAAAAAAGTAGATATTTAGTCAAGTTATGACCCATTTAAAGCAATAATCTTTTCCCTACGACTCACTAATGTTGATACGCCATCTCTATAAAATTTCTCAGGTTCAGTAGTTACAAATTAAGTAAAATCACGAATTGTGACTCACCTATAATTGAACTTTCTCTGACAGATATGAGATTCAAAATGTATGAAAAGATGATAGTCTACAGGAGGAATGTCTGGTGACAATGGAGTGTGCTACAAGACTTCATAACGCCATTATCTAAGCTTAGATACAATCAGCTGAGAGGTTTAGGGTCAGTAAATGTCATGAGGCGTTTCATTCAGTTCATATGGGACTCATTTTCCCAACTTTTTAACCTTTCCTATTGCCTTGAGATGACGTGATATACTCACTATCGAAGTCTTAATGTCTCCAGATAATGCTCTGACTGTTGTTCGTGAATCGCTGACCACTGCCGTCGATAATCCTACATTATTAAGAACATGTTTATGCCTCCTTCAAGGTTTATCATTGGTATTCTCAGTTCCAGACTTCAGCCTATTGGAACAATGTTGAACAGTTTGCACTGTGGTAATGTTTGCTTCTAATGCTTTGTTGACGCTATCAGCTGCTCGAACAGAATTATATCCTAATTTGAAATCGTACTTGAAAATTCGTCCTAGTACTTCAGTAGATTCCATTGTCGGTAAGGCCACCCAAAACCTCCAATAATAACGGATTATATATATTGTATATCTACTTGCAATGAATCTGCAAAAGAAAAATGCGATCGTATAAATAAATCTTCCGCTATTTGTATTTTTCTCTGCTAGGTTCCCCATGCTGTCAAAAGGTGGCGGTAGTATCTAAATATTTTTTCACCAACGTTATTTTTAAAAATACTCAAAACATTATGAGACTCTGCATGTGTTAAATAAGAATGAACCCGGATTTTTTGGTGCATCTGCAAAAAAGGTGAAGGAGACAGTTATATAATCAGCACTTGATAGTTATATACCCTTGACAAATGTTACAGATAAAGACATAGACGTATATGTGGTGTATTATATAAGTGAACTATAAAACACTCAGCGTGTGCATACCTCTGCCAGTGTCAATTGAAAGGGGAAGTAATTGAGCATGGATCCGTCCCCAAATCTAATCACTTTTTCCATGGGCCCTTGCCCACCCTTCCACAATATTTCATAGATATTCAAGACTTTTGGGGATATCGCAAGGACTGACGAACTTTTGATGATATTTTATGGTATGGACATATAACTTAGACGCATAGGGTAATTGTGCGCGGATCCACGCTAAAATTGGATTATCGTTTTTCGTTGCCTTCCACAGAATTTCATAAGAATTCATTGAGAACTTTTGAAGATAGCGAGTGGCCTGACATAGGCGTATACAGAAATGTAGGAAAAATCCTCGGGAAAATATCTCTCAGTCAAAGGAAAGTCCGTCCTGAATCTGATCCAAAATTCAACCATTCCTTGACCCATTATCCACCATTCCACAAAATTTAATTGAAATATATTGCGTACTTTCGGAGATAATGCGTGGGCAGACAGACAGACGAAAAGACACAACGAAATACATATACTTCTCCAGCTTCGCTCCGTTGGAGAGGTAATGATATAAAAAAATGACATTTTATGTGCAACAACCTGATATTAAAAATATTGTATCGAGGAATGAATGAATCATAGCACCAATTCACTCGAAGATTCTTTCCTTTCCCCACAACTACTTAAATATATGATTCGTTTAAATCTTTTCTTATATCTTCAAAATTCAAGGTCGAATCGCTATAGATATCTATATCAGTGGTTCTTAACCTGTTCGAATCTCAAGAGCGGGATGTCCTGTCAGTATTATTTACGAGGGAAGATGGCGAAGAGAGGAAATATTACCGGCATTGATGACGCATTGATTTCTGATCTAAGTGCAATTGAAAAAGAGGCGTAGCTGAGGGCGGAGGCTGTTTTAAATCGACCGGTCCCCAATGGAGGGAGGACTCATTTGAAGGGAGGAACCCAATGGAGGGAGCTCCCCACTGGAGGAAGCCTCCGATAGAGGGGGTACTTAATGGATTGGGTCATCAAAGGCTTTATAAATAGTAGTTCGCCTACTGCACTCTCACTTACAAATCTCACTAGATATTGGTGGAGCGTCTTTAAGTAGCCATGACACCCCAAATCTTTCTAAATATCTAGCTGTGCCTCTGGAAAAAGGATTTTCACTTGATCACTGGATCACTAACGCGAATGAGAATATACTCACACGCATACACAATAATTTATCATATATCGACACTTGGTGATGTTTCACCGGCACCGGAGAGTAGATACCAGATGAGATACACAGCTCAAATCCATTCGATCTTGTTAGGCTCAACAACATCATATATACTGATATAGGCTCAATATATAGGCTCAAATATACTGATATATACTGATAAGCTCAACAACATCATATATAATGATTACTAAAATTATTTACGTCATATTACCATGGCCCCATATTGCGCTGTTGCGTCTAGCGCGGCATTTTTTTTAGGAAAGTATCCAGAACGCTAACCTAGTAATTATTGCGTTCCACTATTTTTTCCTGAAACATCAAATCGTGCCAGATCTCTTGAGGTTACGCTGAAACGTTTCAAATGGTCTAAATCACGGGTAGGCAACCCACGGCCCTCAGGCCTGATCCGGATTTCTGACTAGCCCGCGATCAAATATTAGGGTACTGATACTATGCTAACTTTTTAAGTTTTAAAGATTGTTTTTGTCTTTTAACAGATCCAAATGATGCTTTGATTCCAGTAAATATGCTACTAAATTTAGTTCTTTGATCACAAGTTGTCATCTTTAGTTGAGCACAAACTATTTTCTAGTATGAGTTATTTATCGATTTGAGGTAAATTATAACTAGATGTATCTCGATGGAAAATGACATTTATCTGGCTCACCGTTCACTCATTAAATCGTGATCCGACGCACAGAGACAAGAAGGTTGCTGACCACTGGTCTGAAAAGTCGGTTATTCATTGTTAAGTGTCACACCCTAACCAAGACAATTTCAACACACGAGGGCATATTGTGGTAGCATTGAGTGATATTGAGGAGCTGGCCAAATGGTTAACGGCACAGAATCGGCGAACCAAGTTCAAACTCTGGCTGGAACGGTTTTCGATCACTTTGCACTAATACCCTTGAAAAGGGCATGAATCAACTTCTCCCCCAGCTAAAGGTAAATAGCAGGACAAATGGAGCCTCTTGGTCTTATAAGGCAGTTCATATTGGGCTTCGGGTAGCACCCCAGTCCAGTAAAAACCCACAGTTGGTGGACATAATGATTTGGTTTTCATGATCGTTCGGGAAATGGAAATTGGAAAAGGCATTGCCTCGTGCGTCGCGTACCGCAGGAAGTAACTTGGCTTTGCTGTTGTGCGTGATATGCCTAACTAAAGAGCCCCAACAGATTTCAAAGATTTATACGATGTTAGATAAGGATATATTATGAGGCTTACCGACCCGGGCTTCCTGCTACACATGAAGGAAATTCGAAATCTCATCCACCCTCACATCGACACGAAACGCGTCTACAAAACTACACACAGACGGAACATTCAAACTCTGTGGACACGTCCTCCTCATCTGGTGTCTATTTTTTGCAATTAATTTCTCGTCTAAAGACGCAGCTCACTCCGATTCCGTCTTGATCTTGTACATCAACGGTATATTAATTACAGTCTGTAGCTTGTAGATTCTCTTCTGCTTAGAGCGCAGTCAGTCGACACTTCTTGAGTTGGCAGCTTCTGGGCAAATCTATTGCCTTACTCCTTTTTATTACTTACATACGTATGTATGCAGATACTTACACACACACACACACACACAAACATACATATATATGTATATACATATATATATATATATATATATATATATATATATATATATATATATATATATATATATATATATATATATGTCTGTGTCTGTCTATATATATGAGAATAGGTAGATAAATTCCGCAATAAAGGTTGAATAAATTTGTAGAAAAAGGAGAGCCAAACTTGATAGAATCATATCAGCCTTCTGAAGACATGTACGAAGCTGGTTAAGGCTTATTAAAAATCATTATACCTCAAAACCACAACTATGAAGTTTGGCTTTCTTTTTTTCTTATAAATACACACACACACACACACACACACATATATATATATATATATATATATATATATATATATATATATATGTGTGTGTGTGTTTGTGTGTGTGCTTGCGTGTGTGTGTGTATACGTATGAATTATATATATTCACACACACACACATATATATGCATGTATACGTTACAGTTATACTCACAAATATATCTATATACACACACATATGTATGTACACACACATATATATATACACATATATACATCATATACATCTGCACACACACATATACACACATACATGTATACATTATAAATCAACACACCTACACATACATATATATACACATGTATACATTATATATACCCATACACATATCCATGTATACGTTATATGAAATCAAACACGTAACTGTATATATCCACAAACACATGCACAACTCTCTCTCTCTCTCACACACACACACACTTATATTCTCTCTCTCTCTCACACACACATACATATATCTTCTCTCTCTCTCTCATACACACACACACAAACACATTCACACATATATACCCCCTCTCTCTCTCTCTCACACACAAACACATAAATATATAGACGTATATATGAGAGAGAGAAAGGTGGAAACGTTGCAAATTCCAATCGATTTTATTTTATCATTTTCCCAAAGGCAGAGAAATGACTGAACTATACACTTTGAGGTGTACGTGAATCTTCATTTCAGCCCCGAAGAAGTGAGAAACAAATCTGGAGGAGGAAACAAACCTGGAGGAGGAAACAAACCTGGAGGTGGATTCTCCTAGGCTAAACGTTACTCAAGAGTTTCAAGTTCAGTCTCGGTTATTAATCAGAAAACGAATCGACTAAAATAATGTAAACTTGAAGTTCAAAATATGACAATAACTAACAGTCGGGATTGGGGAAAAAACTCTCATCATAGAGTCAAAACCCTGCATGCTGTAATATTACAGGCTTCATCGAATATACATAACCAAGAGCAATGTAGCTGTTTTCGTTACGATTTTTTAAATCGATATTTAGTATCTTCATAAACGTGATGAAATAAGCTGTTTGAAATGGAGAAACTGAAAAGGATTTTTAAAAAAAATTAATCGTTCTTCCATATTTACCAGTTGAATCTAGTGCCCAAGTTGTATTAAGAACCATCCCACTGTTCTGGATTTGGGGGTCTACAGGCAAACACCAGAGAGAAATTGTTACTTGTTAAATTCAAGTCATATTCTACAGTGTCTTTAAACACACACACACACACACACTTATTTCAATGTTTAAGCATTTTAAAGTCGATTTTATCAATAGGTTCTTTCTTGTATACGAAGAACAACTTCGTCAGTATATTCATTCGATTGTATTCCCCTGGTTTACTTAAAAATCTTTTTCTTGCACGCTTCAAGTTCATTGTTAGATGACATGTAATAGGTAATCAACATATCAGAAATATCTGGCCTATAACTTTGAGAAGAGTCATTAACATACATGGAAAAGTTCTTTTCTTCTCGGTTCTATATTAATGATCATACTTTCTTCCCTGTTTAACAGTCACAAGACGGAATTCTTTGCTCAACAAATGAGAACATTTTTTTAAAACATCATGGAATAACCTGCTCAGCATGAGTAGCTGAAATAGAGAGTCTACAACCTGTGGTTTGAATTTTCTGTTTGATACCTTTTTTCTGCTTTGTGTCACCAGAGAAAGAGCCTGATAGGAGATAACCTATTCCCTTTCGGATATTACATTTTACACTTGAAGAAGATCGTTGAATGAATCGACCGAAACGTTTCTACATCCAAAAGATGGGAAGATGAGTTTAGACTATCCGCACTAAAGTTGATATATCAGAAATATGTTCAAGAGTTAAACTTTATTTTTACTTATCCCGTAACCCATTGGGTGTATCAAAGACGAGATATCTTGATAGAGCCAATCTTTCTTCTCAATGATTATGAATCAAAGTAAAAATTGAAAGTGTATAATGATAACTACTCACACCCAACTACAGTTCAATAAATCTGTTTGAGTGTGAGGGTGTATGCACTGCGATTACTCGACAACTAGCCATTATAAAAAGTTGACAATTGCCAGATATATTAGCCAGTACGCCGGGTTATTGAGTGCCAAGCTTTAAGTTTTTTGCGTTCTTTTTTCATAATTATTTTGCAAATAATAAAATAAGACAAAAATAAATAAGTAAGGGAAACTACACAATGATTAGTATCCTCCCAAACGTGATACGAATATGAAATCAGATGAAAAAAAAAAGTTTTTAAAAAAAGTGTGATCAGGATATGAGGTAAAGTGAAAAAATAACTTATGAAATAGGTTTATCAGGATATGAGGTCAGATAAACAAACAGTTTCTAAAAAGAATATATACAGAATACACGTTCTCTCGTGATGTCATGACATTCTCCAATTAAATCAAAATCTTCCTGTAGTACTGTACATGCATTCGAAGTAAGCAAGTCATTGTTTTTCAAAATTTCATCCGAAAACCAGGATGTCAATACAATGGACGTTTATTACAATTCTTAGACTAGAACTTGGTGATATTATCGGCCGAAACCATCTGATGGGTCCGGCCGATCCTCTGTGGTTCGTCGTATTCAACACCCCGACCAGCCCCGTTCCCAACTCTACGAGTTGTTAAAAACCAAATTTTTTTATCAAATTAGTTTGCTGATGAACCACTGAACACGCTGGGACAGAAAGTCTGAAATGATGTGCTAAGGTAAAGTTTACAGTTGCCGACTTCGATGAACGTAACATTTTCCCAAGACCTGTGCAAATTACAAACATAATCGAAAAACTAACTGAAGAACTTGTAACCAGGCCAGAATAATACGCGTTCGTCTTCCGTCTTATTAGTATTAATCCCTTCATTGTGGTCTTGGTTAACAGGCGACCAGCCAGCTAGGGACATCATTTTAAGTCGTTGGAAGAGACGAAGATCCAGTAAAAAGATTTCTGACGCACTGGAGCGTAAAATCTTACTCCATTTCGACGCCATACTTATTGGATACAACCTTAGGGTCTTGTACAAAAACTGAACCCTCACTCCTAAAGCATAATGTAACATTTGGAAATCACCTCGTTTTATTCTTTAAGTTAGAACATTCCAAGGCTGCAGCTAAGAAAAAAAAATCTGTCAACCATGTGCCGTTTTTGCTGGGTTATGGTAACGTACATACATAACCCTAATCCTTTGCATGTTGAACACTTAGGAATGTATCAATTAATTAGTATCTACTTGAGAACTGGTTATGGTACTTAACTTAAAATAAATTACATTTGTTCCTTCTTTCAACTGAATACATACGTACTAACAGAAAATCTATTTTTATAGATCCAGAAATCAGTTTTTCTCTCCTTCTGCCGTATAGCTTTCTTTATGTAATTTTCTCATCCAGCTTAGCTTTCATTGCCTCAAACTTGTCTTTAAGTTATCGTTCTGATTTTAGCCAATTTGATTTACGCCTACTGACAATAACGTTTTTTCCGTCTAATGTAGCGTTCTTTACGTATTTTTTTTCCTCTAGCTTAGCTTTCAATGCTTAAATCCTGACTTCAAGTTTTCCTTTTGTTTTTACGCCGACCGACAATTGTGGTACCGTAGGCATTAACTCTAATTTATCTAATAACTCCTTTAATTTGGTAAAACTCTTTAAAGAACAAATAAGAAAAAAAATTCTAGGCTTATAGGAAATCTCTACTGCGATACACTCTTTTGGCAACGGTTTACTGGTTATACTAATGGTTGGATCACTTGAAAGCAATCGAACATTAGTGTTCAAAAGTATGGCGTCGAAATGGAGGATGACCTTACGCTCTTGCACGTCGGAAATCTATTTACCGGATCGGCGTCTCTTTCAACCTCGTATAGTGGTGTCTGTAGCTGGCCGGTCGCCTGTTGGTCAAAACTGAATCAGATGACACATGTCTTGTCTCATCTCGCAACTCAGTGGGTCTTCATGAGATCAGGGTGTCCCGAAAGGTAAACAGGTATCGAAAATCTACTTATTTATCGTATCATCTCGATTAATACTCGTTGGTACCCGCGTGTGAAAGGAACGGTGTGGCCTGAAATAAAGGAATGAATACAACAAAAGATGCAAAGACCTTAGTTTTGTAATAATTCCCGATCTTTTATTAAAAGAAGTAAAGAACGGAGAAGTTAGAAAGTTAAGATGGGCTTGCGAAGAATTTTATGATTTCGCGGGAAACCAGAGCGATTCCAGCTAAGAAACCTTTGCAATTGTTGTAGAATGTGTGTGTAGAAGTGAAACAACTCCTTACAAATTCTGTATGATGATTGTTGATCTGTGAAGACCATAGAGTTAATGAATACCATCGCACGCTCTGAAAGGTTGTGGTGTGTTCTTTGTGCTTTGCGTGTGGGTGAAGAGATAAGTTTTTTTTAGCGTGAGTCCAGATAAAGACGGCTATCGCGAGGGCAGAGACTGATGTGCTAGCCAGACCAGACTGACCGTCTGGAACAGAGAAAGTCGAAAGGCAAGTGTGAGCGAGACTGCGTGTATCTTACTGAAGAATTCGGACGAGGTATACCACCAGTGCATCCTCCCAATAGTCACTTATGGAGCTGAAACATGGAACCTAACCAAGAGACAGATCTGCAAATTGAGAACCATGCAACGTACACATAAAAGAATTATGCTGGGCTTCACACAGCGAGACCACAAGACAGCACAGTACATCCGAAAGAAGACAGGAGTCAGGGACATCATAGAATCCATTAAAAATCTCGAATGGCAGTGGGCTGGCCATGTTGCAAGAATGGCGGACAACCGATGGACTCACGACATGGATCCCCAGAAATCAGATGCACGATCGAGGCTGGCAGAGTATTAGATGGAGAAATGAGCTAGACAAATTCAGAAAGTACTGGCTCCGCGACACCCACAATAGAGAAGCGTGGCGGATCCTGGGGAAGGTCTATGTCCAACGACGAACTTTGAAAGATCGATGATGATGATGATGATGATGATATCATTTTATGGACGTTCTCCCTCCACAGGCAGACCCTAGCGGACACTTGCTCTAAAGGGGTTGGGTTGGCCAAAAAACGGAGGGACTTTCTTTTGTCTCATAACTGCTTCTTACAACGTCCGCATTCTGCCTCGTCGCTGCCGGTTTTTCTTTCATATAGGCGATCAAAATTGCACATTTTTTTCATTTATTCGTAAAGACGTTTGGAAACTTTTTTTTGTACAAATTATGAAAGCCGCGTCAAAACCCACACATCAATTGCAAATCAATCAACAATGCGAGAGACAACAATTTTAACAACAATAAAGAACTTGGTCAGTAATTTGGAGATAATTATTCGATTACTTCAAAAACACAATTATTTTCTATACTGCGCCACGTGATTAACTATATTTTATTTTATCTGTAACTTTTGCTAAGGAAGATAATTATCTGATGTTAATTATAGAGTAGTCTCCTTCCTTTTTTTTCTTTTCTTTTCTTCTTTTTTTTTTTTTTTTTTGCAAATGCGTAAAAATTCCGAGTTCATTTTGGTCAACTTATATAATACGACGCATGTGTCTATATTTCTGACTGTAATATTTGTCAAGTCTTTTTTTTAGAGTAGTCTCCCTTATCTAAATTTTCATGCGAATGCGTAAAAGAATTCGGATTTATGCTGGTTGAACATAGACAAGAAAATGCGGAGTAACAACGTCTTTGATAATTTTTTAAAAGTAATTCTAGATTTCTTTCAACATGATGTTGAAATAAATCTAGAACGCCTTGGTGATTAAAATTGCGTATAATAAGAACGCTGGCAATAGCACAAAAATAAATAGAATTTAAAACATCATTAACTTTTTTTTTTCGTTTTGCAAATGTCGACTATCGTAGATTGTTTTGCCATGCCTCATATTGCAAACGTAAATCTACGCATACGCTCGTCGTGAACAAAATCACAATTGAATTTTTCTTATTAATTAGAAACCGTCAACACAAACTGTCAATATAGGTTTCTCCAGTTTTTGAACTAGTCTGGCTGGCTATGTATGTATGTATCAGGCGTACCTACTGCACCAATTATGTTTAGCCTTTTTCTTTTGTTTTTCTAAAACTACCCCCCCCCAAAAAAAACCCAGGTTTTTAGCGGTAGGTTCATTTACAATATATATTTATGCTAAATGACTCCCTTAGTTTGTGTCCAGCAGCATTCACGTTCGGTTGTTTTTTTCTTTCTTTTAATAGAGACTTTCTCAGTGATCCCTGGCCGTCAAAAAGCGAGGGAAGTAACTTATTCACTGATCACCTTTTTCCCAATTTTGTAATTGATCATCTCCAACATGGCATATCACTTAAAGACGTTTGACACGTGCGGATTGAAAATCTGACGGACACAAGGGGAAAGCAATGGTCGAGTTTAAGGTTGGGGTCCGAACGCGAACGTGCACGCACAGGGTGCAAGAGCCCCTAAGTCCCTGCAACTGATGTCACGAAAACATCAGGACAGGCTGAACTTGGTCACTGGACAGATCCTGTGCAAGCTGGACAAATCCCGGGCAGTGCTTATCTGAATTTCTCTAAGCCATAAGGCATTGAAGAACAGATATTACACATTGATTTAAGCCATGTGGACAACAATGCCGAGAACCTGCATTTTGAACCGGGCCACAGAATAAACATTGTACCAGCTAAGTATAAAAGTTATTGATAAAGACGAGCTCCTACTTCTTTTTAATTTTGTGACCCTGAGGCAAATAAATTTCTTGCTGTTCTGCTCGATTTGTGATTTTTAAAAAAATTGAATGCACGTGAGGAAACGCTAATTTAGAATATTTAATTTCAAGGAGGTTTATACCTGCGACTTGAGCAAAAACCAGGTCTTTACAGGATTTTTTTAGAATGAATAACCAATTCTAATGTACTAGGCATTTACTTGTATTAATGCCCACAACAGTAGGATTGTAGTGAGGATCGAAATGCTACTGACGATTCGGCCCAGCAGACGAGCTTATTAACCATCGCACAATAGGAATTGCCCATTTTACCAAGCTTATTTCTGGCACAAAGCCACAATAATGGAGCACCTAGTGAGGATCAAGTCACTACACTTGGACATAGACTTGCTAACCATCGTGCTAAGGTAGGTACCCTATACGTATAAAGACGAATTAAAACCTACTGTTAATAGTATTTATTCATTGAGTTTAGCCTAGCACAAGGTCACAAATGTGGGATTCGCTGTAGGTTTTAAATTCACTACAGTAGCAATATATCTGCAAAAGTTATTAACCACTACACCAGTCTAGCACCACGACCACAAATAAAGAATGGGTGATAAGAAACTCCCTGTTGGAAATTGGTATTAACTTCATTATTTATTGGTCGATTGAAGTTAAACTTGCTTTACTTTAGACCATACAGTAGTAGAAGTTGCCTGCTGTGTTAAATTCAACGTAGGCACCAATGTCTGTGATCGTTTAGATATGGCGTCCATGAACTTTTGCAGAAAGTCCGGTGCTACGTTGACCACAAGTCGATTGCACTCCTCCAGTTGATCCAGAGTTGGAGATTCGGAGCAACTTCATTATTTTGCCCCTGTAGGCATCGTAATTATGAAGCGCTGTTCCAAACGAGCAACTGTGCGGAGGCCTCCAAAGAGATACAGAATCATTTGCCAGCTATTGAATCTGTTAATTACCTTCGTACGGTGTGTCACATTGGATGTGAAAATAATAGTGTTGAATGCTCGTAATGCCAATTCAATTTATTCATTTATACATATTTTAACGATAAAATTTATCGTGAAACATATTTTTCCCACAACACCAAATGAGACTCACATCGGTAAACTATTTATTTCCCATTGGCTCGCCACGGTAATTAGTCTAAACGTAATGTATATGCTTGAACTGGCTTATTCTAGGTTAATTACAAAAACAAAACTAACGTATTCACAGATTTAACTCAATATTTTACAGATATAAAATCACATATTTGATTATATCCAATTTAAAGAATATCTCCAAGTTCGAATTGTTTAGAATTTAATTCTTACACTACTCCTGCGTAGAACTATGGGTTATTATACTAAATGGATTTCTTTAAGACTATTTCCTAAGGAAAAATAATAGCACATTTGTTTCAGTTGAAAAGTCCGTATTTTCAAACGATAGGAAGGAGGTACTTTTTAATACCTGATTGAGAGTCAAATTTTACAGACAGCAGCCCCCAACCCCACTGTTCATTATATAAGTATAGTAAGTTAGCATGCACTGATATCAGACCATCTATACTATCCGGCAAAAATCAAACCCAGTAACCACGACCAGTAAGGTTAGCTTGCTAATCATTGTTATATGACGTCTTTCTGGATTGTTTTTTGTTTTTGCTTTTTTCTCTCTATTCAAATGATCAACTCGCGAATTCGAATGGGAAAAAAATCACCGATATATTTGGATTGAGATGTGTGATTTTTCTTTTAATGAAAAAAAAAATGAATTCGTTTACCAGGGATAGTGTGTGGTTTGAAACTGTGGACAGGGAGAAGATTTTTCAGTACCTTGCCCCCCCCCATCACACACCCACTTAAAGTGGAATAGCCCTGTCTCACGACCGGCGAACCAAGAAAATCACAATATTCATTATTAGAGTAGATTTGTTTAAAACTTAGGTTTGTGAATGTGGCGAGTTTGGAGACAAGGATGGCCATGCAACAATATGCTTACTCTTAATTGTTCACTGATTTATTCGAACTTGTGTCATCATCTTGGTTGTTATCGCCACAACGTTTCGGCTGCAGTACCTTCCGGCCAGCTTCAGGTTATCAGTCGTACTCGGTAACCTTCTACGAATTTTGAATCCAACGCTTTACTCAATCCACGGGGTAGATTGTTCTCATTCCGTTGTTCATTCCGGGGGTGGATATCTGTTATTCATTCCAGTCAATTCTTCTTTGCGGTGTCGCTTGTCTGTCTCTTCCATTGAATCAAGTATATGATTTTTCGGTCAGGCAGGTTACTAGATACGCTCAACTAACGTCTTCATTCACACGCCCATTTGTCCCGAAAAATTCAGAACGAAATTATCTCTTACTCCAAGTTAGTCTCTCTGGTAACTCAAACATTTTTTTTCTTTCACCACAAAAATTCAACCTTCGTTTACATTCTTTTCATTTATCAAGTTACGACTCTTTGTGAAACGTGAACTATCTTCCCAAAATATATTGTTCGAGCGACAGTCGGTATAAAATTTACTCAGATCACGTGAATATGATTGGTGGGATTGGGGTACAAAGAATTATGCATAAAACTGATTTATTCAATTACCATATTGTTTGAATAATATATCTATTATCATATATATATATATATATATATATATATATTATTGTGTCTTCCACAGACAGCTGTTTCGTTGTATTACAACTCTTCAGTGTGGCTATAGACTATCCGTTATCCCCTCCTGTACCACGAGGCAGGATTGAATCCTTCGCTTCAGACTCGGAGACCGATATCCTACCTCTGCGCTAGGGAACTGGACGGTCAGTAAGGCTGAATTGAAGCGATATCTTTATTTAGTTTAAATTCCTCGTCCACCAGAGTGCTCAATTCATATGGAAGAGCATTCTCTCTCTCTCTCTCTCTCTCTCTCTCTCTCTATATATATATATATATATATATATATATATATATATATATATATATATATATATCATAATGATACATATTTTAATAATAATAATAATATATAATAATATACAAGATAATGATAATGATATTTTATTATGATTAATGCTCCCTTATTCAGGGTTGAAAACCGTTTAAGTGAGGTAACTTGTTCATTATAAGCTTATGCAATGCTCTTCCAACTTAGGAGTAGAGCACTCTGGTGGATAGTGAATTATGCGAGAGTGGATATATCGCTTAAATTCAACCTTACTGACCGCCCAGTTCTGTGTAGATGGTAAGATGCCAGCCTCTGGGCTGAATCGAAGGTTTCGATCCTACCTCGTGGTACCGAATGGGATAATGGCTTGTCTATAGCCACGCTGAAGAGTTGTAATACAACGAAACAGCTGTCTGTTGATGACACAATTATTTAAGTATTATATATAAATATAAACTAGAACGGAATTCCAATCATGCTTCCTCGTACCCCTGAAAGGGGAACTGCAGATAGGGGTGACCCATAGAAGGGAAACTGACCGCGGATAAGGGAGGACTACATACATTGAAAACTCAGATAATGAAAAAAAATTGTTGAGACTTTGTATGACTTTTGGAGCCTCTCTGTGCTGGTAAAACATCGTCATAGGTTTATGTACGCCAAAGTAAACATCACCCTTGAATCTTTCAAATGAAGCCGAACGAAAACAAATGAAGTGAATAAACGAATTACGCAAATCAGAAGAAATCAGATAGCAGGAACATCGGGTCAAGAAGATTTCGCAGACAAATAGTCTTTAAATATCTTCTAACAAAGAAAAGCTCTTCTGGTGTGTTGACCTGATCACCAATTCCGAATTGGATTTCAGGAACTGTTACGAACGAAATGTGAATACACTCCACTCGTTTGCATTTACGGAAAAGGGCCAAAAAGAAAAAAGAGAGTTCAGTATTTATTTTACAGCGAGCCATTATAGAGGCAGCGCGAATCCCCACTATCTCCCTCCTACGACCAGACCCCTGTAACTTTCACCATTCCAACGAGCAAAGACTCGGCCCAACTTATCATCATCATCATCATCATCCGAATTTTGGGGATCTGGGAGCACTCGAAAGTTTTTCTATATAGATTGATGGTAATAGATTTATGATCATTTTGACCCTTATATGAGTTGGTGTACCAACCTTTCCTTATTCCCTGCATGGTCAGCCATACTATATAAACGGATAGATGATCGAATTTTGAAACAAAAAAAAAATAGGCGTTTTATCCATGTACATTGCGTTTATAGTTTATCAGTCTTGTATAGAATCGTGAATAAACAAATTAGATTAGTACTTACGGCACATTGGGAAAAGAAAAAAAATCTGATTATACAAGAAGACAGGTCTGGTTAATCACTCAATAGAAACCATCACGTGATCGAGACTTTTGGAAGCACGCTGTGTTGGGGGCGATCAATTAAAAATGGGAAAAATGTGATCAATTAATAAGTTACTTCTCTCTTCTTCTGTTGGGCGGTGATCACTAAAAATGTTTGAATTGTCGGAAAACAAGAGTGAATGTTGCCGGACACAAACTAAGAGACCGATTCATTATGGATTTGCTTTGTAAATTGCCCCCCCCCCCCCGTAAGAACCTATTGCAGGGGATTTGAAAAAAAAATGCTTTCTAAACATAATGAATAGATGTTTGGATTTTCAGCCCTCCACTGCTATCTGTGTGATCTGTGCGCGTGATACATAGCCAGCCAGCTGGACCCACTTGAAAACTGGAGCAACCTATGTTGACAGTTTTGGAGACAGTTTTGGTTGACTGTTTCAAGCAAGGAAGGCGCTACCTTACCTTATTTGTCAATTCCGACACACTTACGATTATCATTGTAAACTACGAAGTTTGTTCCGAAATTTTTGGCAGGGAATAAGAAATTCTTTTCGAAGAACAACTTCTTCTTCTTTTCATGTTGAGAAAATCCGAGATGCTTACTCGAAGATACAGACAAGCGACAATCTGCTCAGTTTGGGACTGAAGAGACAATTGCCGTCGTTGCCAACGAAGTCAGAAATTTTTGTCTGTCAATTTGTTTGGCAGCACAATATCTCCAAAAGTTCTCAATTAATCATGATTACATTTTGTGGAAAGGTGGACCATGGGTCAAGGAAGAATTGATTAGATTCCGGGGAGGACAGAATTTTTTTTTTTTTTTTGATCGAGAGATATTTTGAGGGAAGAAATAGGGTTGGGAATACGTGGGGTACGTTGTACACCTACTTCTCAATTTCCAGTTTTTATTTTGTATTTTCAATTTTTACTAATGGAGACATTACCGTATACCTATTCCCCGAAACTAAGTATTACTGTATTCCTAGTTACCAAAACCCATTTTCCTCTCTGGATATTTTTTTTTATTTTAAAAATGCATTTATATGTATTCACTCATGCTCGTCCGTTTTCCCATACAATATCTCCAAAGGTTCTCAATGAATTTCAATGACATTTTGAGGAAAGGTAGATCGCAGGCTACAGGAGAATTGATTCAAGGATCTTATTAATCGATCAGAAGATAATTCTTCATGTATTAAGACAACTAGAATATTCCTGGAAAAAAAGACAGGGTTATTTATGTGCGGATTGGCCCCAAGAAGCCTAAAGCTATTTTATTTGGTAATTTTTTTCTTTATAATTCAATTATCCTAATTTCAAGTTTTTTTTAAAAGTCTCAACTCGAATCAACTTGTTTCAAAGGGTGATTGTACATTGGGTCTAAAGAGTTTCTATTACGTAATCTTCATTGTTATCTTATAGAGGCAAATCAACTAATAAGATCAATGCACAAACAAACCGGAACGAAATTTGCATATATGTCTATTATATGCTTAGATAATCCGAAATATGGAAAATCAAAACCTACATAGTTATCTCTCTACATCGTTCCCATCGTTTTATACGATGAAATTTTATTTGTAGTCAATATGTCATTCGCTTTCCTTTGCTGAAACTATCAGATATCCATCAAAGTTCATGTGGTTCTTTTTGTTGGTATGGAAGAAGCCACAAGCACCACAGAAAAAAGGATCCAACGTCCTCAATTTTCAAGTACGGAAGCTTAAAAAGAAAGAGAAAAACAAACAATAAGTTTTTTTGTTTTTTTGTTTTTTTTGTATCAGCAAGAATCTCAATTCGTGGTATTAATTTGTGGTCAAGTTTTAACAGCAATTTGATCTTCGAGAATCAAAACATTTCAACCTTTGTCCTAAATAGTCAGTTTTGTAAATCTTTTTAGTTGGGCCCCAGATCAGTCAAAGGGTCAGATATTTCCAGCTTTGCCCAAGGAAGCGGATAATGCTGTCAAAAGTTTTCAATAAAAAAAATTAGCAATATAGGGAATAGTATTCTGGAGCCTTTTCATGACCAATGGTCAAGTTTATTAAGTTAGTCGCCTCTCCCCCATGATTTAAGATTAGAGCCAGAGTTGAGGGAGAGAGTTACTATTTTCGTTTGTGTGATGGGAAATAACAAAGAGGCTCAGCATCTTTGGTCTTTCTCGGCGAGAAAAAGAAAATACAACTTGATTGTTCTCTTTTTAGGCTTCCATACTTTAAAATTATGGACGTTAGTTTGGGAAGGCACTAACGAAAAAGACCTGAAGATCGAATCTGTTTCGCACAAACGATGTGCATTTTAAGTGTTTCCCTGAGAGAAAAAAAAATAAAACCTCGTTTTGAAACCAATATTTGGATTTTCAGACGCCATTCTATTGCACTGGTTATAAAAACTCACGGTAAATCATCGAAGAGAAAGAAAGATGTTGCTTAAAGTGTTTTTATTTATTTATTTTTTAGATGGAGGGAAATGATAGGGATTATTGATTTTATATTTTGGATATTCGTTCTCAAATAGACACAGCTGTTGGTTCCTGGTGTGGATCAAATTTCTTTGACATAACCAACATCTGTGGTGCATTTGAATTCAAGTATGTGAAAGTAAAACACAAGCGCATGCGCACGCACACACACACACAAGCGTCTGGTATCGCAAAGAAACCCAAACCCAAATGAATCAAGAATAAGGGAATAGAAACACTTGAGATGTCGGACATTTTTTTGCATTTGAATATTCAGTAGATTCCCTTTATTACGGCATCCTTGGGTACTCAAGAGTATCGTTATAACGAATTTGCCGTTATAATGAATGGATTTTATACGAACAGTATTAATATCGAGTAATCAAAAAGTACAGACAAAAATGTTTTTTTATTACCTTTCTGCAATCTAATGTCCCTTATACAGGAGTGCCGTTAGAACGAGCGCTTTAACAAAGGGAATTTACAATAATTTTCATTCAAATGTAATTTGCTTTTTTTGATAATGAATCTTTCATTTTGAATGTAAAGTTTTAGCAACATTATTCCATTCCAATCTGTTTTGATTCAACAGAAAGAAAAGCCTCCGAACAGCTCAGTAGTTTCCTACTATTGTTGAAGAAGCAAAAAGTGCAGAGAAATTATGTCGGGCGTTTCTCTCTAGAAATGTAATGTTGGCTTTACGATTAATACATTATTGAATACTATTTAACCTTTCTGTCAAAAAATGATGGCAACAAGTAATTTTGTAATTGCATTGTATATCAAAAACATTATATCATTCTCGATTTTTTTTTGTTAATGCTCAAAACTTCCTAAATATCAAACTAAACTAAAGGTAAAATTAGGTAAAGATACAATTTATCAATTCTAATGTTATATAAATTTTTATTTCTTTCAAGTTACATTACCAGACGTCACAGATGGCGTAAGTGTGACAGACGCACAATGCTAATTATCATATGAGCAGATATTATACAGAACATAGCCTAGTGGAGCACTGGTACAGCTCAATCCGTGCTCAAAATGGATGCATTCTTTCTGTAATGGCATAAACAAATGGCTCTATGTTTGGGAGTAAAGCAACATTTTTCACTAGAACTGTAATGTTGGCTCCGTGACCGCTACATTATCAAATATTAATAAACAAACCATAGCATAATGGATAAGAGCACTGGTAAAGCTTTCGTGGAAGTCGTGAATTCATTTCTTGGTTCAGGTAGTACGTAAAGAATCTGGTTTAAGTTCACAATGAGGTACGATGATACTTTTTTTTCAGGGGTTTTCAAAAGCTCATATCCAAATTTCGGTTGTAACTAAGCTCCCACGATATTTGATGTCATGTACCAAACCCGCAAAAATGGCTCTAAAGATAAACATAACCTTCATAGTCCAGTCCCACGTCGGCTAGGACTCAAGAGGAGTGAAAAAAACTGTGATAAATGAGAGAGACCCTGAGAAATGCGTTTTTTTTTTTAAAATATTGACAGCGGAAATAAGTTTTCTTTTGTATGCCACTAAATTTTGTTGGAAGTGTGTTATCTTCCAATTCGAATAATTGGCGCTATACACTCTCTACTGACCCTTTCCGGCAATATCTCTTGGATGTATCAATGTATCTCAGGTACATGCAGCATAATGGTAAACAGCACTGAAAATGGTACGGGCAAACCTGGTTCAAACTTTAGTTGAGACAGTTTGCATTCACTTTGCGCTAATGCCCTCCGAAAGGACATGGATCCATCTCCCACCCTCAGCTATGGGTAAATAGCAGGAATAGAATAGAATGGCCTCACCAGTCTTGGTTGGTAATGTCTAGGAGACGGACAACTCCGATTTCAAGCCAGGAAAGTCCAACCCTTCTGTCCAGCGACGTGATTGACTGGCAACGAACAGTACGGGTAAGGTGTCACCGAAACGTACTGGTGAAGCTTTTATGGGCATAACAAGTCGGAAGTGGATTATTATAAAATTGCCCAAGTAAAATAAAGGATAATAAAAACAGACGGACGAAAGAACGCGACAACTGTCTCCACCACCGCACGACATGAGTGAAAAAACGAAACATCTAAATGTTTGTACCTCAGCCGTTTGGTATCAAAGCAAATGTTTCGAGAGGAAGTCTTCATTAAAACTGGTTGATTTTATTACGCAATCGGAAACAGATATGCAAATAATAATTAATGAGCATGGATTGTAAAATCATTAGCATTTGCAAGATTCAAGATGGCGCCTCAAGCAGTGAATGATCGAGAGCGTTATAAAAACTATCGTAAGGCGAATAATCCATATTTTTCTCCTGTCATTTAAAACCTGCAGAGCAAACGAACCCATTAACAGTTGAATGTTTTTATCATGGCAATTTCAGATTTCCTTTGTCGATTTTTTTTCAAATGCTAAATTCTCAATACAGTAAGCAGCCAAAGATATTTATCATCTTATCAAAAGATGGGAGATGCGGATAGGTTGGTTAACATCGCGGACAATAGAATCGGCAAGCCAAGTTCGAACTCTGGTCGTAGCTGTTCTCGCTTACTTTGCAATAGTGCCCCAAGGAAAATCATGAATCCATCTCTTGTCCCCACAGCTATAAGGACGATAGTATGGTAGACTGGACTCTCTAGCCTTGGGAAGGTAACCAGTCAAGAAAAAGGACAACTCTGAATTCAAAACCAGGGTATGGACCCCACTTTGGGCGGTTGGGTGCTAGCTTTGACTTCCTTCCGGTAGCTCCAGTAGCCAAGCTGATGCCAAACCTATTATGCTCCACTTTCCTTTGGACTGCATCAGTGTGTCCGAGTGGTTGGGCATTCCAAGATCTTCATACGCTATGCTAATTCTTACGCCTTAGGGTCACTCCAGTGTCTTTCTATCATCTATCGGGACAGAAGGCTTTCCTCTTTTTCTTCTTCTTCTTCTTCTTCTTCTTCTTCTTCTTCTTCGTATTATCATTATTAATATTATTATTATTATTATTAAAAGATGTAAATATTATTAATCAGCTGCTGTGTACGCCATTGGGAAAACATTCTTCATTAACGTGTAATTGGATTTTCCAGATTATCAAAATTAATGAGAGTGAAATCAAATATGGTGCTGAAAGAGGAAAAAATCGAATTAGATGGAAAAACCCGAGCTTAGTTATCAATATTAGGGGTGTGATCTAAAGAATTATATTCCTCCATTTTACTGCTTCCTCCTTCTGATGATGAATTAATTAAAATATTTGAAACCATTTCTACGTTGAATGGTGATATGAGACTCAGGGACGGTAATCGGAGATACAACTCGTTATCTTACAGCTTGGCTCGTTCTTTATTGTCACGAACTGAAAATACGTTTTATTTCAATCAATGTTCAGTAAACAGAAACCACAAAGCAACGGCAGAGTGCGGGATTCGTTAAAAATGGCGACAACGGTAGGATTAAGATGATAATTAAAATAAAGATGATGAAAATGATGTAAATATCTGCATCTCGCATGAATGAATCACCGTAGCCAACGCGTGCACCAGAACTAATTATCTGAAAAAAAATATCTAAAATCATCTTTAAAAATAGATCTTTTATCAAAAATTATCTTTAAAAAATCTTCCATCTAAAATTATCTGTTGAAAAAAAGGTCCAAAATGGCCATAGGAACGCCCAAAAGAATTCCTTTGAAAGAACAACGTTTTTTTGATGGTGCCTGAGGTGTACTCATGCAAATTTTCAAGGTTTTAGCCCCAGGAGTGTCCGAAGACACTTACAGAAACACGGGCACTCAAAAAGGGAAGAACATGTAGCCCACTTGGCTCATCGGTCGACCATTTGTGGGGCTATAGCGATTCGATTAAGACATTAATAATAATTGTGAGAACAATTATAGATCAGTTCTGGTTTGGCACCCAATAGAAACCATCACATGACCAACGTCATTTGACTGCGTGTGCTGGGATGATCAATTAAAAAATAGGGGCAAGGGGTGATGAATGAATAAGTGACTTCTTTCGTCTTTTGCTGGACAGTATCACTAAAACATATCTGAATTTTAAAAAAAAACGAGCGTGCATGCAAACTAAGTGACCAATTTAGCATAAACTTACATTGAAAACTGAACCCCCACGAAAAACCTAGGGGATAAAAAAATTTTTTTCTAAAATAATAAGGAGAAACTGTTCAATTTTTAGCCCTCCAGCTTCATCGTTGCGGCCTATACGTGTGACTCATACATGCATAGATATCTTGTCATCATTATCACCATCAGTTTTTTAACGTCCGTCGTTGGACATAGACCTTCCCCAGGATTCTCCACACGTCTCTATCATGGGCATCGCGGAGCCAGTACTTTCTAAATTTGTCTAGCTCGTCTCTCCACCTAATATTCTGTCGGCCTCGGTTCCGCATGTGATCTCTGGGGATCCATGTCGTGAGTCGCGATGTTCATCGGTTGTTCACCATTCGTGCAACATGGCCAGCCCACTGTCATTTGAGATTTTTAATGGATTTAGTCGGACCAACCTAGAAACTGAAGATATCTATTTTGATAGTTTTGGTAACAGTTTTGGATAATTGTTTTTTATTGGTTCACCAAAACATTTTGTCGATACTTTTCAAAGGAGATAATCAGAATATACGCTGGACATGATAGAACAGTAGTAAACGTTATCTTTTGATCATTTGATTTTTACTGGGATGAAATTGTCCTCTGTTTTATCAAATCTTTCTTTTGACCAAAATTCATTTCATTATTGCTATATCTTTCACAAAAAACAAACCCTAACCCAAACCCTAACCCTAAATACTGACACAAACTCTTTGTAGATGGCCAGCGAAGCAAGGGCGTGGAATATCCAGCGCTGATGAAGTTTTAAGGTGAAATGCGACACGCACATTATCGACCCCACCTTTTGAACAAAGGGTTTACATACCAAAGCCTGCTGTGTTGCAACGATGGGTGTAAGGTCCGAAGGTCGTAGGTTTTCTCTTCGAGTTTCCTCTTTCTAGGCTGATCCTCGAGTCGGCTGTATAGGTCTGCCGCCGCATGGAAGTAGTATATTACTAATGTTGAAAAAAAAATTAGAATTCCTTAAGCTGAGTTTAGTAAATATTTTAGACTCCTTGCCTTTGAAGAGAAGGAAGCTAATCAAGCAGACCGTTACTACTGAAATAAGTTCGACCCTTCGCCCCGAGTGCTTCATACTTGCTGCCTCGTGCCGACTAAGCTTCGTGAATATCTTTAGATATCCTTTTTGTGCTATTGCCTCGAATATGATTTCTCTCTCAATTCATTTGATATTGATCAGATTTGTCAATAGTTCACCCTTTCTCATTATCTATTTATCAACTTATCTATCTGCTAGTCCCCCTGTCAGTTTTCCTATCGATCCCATTTCGAAAATATACATAATATCCGTACATCGCATAAATGAATGGCCGTAGCCGGTGGGTGTACCATAATTAATTGTATTAAAAAATATCTATTATTGTCTAAAAATATTGAGATTCTATCTAAAATTATCTAAAAATTTTGGGCATTGTTGGCCCAAAATGGCCATACAAAGCCCAGAAGTACTGTTTATAGAAAAAAGAACGTCTTAGATGGTACCTATCGGTATACTCATGCAATTTTCAATGTTGTAGTCCCCAAAAATGTGACCAGGAGTGCCCGGTAACACCAACACATCCACAGACACACAGACACTAAAAAAGGGAAGATTCTGTTATCCACTTGACAGGTTGGTCGGCCATTTGTAGGGCTACGGCGATTCGATTTTGTATCTTTCTATCTATCTATCTACCAGAATATGTTCATCTATATCTATCTATGTATCTATCTTGCAGTTTCACTCTAGGTCTCCCTATCACATTTAAAAGATACATCTATATAATTTTGAATAATTTGGGAGCACATCTTCTTTAATATATCTTTCATCAAAAATGACGGACAAGGAGCATCTTTTTAATCTTTTTACTAATCTTTTCCTGTTTTCGTACAACTGAACGGATCCTTTGTTTTAATGTATAAAGATATTTTCCAAGAGATAGAGCGCTGTCGGCAGAATCTTCTGCTATTTTTAATATCAGGGTGGAGTTGTACAGTTCAGTTCCATGGTTGAATTGTATTTTGTTCGATCATATTTTACTATTTGATTTTACCGATAAAATCGGCGTTCGCGGTTTGTTTTTGTCGGTTGCTATTTATGTTATAGTGACGTCATTTAGTAATGTGTGAACATTAGAGAATTTTCCTTTTCGTTTGGAGGAGTTTTTCAATAATCAAATGCATTCAAGTAATCAATCGATTAATTGATTAAATGATTAAAATTCAATCAACGAACTAATTATCAAATACCTTCAATATACCACTACTTTGACAAAATGATATGTTGTTAACTGTGTTATAAATGCTTCTATTATTTGCAATATATTAATGCAGTTAATTTTATATAATATTCGCGTATTTATTATAGTATTTTGCGAAGGGGACTATTATTCTTCAGTGGTTTGTCCATTTTTCACCTTACATTGTTAAAGAATTCATCGGTTACCCAAACTAGAAACAGCAGGAGTTTATCACCAGGATGCTTGAGGATGTACTGTCTTTTAATCTAAAAAATCTCAGTTGGTTTTATGGCCGGTCAACCCCTAGCTGGGGGGGGGGGAGAATGTGTCTCTCCTTTCTGTCTTTTTTGTTTTGTTTTCAGATCTATCTGTTTTGGGGTTTAGTGGAATATTCCAATCAAATTTCATGTACATTTAGAAATATTAAAGCCCTACTCCTGCTTACACTTTTGGTAGATGTTAAACGGGATTAAAGATTGGGGGGGGGCACTGTATACATTGTAATGGTCAAACAACACAGCTGAATGAATGAACAATGAGTGAAATAAATGAGAAAATAGAGAGAAAAATTGAGAGAAAATATGACAACTTTAGGTCTACTTATCTGATTCAATTTCATCTGGCATCAGCTTGCAGATGGGATGCATTCTTATAACAGTCGAAACAAGTTTTTCATTTCTATTGCACTTCGAACTGAGAGGTGGCAGGTTAAGCGTTGTGATAATGTTGGTCTTGTGTGTCTTATATATGATCGGGGTTGATATCTATGATAGGGGGTGCAATAACACGAACACACGAATAGGCGAAATAATTCAATTAAAGGTTCTGCAAATTTCTGTGATTTTAACTGGTTTGCACGAGCATCTACACTACCCTTAAGCCAAAAAGATGGTATATTCTTTAGTGAACTCATATATGACATTAGTCTGGCTAATTGCTGACTTCTCACGACAGAAACTGTTGGTGATAATCAAGTTTAATGTCTTAAATTTATCAGGATATATTAATTTTATTGGTTTGATTTTTTCGATTGGGGAATTGTATTGTTTCAAGATATTTTTGATTACTGACACATCTAGTTTATGATTGCTGTGCATTTAGTTACAATAAAATGAATCTATTGTGTTTTTATTGCTTTAGTTGTCGTTAACGTTTATAGGTTTGCTATCGAGTTTTGTAAGGGCTAATTTCATTTGATTGTCGACAATATAATCAGGAAATTCATTGTTAACTAGCGTTTGTTTTATGTTGTCAAGTTCTTTATTAAATGAATTACAGGAAGAAAAGATTAAATTCTCTCCGTTAATCAAGTTTTTTGATGACTGCTATTTTATATCTGTGTGGACATTCACTATCATAGTTGAGGTGACAAAAGTTTTTACTAGTGCTTTTCTTCTAATTTTTTTTGTATCCTGAAAAAGTGAAGGTTTTGTTATTTGAATCGCCAAGAACGTCGAGAAAGGGGATTCTATTATTTATGTTCAGTTCATAAGTGAATTTAAGGAGAGTTATTTGCAAAATCGGCTTTCAAGTTTCTGATCTCGCGTGTGCTGTTGGCTAACATGAAAATATATAATTTGGTATTTATCTATGCGTATGTAGTATGTCTCAATCTCTTTTTCATCTTCTTCTGTTTCTTCATATTTCTCTCACTCTCTGTCTCTGTCTCTCTCTCTCTGTCTCTCTCTCTCTCTCATATATATGTGTGTGCAGGCGTGCGTGTGTGTGTTATTAGCACTCAAATTTATTTCCCAAATATTTTCTGCCAACAAGCATATTTTTCGGAGTTACTTTCATTCTTCATGTTTTTTGGAGATTCTTTCCTCGAACTCTTACATTTCAGCTCATTCTTTCTTCTTCAAAAGACGTTTTTATTCTCGTTCGTGTTTATTCTATCAAACCAATCACTTTAACCTAACTTACTCGTCAAATTGCTTTGTCAAAGCAAAACACATTTTAATAAATCTAAAATAAAAAGTGTTTTATCGTTTGAAGCGGAGTTTCTTTTAACTTTTTATCGGAATCGGGAAAGGTCAAACCTGATTCAAGTTCTGTCTGTTATATCAGGGGTCCCCAACCTCTTGTGGCACCGCAGGTCACTAACAATGATCCTGTAGGCCGACCAAAGGGGAATGTTAATCACGACAGGAATAGAAAGATACTGCAATAATAAAATGAATAAGTCAACTATAAGTAATTTATAAGTAGCTAATGCGCACAATTCTATTCTCAAATGGTTTATTTAACGAATTTGATATTAAGATCGTGCGTTCATGTTCAGCAGTAGGGGGTGTCTGGGAACGAGGAAAGGTAGGATGTAATATAAAAACGGAACTCAAGAATCGATCGAATTGAAAAAAAATGCAGAATTGGACGCATGGTACAAGTTTATTTTTCCTATAAAATTTCATGACTTGTTTCTAAGTGAAACATATTTGTTCAAAAGAAACCTATCCATGAATATTTTCTCTCCGAAGAGATTTCTTCGTAAGATCAAAATATATTTTTATTATTAATTTTGACCAGTTTTTTCCTTCATCTTAATTTTTATGACAAGTCAACAGCGCGATCGGAAATGATTGTCGTAGAATTCAAAGTTGTGGTTATAAGCAACTAAAAAGAGAAATCAGCTAAAAAAGTGTAACTCTCAGACAGCGTTCTGTTATTGTTTTGCTTTTTTTGTTAAAGCCTGGCGCGACTCAATTCAACCATTGTACAACTTTTCAGTGTTCGGTAATGACTAAATGAGATTTTATGCAGTTTATATCACGTTTTGAATAATATAACTTGCACGGTCTTCAGAGCAAATAGAGAGACGTCTTTCAACTAGTTATATCTAGATAGATTTTATAGTAAGTTCATCCGATTCAATATAGATTTATTATAAAACACTAACTTTTGAACCGGTCGGCGGAAATCCGTGAAACCACCATAAAGGACGTGTCTACTACTACTACTACTACTACTACTTCATTGTATTATTTAGTGGCTAAGGACAGAAACTTGATTATTCTTGGCTAGCAATCATGAAATGCAGGCCCTCTGCATATTCTGAATATCACAGTTTAAAAATTCTTTTTTAACGACTCATATCTCTTTTCTAACGCAATTATATTTGCGTCACAAACTGTAGGCTTAAATTGAATTATTTTTTAGTCAATTGTTATTGTCATAATGTAAACCTGTTCCGGGGCTATTCTCTTTCTCAATTCGCGTGACATTTTAGAAGGATAACTCTGGCAACCATCACCAAACCGCATTACGCCGCTTTCTGTGATATGGATGTGTTAGATAGTCTAAAATGATTGATAGTTTGCATTCACCTCAGTGAACTACGTACACGTATAGATTAGAGGATAGAATTAACATTTGAGAAATGATATGGAAACATCAAGTTTGACCACACATGAACGGGGGTGCATAGAATTGAAACGGTTACGGACTTCGAAAATAGAATCAGCGGAGCGAGTTCGAACAGTGACTGTTTACATTCATCATCGTCGTCATCAGCAGCTGTAGCTTTTTAGCGTCCATCGTTGGACAAGGACCTTCCCCAAGATTCTCCAGACCACTCTCACGGGCGTTGTGAAGCCAATTCTTTCTAAATTTGTCTTGTTCATCACGCCATTTTACATTCTGTCGGCCACAGTTTTGCATGTGCTCTCAGGGGATCCACGTCGTGAGTTGTGATGACCAGCAGTTATCTAATCTTCTTGCAACATGACCTGCCCATTGCCATTTGATCCAGCGTTCACTTCACATTAATGCGTATAGGTAGGTATGAGAGCCGTTGAAACACTTTATTCCAGCCAAGCAGTTCATCTAAGACAATGGCTCCTAACCGGAGGGAATTCCACTCCAAGGTTGGGGTGTAGGTAGTCCAAAGAAGGAATACAACTATTAGGTAAAAATAAAAGTTGTGGTGTATCTTTTTGGCTTAAGGGTAATGTAGATGCTTGCGCGAACCTATTACTAAAATAACAGAAATTTGCAGAACCTTGACTTGAATTATTTCGCCTATTCGCGTGTTAGTATTATAACCGAAGAGACCACACCGGAAGTTTCCACTTCAGCAGCTGAACGAATACTGAATCAGGAGAACAAATAGTGAGTCCAAGCAGAGGCACTTCCGGCTCCCTGGGAAGAGACCTAAAAAAAACCCAATAAGCTCAAAGATATTTTGAACTAGATAGAATCACACTTTGATGAATTTGACTTTTAAGCCGATTCTAGACTTAGTCATTATATAAATAGCCGAGATTACGATCCCCCTGACCATTAATTCAACTCCAAGCCGAGGTAATCCATAACATTATTTATCGAAAACCTGTTGAAGTGTCCATTACCTTTTCATTTACTGCTAAGTTCTCTATTTCGTGGGATTTTTGTTTTTTATTGAGAGATGGAAATTTGATGCAGTATCATCGGTTTACAGAAGTTAATGTAGATGATAACATCAGCCAGGTGCTCCAGGCTAAGATTGCAGAGCATTTAAATTCCTTTATTGATGAATTTCAGTGCTATTTCCCAGACATACACATTGATCAAGTTACTAAGACTCTCACAAGGAATCCAATGTCTCGTGGATGATAATCCTATCGAATTACAGGAGTTTATCGAATTCAAACACAACTCTTCAGCGAAGGATGAGTTTAAAGTCCTAAGTCTGGATGCATCACATTTTTACTTGGCTTACTACCAATGCCTTTCGAGTGTTAATCCCGTTCTCTTCAATATACTTATGCGAGATAGGGTTTTCCGTACATATGGTTCGAAATAAGCTCCAAGTTCAAAATTATTTAAGGTGTGCTCTCTCACTAACAGACCCAGAGATCGAAAAAGCAGTAGGAAAAAAAATCAAGGACGGAAATGATATCGATGTGTGTATCTGTTACGATAGCAGAATAAATTGGAAATTCAAATGATGTGTTCCAAATTATTTTCGCCTACTCTTTTTGAGTTACAAATGCACGGCAACAGCTGTACAATTATGAAATTAATCTAATTCTTAATATAAAGCTATCCAATTATACGAAAAATGAAGTAATCATTTGAAATTATTCTTTGTTGCAACTGACTTAAATTGAAGAGTGGTGCTAGTAATCCTATTGAAAGAATTGGAGAATGACTCGAAAAGTTTGGGTACCATTGATGTAAGAGAAGTTTTCACAGACAGAAAAAACTACAGTTTAGCAGTCGTCAAGCTGGTAAAGCAAGAAGGTTGGACGTATGGCTAGCAACCCAATCTCGGGAAAACCTACTTGCTACTGAGACGAGTGGTTTCGGTCCTATGCTCCACAAAGAGTCTACATGAATGAAAATGAAAAGAGCACATACACACACACACACACAAACAATACATATACAAAACTCGACAAAAGCTCGAAACTTAGATGTATAATCTTTGTCCTCTTGGTATACTGATACTCTTTTTAAGATCAGAAGAGCTATTTCAAATTTAGAAGAGTTTCCCATAAACAAAAATGAAAACACAACATGAAAATGTCGTGGACTTACATCAACAACCACAGACACATGTACACAAAAACACAAACGCACACATGTACATACATATACAGAAGCACAATTATCCACATACAAAGAAACACAAACATGTGCATTTACACATACACATACAAACATCTCTACCAATCTATTCATTTTAGCTTGAACAAATTTATATATTGGTCAGACTAAGACAACTTAGGCACAATGCCACAATCATGGAGCAACCATTGAAGACTGAATTTATCACTAATGAACAACCGTAGCGTCAAAATTTGAAGTCCGGTAAAGAAATTGCATCGGAGAATAAATATGGTTAGAATAAATTCCAGTGATGACACCCTTTGCTTTTCCACTGGAAAACATCTAGAATAGAGTAAAAAATCATCTAAAAACATCCAGATTCAGAAAAATCCAGTTGTCATTAATAAACCTGTCAAACCTGTCAGAATAAGGCATCCAAAAAGTCGAAAATGCTTCTTTTTTTCCAAAAATAAAAACATTTTTATATGGGGTCTAGTGGAGTACTGATGTCAATTTTCCAGCCTATAGACAAAACGGTAGGGCCAAGAGCGCTGGAAAACAAAACAAGAAAAAACATGCATATACATATTGAAAAAAGGATAAAACCCTTCGCTATCTTTGATGGCTATGGTGGTTCAACATGCTTTCAAGTACAAAGTATATATATGTATATATGGCCATTCTGCTTTCAGATTATTATCCATTTTCCACGCATCTTTCATCTCTTCTCTTTCCTCTTCCCACCAAAACTTGCAGAATAATGAACAAAAGTAAGAATGGAAGAAGGTGCTTACGCTTCAATGAGAACAAAAAGGAACCCATCCTCACTTTAAGTGTCATTCATTCATAACTCCTCCCTTACAAACTGAAGCCTAAAAATCAAGTTATTGTAGTAGTAGTAGTAGTAGTAGTAGGAATAGTAGTAGTAGTGCACAGAAATATAGACTGGAAAAGGTATTCATTAATAATAATAAAATATGTATCATTTTCATTTATCTTTGCATTTTATTATAGTTAATATGGATACATTCCATGAGTAACAAATTACTTCAAACAAAATTACATGATTTGACTGCAGAAACATATACATATTGATGATATGGTTGTTGTCAACACTCGTAGAATTTGTACGGGTCCAGCTAGATATAGTACTGACAGGACGAAACGTCGTTTAACTCTGGTGATGAAGCAAAATCTGTATTTTCAAAATATTTTGGCCAGAGTTTTTCAATTCTTTTTGCACTGGCGACATACTTTTCAAATGTATTTTTTTGTGAAACACTAATCAAGTTTCGTTAACCAAACCAAATATGTAATGTCATCCAAGCAGTTTAAGTGACCCTAGAAAAATATCTTTTGAAAAATATACAGAATTATACTTAATTTAGCGACACACCTCAAGATTATCGGCGACACACTATCCTGACACACAGTTTGGAAAGCTCTGATTTAGGCCACAGAGAGAGAGAGAGAGAGAGAGAGAGAGAGAGAGAGAGAAGAGAGATGTCGAAACCAGGAAAAGGGCGTGGAAATATAAGAATAAGACAGTGAATAGGATGAGTATTTTCCTGTTGACGCAAATTTTTAAGGATATTTTGTTCGGATTGTTTACAAATGCAAGAGACAAAAAGGTCGTGAAACAGGAAAATGAGTAGACGAGAAACGAAATCATGAAGCAGAACGGCAATGAATTTACCGTTTGTGTGTGTATGTGTGTTTGTTTTTTGCTGCACATTATCTCTAAGCACATTTTTTGTCTAAACCTAAACATGAGAGCACGTCATATGTTTGCGCATGCGTCAATGATGATCCTCGTATGGCTCCGGTACTTGCGATCAATGTTTGAAATCAAAGATGTTCTGAATACCAAATTTTATGGAAAAAGATGCTATACAGTTTTATGGATTGCAAATATGCCAAGCAAAAAACTCAGCGGCTGGCTTCACACACACACACACACACACACACACACACACACACACACACATATATATATATATATATATATATATATATATATATATATATATATATATATATAATTGTATAGACGTTTCATTTGTAATTCATTGCTCAGTACCAATTTTATTAGGTAGCAAATCCAGCTGCTTTAGGTCATGTTTTACACGACCTAAGACCGCTTGAAAGAAATGAGCAACGTGAGGGAATCGAACACTCGTTTTTTCCGACTTGAATTACTCTACGGTGTAAATGTCTGCTGGCGTCATTTCTCTGATCATCAGCAAAAATTATTTTTATTCTATATGTATTTTATCATTCAGTTAGTGTTCTTCCAATGTTGTTGAGATATAAAATAAAATTATCTTAAAGGAAATTCACTATTTTTTCTTCATTAACGGTTTTTTCTTTCAAATCTCTAATTATTGCAAAAAGAAAAAAAGAGATTCGAAGAAACAGCAGTCGGCGAAATATATGCCGTCAAAAAGGTTGCCAAAGAAGGGTCTGCACGGCGAAAGTGCTACCGATCAACTGTGTGTCGGCGATACAGTATTCAATGAAACGACCGAGAACTCTCTCTCTCTCTCTATATATATATATATATATATATATATATATATATATATAATGTGTACTGTAGAGAGTGAGACGGACTCGGGAGTGATGTGTTTGGAGGTAAGGTTTATTAATCCTTATAAGTAAATTGTCCATACATGTTTCGGGATTCTTCCCATCATCAGTGTTGTGTGAGTGTGTATCAAAATATATATATATGTATACTTATGTATATATGATAGAATCAAAGATTTGCCATGCAAACATGTTTACATTTCTGCTCTGTTTGGGCTTCTTGCGAATGATTCGATTTATTTGGATTCCTATTTAGGACGTTATTGGGGGGGGGCTATTTTCCTGGATGGTGTACCTTACTCTAATTCTATTTATATATCTTTTCTTTTTTCTTCCCTTGTTTAGTTATTGGTCATTTCTTACTGTTCAATAACCAAGAACAAAGGACTAAAAAAAATGACGTCTACGGTTTTGATGTTTCTATGAATAGTCTTGATTCAGCCGAAATGTCGGACTAGATCGGTTTGTACATTTTATATAACCTTACCAGGAAAGCTGTGACCGATAGGGTCAATTGAAGCAGCTACCCTATTGGCTGCAAGTTCGATTCCTGCAGCAGCCACATTTTCTTTGATTATTTATTCTATTTATGTTGTTTATGCTAAGTGGTACATTAACCGTGTAATGAAGGCAGAGTTTCTATATAATATAAAGTAATATATATATATATATATATATATATACATATATATATATATATATATATATATATATATATATATAAGCGTGTTGATGGCCATGGCAAAGCTGAGTCTCACTTTGAATTGAATCCGCTTCAAAGGGGAAGTCTGTTAGAATAATAGGTAATCCTGGGGATGAACGAATCTTTCTTTTTTTTTCTCGATGACATATGGGAGAAGTTGCTTGACGGCGAAGTTCCATTATACAACTTGACAAGATCAAGATTTCTCAGATTCATTGAGGCCTGTGAGAAGGAACACCAGGCAGCTAAAAACAACCACGACAACAAAAATAAAACAACCTATTCGAGCGCGTGTGGGGTTTTTTACTACTCCACCGTAAAAGGCAATTGCTTCTTGTGCAAAAGAGCGTGTGTGTCTTTAAAAAATCGCTTAAAACTTGATGAGAATTGATTTCATTGAGAAATCTTTTTTTTTTTGCGATTTGTAAGAAGATATAATGGAGAAGATTGTAATATAAGAATGTTTAGAACCGAGGATTGACTGGAGAATGATTTCTGGTGGTGACCTTAAATTACTTCCAAAGTTAGCCAACATGAGAAGTCAATTTTTTCTTAATCTATGCCAATTTTCAGGTCAATAGGCTCTGTTGTTTTAGCGTGAAAGAAGCACGGACAAATACACAAAGGGCTCACACACACACACACACACACACAAACACACACACACACACACACATATATATATATATATATATATATATATATATATATATATATATATGAGGATTCACTACACAAACACGTTTATGTTTTTGTCCCTTTTGGGCTTCTTCAAGCGAGTAAGATAAATGTATTTGTATAACAAATCCTTTCTTCATCGTATCCATTTAATGTTAGCAAAAAAAATAGCTTATTCAAGACAATAGCAGTCCCCTCCAAAGTATTCCCTTGGGACCTCATAAACTCAATCCAGCGTTCCTTTGTTCGAAATCCCTCTTTTAACCGTGAAAAGCCAGAAGTCGCAGGTAGACAAATGTCGACTACAGGAGAGCTGATGGATCTGGAAGATAAGATGTTTTTACCCACCCACCCCCCCCCCGGCCCCAAAAAAATCTGCCGGCGAGGTGGAGAATGGATCAGCTCGGTCGCTGTGAATGCAAGGGTCACCCAGTGCACAAGCCCGCTCAATGACATCTTACTGACGACTGAACGAAGAATCTGATCAGCCTATGATGTGGTGGCTGCAAAAGAACAACTAAGCACCGTAAGCAGATTGTGGCTTTGTGAATAAGAACTGACTAATAAGTACATTATATAGTCATTTACAACACTTAGCTTCATCAGGCACAAGGTCACAGATATGCGGTTCTTAATGAAGATAGAATTCTACTGTATCAGCGGACTGACCTAAGAGGCGAGCTTACTAAGACCTACGCCTACAGTAAACCCCCTCCTCTCTCCATCTCCCTCTCTCTCTCTCTCTCTCTCTCTCTCTCTCTCTCTCTCTCTCTCTCCCTCCCTCTCTCTCTCTCTCTCATGGCCATTATATATTACATATCGATGAGTTTATGGTGTTTGAACAGCTCAACAGAATAGAGTAACAAAGGAATAAAATTGTCATGTGATGACTAGATCACGACGCCAGAGCTCCTCAACACCGCCTACACTAAAATGATCTCATGCCACAATTTCCGCATTGGCGTTTTACGAGTCAGAAAATAAATGAGGGATTTTGACGGTCGATTTTGACTCGACTGCGAATTTGTAATCATCCGAGCCCTTACTTTCCTGAATAAACCAAAACGTTTCTATTTGCAGCAAAAATAACCGTCGACATTCCGACGAGTCACGCGGCAAAATTTCTATGCAGACGTCTGGGATACTTATTGAAGGATGGCCAATTTAGCCCTTCTGGAGCTAGATCTAGCTTCTTTTTTAGTGCATTTAGCTTCTGTATGTCTGTATCTAGCTCTTACCTCCAAATTTAGTCCCTTTTCAATTCGTCTAATTTATCTTCCTTTTCTTAAACTAATTTTATAATTTATGAAATGATTCACGAATATTAGGTAAGTAAAATACAAATTTTGTATAAAATACCACGTAATTACGTACATATCTATTGGTTGCAAATTGGAAAAATTTTATATTTCAGTCTTATTTAGTAAGTCTTCTGATGAAATTCTCTTTTTATTCGCATTTTTCTGGATGAGTAGGATATAGTTTAGTTATAAAAGCTGGGGTCCGTCAACCACCCGCCTTATCTCGGGAACCGCACAATATCGAAGAGCACCTGTATTTAGCTTCTTTTTAGCTCCTTTTCTTGCAGATCTATCTCTAAAATCTATAATGTTGGCAACCCTGATTTATTGTTTTTCTTTTCAAACGCTACTATATTCACCCCTGAGATACCCATCACCCCAAAGTAGAATCTTCAGTTTATATCAATCATTTAAAGATTTTCTGAACATGTTTTCGCTTCGTTCATTGAGTAAACGAGGCGGGGTTGTTAGATTTGGCTACAAGTAGCAGATTGGGCGACTTTTGAAAAGCGTTGGCTACTTTTTTTAAAATCTTCAAAATCATTTTGGGCCATTATTTTATCTTGAAAATACATAAGAGTTAATCTTAAAAAATAGAACGTAGGGCAACTTTTTTCATTTCGTATTTTGAACGAAATTTGGATTAAAAGAACCTAAATGTCATTTCTTCATCCTTACAATGATTTATTCTTGTTCAACAAAAAAATCGGCGAACCCCCCCTGATTCCTCTCTCTCTCTCTCTCTCTCTCTCTCTCTCTCTCCAATGCCAATATTTTGAATTGATAAAACCACGCATCCATTTCAAGAGGATTTTTATGGCAAAATGAACACTCCCCTTATATCGAAAACCGTAAATCCAAACGACTTCAAACTTGATACTGCAATTTCCAATGCACGGGCCAACATGTCGTGCAATGACCAGTTGTTAAGGTATCTCAGTGTACGCACGCACACGTGCGCAGAGATTTATCAAATCATCGTAAAGATATTGGCTTTTTTTTTTCATTGAATTATTCAAATAGAGAGTTTTAGTAGTAGTTTGATAGTGAGGGAACTCCTTTCACCCCCCACCACCAAAAAATGTAAGATGGGTACAGCACTCAACCACTGGACAACAAATTAAAATCAATATATAAACAGCTTGATGAAAAAGAAGCTATGTCGGGACCAGAGACGCGTTCCTTCATGAAGAAGTCCATGCTACCATTAGTCTATTTCGAAAAAAAAAATACCGAGACAGAACGTTGTCATTGTCTATGTGCGAGGCGGCTGCAGTAAAAAAAAAATGATTTTATGTTTTACATCGGGAAGTCGTGTTTTGTAATCATACAAAATCTAATAACCAAGTCACAAAGTGGGACGCGAGACTCAACCTCAAATATGCCTTGCTCGATGTCGGAGTCGATGCTTTTCTAGGAACCATTATAAAGTTAGTTTTAGGTGAGGAAAAGAAAAAAGAAAGAAAGAAAGAGAGAAAGAAAAGGGATGAAAGAAAGAAAGAAAGAAAGAAAGAAAGAAAGACAGACAGATTGACAGATAAAATATCTGCGTCCTCAATGGGTTTCGGTAAGGCGTATATAAAGCCTTATTTGGTGTGTTTGCGACTGTGCGATTGAAATATTACATAGGGGCATACTCAAATACAAGCACACTTTCATTCATTGGATATTTTATTTCGCTTCATTTCCCTACGGGGTCTAGAGTGTACAGAGAGAATAATCATATGAATAATCCATGTAAAATGTATGTACAAAAGCATAGAGCAAGTTAATTTCGTTACTGAAAATCTGATGTACACCTAATATTAAAATCTTCAAGTCATTTTATAAAATTAAATCCCAAGCAAATTATATATACATATACATACATACATACATATATATATACATATATATATATATATATATATATATATATATATATATATATATAGTACACGTGATTCAAATCAGGCTAGCAGTATAACAGGATATGATAATATATCGATGATATAAAGCCACTTCTGATGAGGCCCAGAAAGGGTAGAAACATGAGCTAGCGAATCCACACTCTACTATATATATATGTATATATATATATATATATATATATGCTCCCATAGAAATCTCGGAGTAGAAATATAGAAACCTTCGTAAGCCAAAATGGTATAAAATGAAGGGGCTGTTACCATTAATTACACGGGAATTTTTTTTTGAGCGTTCCGAGACCATCCAAAATAATGATGAATTTATGTTAGGCTGAGTAGACCGAGAATTGGGTGATGTTGGGTTCATAAGACTGCGTTGCCTCTATAACGAAAGTATCTTTTGAATAACCGGGCTAAAAGGAATCAACTTGTAGTGCCCAAAGTATAACAACAATGGAAACACACCAACTGACTACGTAGGCATAACAACCGAGCACAGGTATTACAGTCGGACGTTTAACTGTCGTCAAGAACATAGTAGGTGGTCTTATTAAATCAAAAGCTGATATAATAATTTGGTGACGAGAGAAAACCCCCTGTGATATAATAAAACTGGAATGATCTCACCTCATACATCACAAGAAAGTTATTTTATCGGCTACACCCATAAAAAAGAACATTCAATTGAAAGGAAGGGGGTTGTAAGACCGATCCCTGAACACAAAGAAATCGAGATCGAATAACGAGCTTGATACAGTTGGTCAGTTTAAAGTAATTCTTATTTTAAGTAAAATCCTAGTTTATTTCCGCAGTAAACGTTACCTACTTTAAATAAAAATTATTGAAATGTATCTACCTAATAATGAGGGATTGACATGTATGAGGGGGTAGCGCTTGAGTGCGGGAAATTTTTTCAATTTCCAGATTTTTTTTGTAGATTCAATGTCTACTAATGGAGCCATTGTCGTATATCTTGTTCCCGAAAACCAAGCCTTGCCGTATTCTTGGTTTCCCGAAATTTGTTTCAATCACTGCGTTTAATAAAGGTTTCTCTCCACAATATGAAAGCAGAGTGTTTCCTCAAAACCTTTCGTGTGGCTAAACAAAGAAACAAAGAAGCAATTACTGTTAATTTATATGCGAGAAATTTTTAGCGATCCCAAACCAATAAATAGTGATCATGGTATGTCAGGCTGAGTCATAAGGGCTTGAGTTGATTTTTCGTTACGTTCAAGTAGCGTATAGCAGACATAATATCGTCCAGTTGATGTTTGTCCCTTGTGTGAAAGCCACACACTAAAGCGGAAAACATAACCAAGGAAGTGTAAATGATTTTCTTTGTTTGATTTAAATATTTCGAGTACGTTGGTTATCTTTTACGTCTTGCAACGTCGATTATTCCCAAGAAATATCTTGATCTAATTGCTATCTACCTCAACTAGTCCGACCGTGCGTTTAGCCTCGTTCGATGTGAAATATATGGCACAAAATTTCACGAACCATTTTTAAAACGTTTAATCACTCACGGTGTGTTCTCGATAAAATCAATAATTTAAAATACGCCCATTTTGACATGGATACGGGCCACTGTGAGAGCTGTCATAATACAATAAAAGCGATATCTGAAAATTTGGTGAGTTAAAACCAAACTTACTTTAGCTCTCAATACAATAAAAACGATATTTAAAAATTAGGTGAGTTCAAACCGAACTTGGTGATATTTTCTGGAACTGGTTTTATGGTAATTCCCCTTCCTCAGACTTCTGTAATCATCTTGGACTTACACGTGATTTCCAAATGTCTATTGTGAATTTGTACTTGTATTGAAACCCCTTTTTATCCCAATATTTATTAAGTTTGTTCTTGGAAGAATTGGCATTTTTAGAACACTCTGTTTCATTTGATAGACTATTCCATATCTGCACTATGCAGATATTGAAATTATATTTTCGTATATCCAGCCGAGCTCTTTGTTGATACATTTTCTGGTTGTTCCCCTAATTTCCTGTTCTTTGTGTATTTTCTTCCCACTAATTTGATTAAGTCACCAACCCTTTTGTCATACTTCCTGTTCATGATCTTTTGTACTTCTCTTACTCTTCCATAGCTAAGAGTTCAGTTCACAAAGACGCTCTTAATAAGTTAGTTTTGCCATTCCAGATACGTGTCTCGTTGTTTTCCTTTGAGCTCTTTCTATTTACTGATTGTGTTATGGTGTCCAACCTGAACTTGTATACTCTAGGTGGGTTTGAACGGAGGATTTGTACAAGGGTACAAATGTTTTCTTATCCAGGTACTGGAATATTCTTATAACACCCATCACTGAATTGACTTTTTTTTACTTTTACACCAACTTGAACAATCGTAGCAATCATAAATGGCGAAAGGTTCTATGTTTTTTTAAAAGAAACATTTGCATGCTTTTGTGTGTTTGTTCATGTGTTTGTGTGTCCCAGCGCTCCCAGACATACTGTTTAGTCTACAGACTTGAAAATTGGTATCAGTACTCCACTGCAAGAAATTTTTTTATTTTTTCAAAGATCTTTTTCACCTTTTGGGGTCATATTTTGACGGGTTTAATAATAATATATAGATCTATATATTTCTAAATGTATTCTTACTCAAAATGTTTCCCATTGGAAAACGCCAGTGATGTCATGAATAGAATTTAGTCTGTTCATATCCATTTTTGATGGATTTTTTTTACATAACATCGAATTATGTCGCTATTGTTGTTAAATTATCAACTGTGATAGCAAGTCTATAATCTCTCTTATATCTGTTTTTTCTTCACCATGTTCAATGCCTCCCCACAAAATATCCGTAAGTGAAAGAGGTTTCCTCTATCCACTTCTTTCTCTGGTGGTGCAAAGCAGACAAAAACGGTATCAAACGCTTTTAATGTCCTCTAACAACAGCAGAACAAATTATTTAGGCTTCTCAATATGCTTGCAATTCATAGCAATATAAAGAAAGTTTACTCCATTTCACCCAATCCATGTATGTTTGCTATAGATACACATTAAGCTTGGTTTAGTCTGGTACAAGGCTAAATTATGGCGGTGATGGGGGAATAGAAATATATTGCGTCAATCTTGCAAGTAGGAAAGATCAACTTGCCTTGAAAATCAGTATTCAAAATCTCCATTTTTTACCTGAGCTTCTAATGGATAATACGCAACTAATTTGGCTACTGATTGACGGTTAACTAGCTTTTTGCTGCTTGTGTTCTAGCAGGTAAAGAAGGTATGGGAGAATGGTTTGCGCAAGTTTTTACTCAACAACTCTCTTCTCCGTCAAACATTATGGCATGCCAATGATAAAACATTTTTGTCAGCCATTTTTCTATTGAGTGGACAAGCAAGGCCGTTAATTGGCTGGCTGGCTGCTTACCCTGCTGTCGAACGTGAATCCTCGCTATCCTCGCGAGATTTAAACTTGTCAATGTACGTATTGTTAAAGAACGGAGAAAGTCTTACGTAGTGAATTTTTTTTCTTCCTGTGACAAAGTATGTTTCGACTGAATTCTCGTATGAACGTAGACTTGATATTGTTTCAAGATATTAAGTGGATTCATGCTTTTCCCAAGAGTACCAATACGAGGTGAACACAAGAATCCTGGGCTGAAATCTCGGCTACTGTTCATTTACTAGGCCCTACACACAGGTATGTGTTTAAACATAAAATACAACTTATGCTATTCGCAAACTCTAATTTCCCGCTAGACTTATCAAAAAATGGAATAGTCTGATAAAGTCAACCGAGACAGCAGAAAATATCAATGGTTTCCAATCAAAGTCTCAAAGAATTTTCAGACGATATGTTCAACTACAACTTATCCTATTGAAATACTATCAGTATGAGAGCAACGCGTATAGCATGAAGTATCTCAGCAAAACATGTTACCCTAATGACAGATGTTATCAACAGATCATACTCAGAATAATCAAAAGTATCAAAAGAAACTTCAATACCCCCCCTGTTCCACTTCAATACCAGCACAAAGTAATCGTAGGGGAAATTGAGGCAGAAGTAAATACTATGTATGTTTTGTCTTGATTTGTTTTTCTTGTGAGGGCTTCTATTCTGACATCTACATATATGAAATATTCTAACCAACATATTCGGTGTTTGTTAATGTTTTCATTACTATCTCTTCGATCTTAACGTTGGCTGCTTTTCATCTAAATCACTCGGACTGTCAATATACAGTCATTAGTAATTGATAATGATCTGCAATGTTTCATGTGTAATAAAATTCAAGATGACATTACTACATTCGGTGTAACTTTTGAAGTAAAAGAATATATCACAAAAGTATTCCTGAAAAATTCAGTAAAATGAAGAGTCAAGTCCGCGAAAATCTCAGCTATAATGATTTATCTTAATTTTCATTAGCTGAATTTTCTCTTTGATCTGAGCAAGAAATATCGAAGACAGAGAAATATAGGCAGAGTCAAATATAATGGATTCACTGATTGCTTGTCCAAATGTCACTCACGAATAGCAATTACGTGTTTCTATACACGAAGGATATCTGAACAGGTAGCCAGCCATCTTTCTATTGAGCATTGCAAGCAAGGTCGTTGGTTGGCTGACTGGCTGTTTACCTCGCTGCTGAACGTGAATAATCGCCATCTTCGCGAGATTTACACTTGTTCAGGCCATTATTGTTAACTGTGTTAGTCGCAGTTTCTCGAATAGATTTGTATGTTGCAAACGGTTCTGTTTGAAATCGACTATCGGTGTTTCCGAGATGAACATGGACACAAATAAGATACTTTGGAAAGGTAAAACTGGAGACATTAAAATGGCCGATAATGAAACGGTGCAAGTATTTGAACTCCATTCAAATGGCAGCCAATCGTATCTTAGATACTGCAAGGCTAATGACGAATCTGCATTTCACAATTGAGTTAATATAAGTTGCGATAGGGAAATACATGTGCAGGGTTCTTAGAGGGGGTTGTAGCCGGTGCATCACGACGGGGCCCTGAGGCCCAAGAGGTTCCTGAAAGTTGTTTTTTTGTTTGCTATGTATGGAAGCTTGAGTCGTTACGATATATTTATTAATAAAATAGGTTGACTATCGTTTACCGGCCAGCGAACGTATTATGGCGAGCTACAAGGATTATCAAAAACGAAAACAGGATGGCTAAAAAATGAGGGTGTGTATGCAGCGTCAATGGGGAGGGGGTGAAAATAGCTTAGCACTTCCTTCTGAAATTCCTCTCGGATGCCCTGTACGCATGTGTCTGTGTATCTGTTCTGTGCTGTTGCTCAATTATATTACTTGACTAGAGGAACATAAAATTAGATAGAAGAACTGTAACTAAATTGTCACATCAGACTTCAGTCTCAAAATGTACGTTCCAAATTTTACGGTCATCTAAATATCCTAGAAGCCATTACATAAGAGTCTTGACTTTTATGAGAATATTTGTTATTAACCGTGGAAAGATATACAGATATATTTGATTTTCTATGAAATGACTTTTGTGGAATACACACACAGACACACAGACACACAGACATATATATATATATATATATATATATATATATATATATATATATATATATATATATATATATATATATATGAACTATATCATATAGAAACTACATCATATAGAAACTTGTTTGAAATGATCTCCTGTCATTGCAGTTATCCTCGACAGCGTAAATAGAAAAAACAATTAAAGAACATGAGGCTGCCGCTGGAATCGAAACGTCATACTTGATGTTGCACAATGGTTTGCGTACAGGTCTTGAAAGCTATTGTTAGTGATTTTTACCTTTTTTAGACGCTCCACGAATCTAGCCAAAATCAAATGATTTATGATTCTGACCGGCTAAGACATTTCATTTTTATTAGCCATTTTCTTCGGCTGTTCTTATCAGCTAAATATCTGAAACATCCCCGATGTCAGTTGAGTTTAATTACAGTTGCTGAGCAATAAAAAAAACATTCATTTCAAATCAAAGACGAAACAATGCATATTAATTAATCGCAAAGTAAAGATCTCTAAGTCGCACTCTAGTAGATACTGATTCATTAATACATCTATGACCCGACCACAAACTACTATAGCAATACCAATCAGTTTAATATCGAAATTCCCATCTCGATTAAAAATGAGATATTAAGCTGATGAGAACAGATTATTTTGTTCTTATCCAAGAGAAGCTGCGGTCTACTGGGACCCCAGAACAGGGCTGGTAGGCCGCACGCTGTAGTAATACCGTTTAATTTAATCTGGTTCAAAGCCACGACAGAGAGGTAGAGGGGAGATTCACAATTATCTTCGAGACTAGCTTAATAACTATCTGTCTCCGGTAAGTACTCTCAGTGAGTTCTCCCACTGTCTCCGACGAGTACACCAAGCTTTCACGGAGAATTCGATTTGGGGCCCTCACTGCCTCTTAGGCCCCCAGGTTGCCGTGGAGCACTAAACAGCTGCTTACACGTCGACCAGGCTCCGAGTACACCTATACTGTTTAGGTTACTCTTGCACAAGCGCTCAAAGATGGGACACATAGTAATGATCGGACTCACAACATTAGCAATGAAGCAGCTTTTGTGCGTGGACTACTTTTAAGGCGATTTTAATAAGAGCGATTAGTTACATACTCTCACAGAAGAAAAGGGTATTGTTGTTTAAACTTAACAAAATGTCTGACAAATAATACGATAGTCATAACTTGCATTCAAACTGCATTAACAACTATTATTCAGACAGACTACGTCTTCGAGAAGCAGTGGCGTCCAGACAACATTGAAGCATTAGCTTTATTCATAAAATTGAATTGCTGAAAGCAACTGATGCCAATGCAGTGAGAAAAATTCTTTATGTTCTCGATTAGTGAAGAGTGACCAACAATGCTAATGCAAGTCTCAGTTAGACTTCGTTTTTTAAACTGAAATAAACCTTCAAATGGAATGTGACCTCCTTACCATGTCTTTACTTTTTTATTTTTTTAGAAAATGACAACCAAAACTGTCAACATAGGTTTCTCCAGTTTTCAAGTTGGTTTACATGTCTGTGTGTCTGGCTGGCACGCGTACAGGCCGCCTCAGTGGAACTGGGGGAGGGGGTGTTGATTTAAACATTTACTCTTTGATATGTTTCAAAATCCCCCTTAAATAGGCTTTTAGCTAGAGGGTTCAATTTACAATGTAAGTTTATGCTGATTTGATCCCTTAGTTTGCGTCCTTTTGGATTCACGCTTGTTTTTTCTGAAAATACAGACTTTCTTGATGATCGCTGCTTAACAAAATGCGAGAGAAGTAACTTTTTGATCACCCCCCCTTTCCCAACTTTTTTTAGCTGATCACCCTTAACACAGTTAGCTGCAAATAGACGTTGATCACGGCATAGTTTCTATTGAGTGACTAATCAAACGTGTTCTTTTTAATTTTTTTTCTTTTTCACAATTGAAAAGAATTTTTGTGTGTGGTTGTGCAGGGTTCCCGTATAGCTAAGTGCATCAACAAAATATTCATAATACAATGCGTGTTCAAAATTCAATGAATCATTTGACAACAAGGTGAATACTGATGATATAATTCATTATTCAAGTAACAACAACAACAACAATAAAGTAAATATCTCTCCTTGAATGGATTGTAAGATAATGTGTTTATTCAAATTGTCCGTTCGCATCAATGTTCATATAGGAATATATATGTCATTCAATTAGTATGCGTGTGTGAAGGTAATCAGTCTTTTAGAGATAATGTAAGATTGCACGTGTGTGTGTGTGTGTGTGTGTGTGTGTGTGTGTGCAGTGGTTGCAATGTATTTTATAAGGGTAGAAACTCGTGAGGATAGTAGTGGGCGAAAGTACTCTGTGGACGTTAATGTATGCTTAAGTAAGTATGGAGTGAAGATCTCTCCCGTGTACGTTCGATTGTAGTTAGACCGTTGGTGAATGTGTACGGTCTAATGTCGTCCGCTTCCTCTCGGTGAGAATAATCCTATACAATTCTTATGCCCGCCTCTCGACTAGCTTACCAACTTTTATCTCTGACTGTGAATGCCTGGCACACAGGTGAAAGCGTACGTATGTGTGAGTCAATATGACCCTGCCCCGGGGAAGAGGGGTAGCGAAGTCGAAACTATCTGGTGTCAGTTTCCTTTTTATCGTTGACCGGGTGGCTCCAAGCGACAGTCAATTTCTCTTGCTGCAGGCTGGCCTGTGATTGGTCACTAAATTGTCTATGTACAGTAATTCAATTTTTGAATCTTTTTCTGTTATAATTTGGAGGGAAACTCTTGGGCCTATTTTTGTACAAAATGTTATTCAACTGAGTTTAAATGGTCCCTGCAGATACAGGCTTTCCCATCAATCAATTCGAATTATTTCCGATCATAAAAAGATTAGCTTTCTCGTAAGACAGACGATGATACAATACCGGTTACAAAAAAGTTCAATAACTCACGGAAAAGCTCAAATATTTAAGTAGTAAAATAAAATAAGCAAGTTAAAAATTTTGAAGCTTTATGGAGATGCTCTGCGGTCAACGGCACAGAGAATGGATTCCGTGAACCGAGTTCAAACTCCAGCTGGGTCATTTAGCGTTCACTTCACTCTAATGCCCTTGAGAACGGCTTGGATACCTCCCTGCTATGAGTAAATAGCATAGCAGTTGGAGCCCTTTAGCCTTGTAAGGCAATCCATCTTGGGCGTCGGGCTAGCACCTCGGTCCGATAAAAAACAAAAACACAACAGAAACAATGATTGAGTCTTTATAGATCGTTCGAGAAATATAGACAAAACAATTGCCTCATGTGTTGTGCGACTAGGGTAACACTTCTGCGTTTTTTTTTAAGACTAAGCTTTGGGTGCATCGCTGCAGATCATGCTTAGCAATCTAATATCGCAAACTCACTGGGTGCCTCATAATAATGAGCTTACGCTCTACCAAACCAAGCGTTGAAAATGTCAATAATTACCCAGCTTAGCATCGTCCGCCATAAGTATACAATGCGCGGGCACCTACCTCAGGGCGATGAATTGCAAGCCAGACTCACATAATATTTCCCAGTATAGAGAGTTCGATCTCCACGGGATGCCATACATGTGAGGCTTTGTATCAGCGAGCAAAGCTTAGTAAATATCAAGGTATTTATTTGGAGACTGCAGAGCACTAGTTATCAAGTAAGTCTCATCGGCCATTGCTAGTAAGTTCGAACTTTTCTGGGCGCTCATCTGTTGTAGCCCTGTGCCAGACCCATCTAAACTCAGAAAATATGTACAAAATGTATTTTGTATTAAGAATAAAAGGGACTAAGATATATCTAATAATTACGCAGGAAATAGTCTTTAACGTAGTCATAAATGTACTGTTAAGACGTGCATATTGGACGGAACTTTTTCAATAAAAGAAAAAGTTACCAAACAAGCCTGACTTATTTTTTTTCAGCGTAAATGTATTAGTTCAGTCGGTAAGACACCAGTCTACCAATCACTTGGTCGTAATTAATTCGTGATTTATAAATCTATATATAAATTATAAACGTATTAATAAATGTGTTCGTAAATCATAAATGTATTTATTTATTAGAATGAAATCAGACCTTGCATATTTATGACAAATTTTGGGATATATATAAGACTTGTCAATTTAGCTCAGTCGGTAAGAGGCACAACTGCCAATCAGTTGGTTGTGGTTCTAAGTCACGGTAAGGAGATGTTACTTCCCTAAATTTGATGAGGGTTGTTCTTGTTCTTGTTTTTGTTACGGGAGAAAAACGAAGTCAACACCAGGTTTGGAATAGAGTTTGACAATATCCTTCGCTTTTCAGAGGCTTGCATCACGACACCTTTTCGTGTTTACGAAAAAAAGGCAGAAAGCGAAAATAGCGTTCAGCTTTTGTTTTGCCAGAAGTCTCCATAAAGGCAATGTGCAACCTACCCCTCACTCTCTCCTAAACCCCTGTCTTCTGTACCTCTCATCAATCCAACCTCTGACCACTTGGCCGGGAATAACAGCATCACTACTTGGGGGGGGGGGTCTGGGAACGCTCAAAAATTTTCCCATGTACATTAATATTGTTTTTTCGCTTTATGTTATTTTGGCTTTCGAAAGGCTTTTTAAGGAACTCACTACTTTCGGAGTGGGGGAAACCTGTATTCCACTGGGTCTATTACGTATTATGTAATACCACGTGCAGGTATTATGCATAGGAGACCCTGCATCAAGAACTCGAGCAGTACAATGGGAAAGTCCGGATGCATCCGAAATTAGATAGATGAAACTTTTGTAAAACAAGTGTTTGAAGCCCAACAAGTACGATATATTTTCAACATTGGGACAATCCGATCTCTTCTTCCTATCTTTGGTGTTAACACAACTTTTCGGTCGATTCATTCTACGGTCTTCTTCAGATGTGATATGTAATATCCGTAAGGAAAGAGAGTCTCTTTTTTTTCGATCTCTTACATATTGCTCCTGAAGAAGGCCGTATAATTAATTGATCGATCAGATGCGAAGAAGAAATCGGATCGTCCCAATAGACGTTGGAATGTGAATGACTCTTCTCAAAGTTAGTTATTGAAAATAAGATTTATCTTATCTTTGTCCTGAATATTTGATATGCTTAGTTTCTCTTATTGCAATAACGCTTAGCATCCTGTTGGGTTTACTGCGTCTATTTGTGTGGTTCACCCTCACTAATAGGTAAAGGTAAAGGGCCCATCTTTTAAGAGACAATTCTCATTGAGGTATACAGTTTCCCTCACGTGTGTTCAGGTTTTTATCACCAGCTTCTCTGCGGGAAGCATGTCCACCGAGGGAACGCCTCCACCCTAATCTCACAGCTTGGAGTGTACTCAGTTAGCTGCTGAGTACACAGGGAAATTTACCCTTATTAAGAGCTTTCCACACTCTTTGTTCAGGTCGGGAATCGAACCAAGACTTTTTGTGAGCCAGATAGACGTACTATGCATTGCATCTATCTGCACAGACCTGACACGAATAGGCATATTCTCATTAATATAGGTTCCCCTCCACCACTATCCGAAAGTGGAGAATGCTTGCATAGACACCATTGTTGTTAAGGGCTCAAAAACCTACCATAATTATAAATTATATCTCTATTTACATTGAATCTACAAAAATAAATGAAATGGCATTCGCAAATCTTTCACTTTTAGCATTATTCTGAATGATGTAAAGAAAAAAAAGACGGCATTTTAGGCGGAACAACCTATAAGAAAAATAATCTATCAGATGAGCCACAGTACTTACCCTAACCACTTTCGTATAAAAGTTTCAAACTTGCGTCTTCCTTCATGCAGGCGAGGAAAAATGGAAGATAATTCATTAGGAAGAGGAACATGAATAAATAAATAAAACACATCTCTTTGAGGGAGAAAAGTAGTCCCTCATTTCTATCAAATCATTTGCTAATGATCCCTTGAGGAATATTTCTCCGCGTTCTTCTTTTCTTTTTTTTCTTTTTTTTTTTTTTTTTGCACCGCTCAGCCTTGTCGTATGCTTGTCTGAATAGTTAAGATCTTCGACGCCATTATTCTTACCGGCACGTCAGTCTAATTCGAACGCCATAGTTATGTTGTATGCACATTGTTCTCCGTATGAACCCTCATCTACCAGCATCATTTTCGTGATTTGGTTATATGCAGAGGGCCTTAGATCTCCTAGATCAAACTTGAAATGGAAGATTCTCTTCTCAACCCCACCCCAACTGGGCAAGTAATTGATTTAAATAAATCGGATCTTCCTTCGCGTCTATGCAGTTGAAGGCGTGTTTTTAAATATCACACATTGATGAAATATTCTTGTCAGCTACCAATACGTGCGTATTTTGTTGTTTTTTTTCAAGTTAAAACGGCACAATTTCTACTTTTCCTGCACAATTAAAGTGATAGAAACTTTGATTAATGTAATTTTTTCAAAGTTTATACATTTGTCATAGTGCCGTCCGCAAAATACAATCAGGAATTTTAATGATTAAAACTGAACAAGGCACTCACAACTTTGGCTCGACCTTGCTGTAGTAATATCGCAACCTGCGTAATCAGTGAGCACGCCATTATCTTCAATGAAAATTAGGATTTTTGTTTTATCCAAACACTTGAATATATAGTAACAGCTCCATTCATGTCCAAAAGGCGGAGTAAACTGATTTGCATAAATTCAATTTCTAGGGCCTATGATGAATTTTAAAGGGAATACTTTTCAATTATCTCCATACATTCAAATATGTTAGCGTACTTAGTACCAGTTCAGACTGTTCAGGTCTCCGTACTTAAAATGATGGGGGATTAGTTTTCTAAGTAGGAACGGTTGAAACTGTAGCCAACATGAAGGCGCTTTTTATAGTTCAATGTATACTAAAGTTACATCTTGGTCCCAAAGTCTCCAGCACCTAATTTCAGCTCTATTCGACAATCTATAAGACAATTTTCCCGGAAGAAACTGCAACTGTTGCAGACCCCCTTGCCATACGGATTCTGTAAGTAAAATCTTCGCTTCGCTCGGATAAATTTAATAAAAAAAACAACTGCTCCGAATCAGAAGTTTTTAATCTTTTTGCTTCATACCCCCACCACGACAGCTCAAAAAAGTGCGTGATCCCTTACGATAATAAAACTAATTTCGTGTTGGAACGATATTACAATATCTTAAATTCAGAAATTTACCAAAATTTAGAGTTTTGAATCTTTGAATAGATTATTAGGACCTGTAGCACAATAGGATCAATTTGGTGCGAACCTATTCAAACGTATTCAATCAGCGTTAATTTCCTTCATTTGTTATGACCAATGTGTCGTTTATTTTGACCAAGCAGCAGTGCTATCGAATTACCATCTTTTAAACTAAAATCTGAGGGCTATGTAGAATAAATACAATGGAAAAAAAGCTGATCAATATCTTGAAAAGTCATAAATCGTAAAAATTAATTGTTGTTGCAAAACAAATGGACCCTCAATATAAAACAAACATAGTATCCGTCAAAAATGACGTAATTATTTACGTATGGATAAAGTATGCAAATATATATATTAATATAAATATATTTATACCTCAAACAAAATTTTCGATTTTCTACAAATCTTCATATTTTCAGGGTTTTAAAAAAAAGGCAAAAGAAATGGAAAAAAATATGAGAAAGACATGTTTTATTCGTGAAAGATTAGAGATGTCTATATTTGTTTTCCTCTCCCACTAAAAAGATGTCAACAGCAGCAGTAGCAGCAATAATGATATAGACATGAACACACAGACACAATCTTTGTTTCACCCCCTTCATCTCTTCTTGATGGTTTTAATGTGATAGAGACCAACCAACCAACCAACTAAGGAAAAGTGACATTGTCTTTCATATAATAAGTCATGACGCATTTTCCGTAGATGTCCTCTGCTGGAATATCTACCTACGGTATTTGACGGTTTATAACCCCCACTATTTCAGCAGGGGATATTAAGAAAAGGGTTTTAGTGTATTAATGTTATTACAATAGACAACTACAGTATAAGAGTGAAGAAAACTTGAAATCCCTCTTAATAATAATAACACAATTGTACTTTACAGGAGAAAACAATAGCAGCTCAGCAGATCGCTTCTACTTCATATATAAGACCCAGGGATATTTTCAGAGACATTTTAGGGACAAAAGATTTGGTCTTATACGCCATAAAATAAAATACTACAATGTATCAGTTTTATAACTCACCGCAGATATTCTGAGATCAAGTGTAGTATATATTTATTGTCTATCTCCTACTATTGAGTTTTGACTTTATTTTCGTATGTAACAAAAATTACAATGACCAGACCAAAAGCCACTGACGTCATGTGCGAATCACAGTGACACAATGAAATGTGCCAAAACTGATGACGGATTCACTCCCGCTTCTAAAGTCAAATTTGCCAATCCCATGTACAGGAACTACTGATAAAGGAGTTGAAGTGGGACACGTAGTTTTGGAATGATATTTTGTGAAGAGATTAATTGTTTTGTTTACCTTTTAGATTTTAATGATGCAAAGCAATCTGACACTAGTGCAACCGAGCTTGTTGCTAGTTTTAACTAGTTTTTTCGTTGTTTCTGTTCGTTTTTTTTTTAAATCACAATGTGCCCATTTAACTCATTTTTCGACTGTTGAAATAAACTGCGGGTATTAGGAATAATGAAGTAGCTTCAAACAAAACTTGAACTCTTATCGGGAGGTTGTCTTCCAAGAACAACGCTCTCTTCATCTCAGACTCTCAAAAAAAAAAAAAAGAGTAGTATCATGGGCGTCCGCAGGCAGTTTTATATATTTTAGATATATTCTGGGAGTGGGGATAAAAAGATAAATCTGCATGCATGCTGTCAAGTAAGGGACTAAGGAGTGCTCAAACTATAACTTGTCCTAAGCTGTCACTATTCATAGTGACCCGTTGATCCTTGGTTTTCTATAATGTTCCAACTTTCTAAACCACTCGCCCTGGGTGAGAAGGCCTCATCAGGGAAGGGCGCACAAATGACGAAGATATAGTTACCAGAGAAGTTATTTTTCCCCCTTAAAATAAAATCCAAAATGTTCCGATATGCTTTGGAGGATGGAGATTATTTTGCTCATAGATCAAAGCTCGAGTCTTGTTTCTTACCTAATTTAAACCTTTCGCGACTAATCTATTTATCATAATCACCATCATCAGCCGCCTTTTAACGTCCGTCGATGGACATAAACCTTCCCACCGAGGGCGAGTGCGTTCGAAAGTTGGAACCTCATAGAAACCACTTTTGCTCATGGTCTCTGGGTATCCATGATGTAAGTCGTGATGTCCAGCGATTGTCTGACATTCTTGCAACATGTCCTGTCCATTTCTAGTTGGGTTTTCTGATTAACTTTATTATATCTCTGGCTCCTGCTTTTTTCTCTAATATACTGTGCTGTCTTGTGGTCTCTCCTTGTAGTGTTAAGTATGATCCCCTCTTGTGCACGTTGCATGGTTCTAAGTTTAAGAGTCAGTCTTTTGGTTAGGTTCCAAGTTACAGCTCCATAGGTGATTATCATGAGGAAGCATTAGTTGTGGGATCTTCTTTTCTTAACTGATGGGATCTTTTTGTTCTTGAATGTTGAGCTTGCTCTGCCAAAATCCTGCCAACCTCGGGTGATTTTTCGTTTGATTTATTTTTTTTGTTTTAGGATTCTATGGAGATAAATGTGCATAATATTTGAATTTTCATAAGGCCATTAAAAAGACAAAAACGTGTTGATTCTTCATTCAATGTTTAAAGAAAATAATTACCCTTTCAAATAAAAAATATTCGAACATTATGATTGGATACATTTAGACATTTATCCAGGAACAAAAGAAAAAAAAAATAGCTGATCATTTCGCCTGCACGTCTTTCCTGTTCAATCATGCAATACGAACTAATTTCTGTGTGGGTTTCATATTCGTGATACATATGTCCCACCAGACATAACAACCTTGATATATATGAATATATATATATGTATGTGTGTGTGTGTGTGTGTGTGTGTGTGTGTCTATGTGTGTGTGTGTGTGTGTTTGTGTGCCCCAATGATCTCGAAAGGGCTAACTGAAAGGGTAAATACTAATTTTCATTAGAGAAACATTGAAGGAAATCTTTAAGTCGGTGTAAGCAAACCACGAAATATCTTGACAAGGATGTTCCTTTTAGTAGTCATGTCTGCAAAAATCTCATGTTGCTCAATCCTTTTCCTGTGACAAAAATATATGCGCACTGAATGATTGTGCAAAGATAAACTTGAAACTGTTTCAAGATAATTTTCGCACAGCCTATTTCTCATGGCTAATAAAACTGTATTGACTGTATTGTCTAATATTACAAGTACGATTGCATTCTACGAAATAACACATTCAATCAAGGCTCTGTTCTACACTACAACTATTTTACTCAGTTTGTTATTCCATTAAATAAAACATCAATGAATATTTCTTATTTGTATGTGATGCAATGTCGAAATGAATTAATAACAATGACACGCATAAGTTCTCAGATTATTATTGAAGTTGCTGGTAATGATTAAATCACAACTCATCCATTGCTACATTGTTTCAAGTAACCACCCTTTTGCGTGCCATTAATTTCCGTTGTGCGCTGGTTGCAAAATATGTGTGCGCACGCACACAGCTTACAGCAAAGGATCTCAACCAGGGAGGTGGATTCCTCCTTCCCCACCCCACCCCTGGGGAGGAATTTAAAGGTTTTCAGAGGGTGGGGCACCACAGATTAGCAACTTAAAACTGTTGGAATATTGATCTTCCAACGAACTAGAATTCTAAGATGAACTTTTTGAGTCAGCCAATCTTGGAAGTGGGGATGAAATTCTGAAATATGGTGAAAAGGGGTCACGAGCAAGAAAGCTCAAGAGAGAACTATGCTTGCCGAGTCAAATTAAAGTACAGCAGCGTTTGTTGTTATTATTGTTGCTGTAGTTAATCTCCTCCGGTTAAAGTTGGAGTTGACTTTGCCCCAACCGTAACAAGAACAATATTCACCTAATTTAGGAGTGCAAAACCAAACCTTTGTCTCAAATCAACATCTCCCTGTCGTGATTTGAAATCAAGGCCAAATGATTACTAGGTGGCTCTCTCACCAACTGAACCAAGCTGACATATCTTTTATATATATATATATATATATATATATATATATATTATTGTGTCATCATCAGACAGCTGTTCCGATGTATTCCAACTCTTTAGTGTGGCTATAGACTATCCATTATCCCATCCAGTACCACGAAGTAGGATCAAAACCCTCGCTTCAGACACAGAGGTTGGCATCCTACCACGGAACTGGACGGTCAGTAAGGTTGAATTTAAGCGATATATATTTATTCACACATATATTCCCCATCCACCATAGTGCTCTATTCCTATATTGTAGCAGTGATCATTTCCAGTTGGTATAGAATTAGGAGTGGAATTTGACCCTGCAGCAGCCAGACTTGTTTTTTATATATAGTCAATTAGAATTTGGATACATCTTCGATTCTGGAGCATCTTTGGGGTCAGTATTTTAGTGAACCAGTAATTCTGAAGCAGAAATGCTGCTTAGCGTAACTGAGTCGGCAAACCTCTTGCAAATTCTGACAGTTAACGTCCACTTCACTGTAATGCCTTTGGAAAAGTCATGAATCCCCTTTTCCCTGCAGTCCGTCCCATCACCGGATATATTAACGAAAAAAAGTAGTCACTGACATGCCACGATGAAATTGGATGAGTGAGCAGTTGGACAAAGCACTCTTTTATAATTACCCCATTTTCTCGGGTAGTAGCAGAGAAAAGCTTCCATTATCATCCTTGACAGGGCCTAATAAAAAAAATGTGCAGTGTTAATCTATCAAACGATTTCTTCATTTTCACGTCGGCGTTCACAGAATCTCTGATGTGTAGAGGCGCTATACTTATAATCAAAGATGTTCCCAACAAGTAACTTTAAGTTAGACTAACCTCGCCATGATACTCTGTAAAAAAGAGTATCGGGTCGTGCGTGAGGCGTGAATTCCCCAAATGATAATCTTACAGATCGGTTCGATGATTTAACATGAAGAGTTTACTCTATTAAATTTGGTGAGGATTGTCCACTCCAGACTTGGACTGAAGTTTGACTAAAACAAACTCCAACGAATCGCAATAACCTTGTCCTTTTTTTCTTGTTAAAAGCATGAAACATTTACGAATCGATTATTGACTTGTGATGAAAAACTGGATACAGTCGAAAGCGATCACATGTCTGGCAAAGTGGCGTTCCTAGGGTTGGTGTCACCCGGGGCGGTAACTCAGGGTGTCACCCCAGTGTTGCCAACTCAAAAATATTTTTGACGCTAAATCGACCGCAAAAAAGTGTCAAAAACACAAAAACACGCTACAAAAACACTGATAACTTTTTTATGATTGTTGAAAATGGTTAGATTTGTCTAAAATGCTTAGAGTGGTTAAAGATTGGCTTAAGTCGCTAAAAGTAGTGGTAAATGTTGAATTTTCGCGCTGCCAAAACATGGTGTCGCCCCTCAAATGGCGCTACCCAGGGGGAAACCCTCTGTCAGAATGCCAGTGGTTTGACTATCCCCAGATGTAACCTTTTTTTTAGTTTCCTTGTCTTGGTCAATAAAAAGGAACCATAAGTTCAACGATACATTCATCATCCGTGGTAGTAGGAGCCAGAGGAGGAGGAAGAAGAGCATGTAGTTTCTCTTTGAGTCAACTGATTCTCATACTTGTAAAATATTGCGATATGGAGAGTATCATTTTCAATAAACATCGTGAGTGGCCATTTTTTTAGCGTTTTAAGGCCATTTTTGGCTTTTTTCACTGCAAAAATGCAGACCTCGCTATGAAGAAATTATTAGCAGCTGGTAACAAATTGGTCGGAATAGATTTCGACGCACCTTTGAATGACGTCACAACTCATCCTTCCGTTGTATTTCTGTTGTTTAACGTAACTAGGATAGACCGATATAAAAGCGCGTACAGGCACATCTACAAATCGTAAACTTTTCCAGTTAGCTTATCTATCAGTTTGAAGTCATAAGGATAGGCATGCATGTCACGATGACATTTTAAAACAGCGGCACCAATTTTGAAGATGTTTACGCACAATAAAAAGTCCTTTTTTTTTCTTATTCGGTTGGTTGGTTATTTAGTTGATTGGTTGATTGATTTGCCCAGTTCCTTCGCGTGGAAAAGAAAAGGTTTACCCCTGTCCTTGAATAAAGACGCCACAAGGGCTGAAGAATAGATCAACCGAAACGTTGAGTTGAAAACATCAATGATAGAAGGAAAATATCCGATTATCCGTACAAAAGTTGACGTAGAACCAACTTCAGGAAACTATCGATTTTTGCTTCATTTCCCAGGTGATAATTTCAAAGACCTTTACAATTTATTTTTATTCCAATTATTCAACAAAACCTGTCAGGTATGAATATATACGTTCTATGTATGTGGATTTTTAAAAAAAAATAATGCGTGGGAGTGAAAGAAAGAAAGAGGCTTTGCGTCTGTCATCGTTAATGCAGACGTCCGCATACGATTTAGTTCTTCCACTACCTTTCTTGACACACCCAATAATCCACGGTATTTAACTGGGAGTGGGGGTTGCTAGATGTTATTTCACCGGTATTAGGTGTGAACGCACTATATAACACTGAAGGTGAAGGTGGAACCCGTACGAGTACATTGGCTGTTGTAGTAGTCGTCGTCGTCGTCGTCGTCGTCGTCATCGTCGTTGTTGTTGTGGGGTACATAAACAGACCCCTATGAGGAGCAGCACCATCTGCAAATGGAGAATGAGCGTGTTAACAAGCCCGGCACCCTCTTTTCTCCCCTCCCTCGAGATGTAATTATAGGTTAGCAATTCTGGGGGCCTAGAACAGATGGTTCGGGTTCAGAAACAGAAAAGTACACTTAAGCTATAAAGATTAGTGAAGCCAGTTGTAATGGATGAATGGGTAACAAAGAGAGAAATATTTCGGGACTTGAAGGAGCTGGGAGCCGACCGTGCCGGACTACACTTGTCTACGTGTTTTTTTTTTTACCGTCAGCTATCAAAGGAGTCGGAACTACATAATTTATACAGCAAGCGCTTTCGCTTACCCCCTTCTCACTCCCTTCACCCTGTCTCGCTTTTCCTTCCCCGCTTCCATCTCCCTCTTTCATTCTCTTCTCTTTTAAACCCTATACCATTTTCGGCTCTCCGCGATCAAATTTATTGTCTCCTTGCTCTCCTTTTTCGGTTTTACGTAAAAGAAAAAAAAATAATGATAATAATAGTTCGTGTAATCATTTAAAAGTGCGTTTTTGTATCACGAGGCTTCACACCCCACCCACAGTGTTCCTTAAAAACTGAGAAAGCTCGTTTTGCAGGGGTTTGCAATTAATTCTCCTGGGTAGGTAGGTAAACAATAATGCATTTATACGCATACATCGTTTGCTGACGTCAGGTTTTATCTGAGATGTTTTAGTAAAACTTTTCCCGATTTTAATTCGGTAAAAAAAACTCAATTTAACCTTAATTTGCTCACCCATCAAAAGACATACGAATCCTCATGAAATCCATTCTCAGTGTTACTGTTAGACACGGGTTTAGTTTAATGTTTCTACAATAAAAAAAAATCGTTCGATCTCTATCGAATTCATAATTTTTTTTCCGTATGTAATTTTATTCTTATCTGATCAACTTTAAACACAGCTGATGAAATGAAATAAAAGATAACAATGCAAGGCGGGGATTGGTTACAGCTGTACCGCCTTTTGTTTGCGATAGACAACGAAAGACCCGGATTTCTCTCTGTCATCTCATAGTTGAGCGTCCCAAATTATCATGGTTGTTGTGGGGGCATTCGTTCTGTTACAGCAAAATACTAATAATAAACTAACAAATATAATGATTTTTTAAAGCTTTTGCGAGACTTTTTTTCGGACAGTATCAACATTTACTTTTTTTACTGCTATTTGTATTGTTGTTCATACAATTCAGACAAAAAAAAACGAACTACCAGCTTTCAAAACAAAACTAAAAACAATGCTCTCAACTATATGATACGGTAAAATTCGAATTACATCTATAGTTGAAATAACTGATGGATGCATCGAGTGATAACTTTCATTTTACTTTAGGATTTTTAACACTTTGTTTCTATTGGATTTGATATCTTCTTTGTGATTTGTTGTAACTGACCGAGTGGCCTCACAAAACCTTAAATATCTCTGAACACCTGTTGTTTGGAGTCGCATTGATAACAGTAGTAGGTCTTGGGAACCCTGGAATTCGATAAGGCTTGGTATACGGTGAGGCTTTGGTTTGGAAAATAACTTTACGGGGAAGCTTGAATTTGGGAACTAGGTATACGGCGAGGCTTGGAATTAGGAGCTAGGTATTCGGCGAAGCTTGGATTTGGAAACTAGGTGCACGGCAAGGCTTGGATTTGGGAACTAGGTATACGGTATTGTATAAATTAATAAACATTGATCATACAAAAAATACAACTGGAAATTGCGAAGTAGGTATCCGCCCTATCCCTGCGTACCCCTCCCCCATTTCCATCCTTGCAGTAGGTTCGACATTTACCGAATGCTCTGCTTGAAAAAAAGATGTTCAGCGATTGTTCTGCTCGAAGCCCTGAAAGAGGCAGCGCAAACACTCTTTCTCTTTTTCCTACACCTCGGTCTCCAGTACTTCCCACCTCCCCAACCTCCGACGATTCTGCCTAGTATATCATCATCATACTTTTGGCGTGGGAACACCCCCCTAAAAAAATACTGTTGTATATTGCCTCTTCGTTTTACGCTATTTCGGCTTGCGAAATATTTTATATAGGAATTCTTTACCTTTGGATAACGGAGGAAACCTGTCCGTATTTACGACAAAATTCGGGAAATGAGGTATAAAGATTGTGTCACGCCAATCTTCCATATGGGATTGCCTTGTCTGTTTAGAAAATCAGCATTTGAAATCCTAGCTTTTACCTGGGCTCGGAAAGCTGTGAGAGATACGTAACTTCATCAGCCACGGGACAGGCCGCTGTTCCCAGCAGTTATGATATTGATACTTACTGAGCTTAGCTTAGTTTAGCACATAACTGAATGGGGTAAATAAAGTGAGAAGAATGTTAACAGAGCCAGTGCTAGGGTTTCATGCACCCGAGGCGAAACTTAACACTTGCGCCCTGGGCAGAATTATAACGTATATTTTTATTCAGTTTTGGGTGTGTCCTAGGACATTCACGCCCTAGGCAACTGCCTACATTCGCTGAATGGACGCACCGACCATCTGTGTTATGCCAAGTTGGGTTGGCTGTCTAGAAAATCAGCATTTACGAATTTTAGCTTTTATCTGTGCTCGAACACCGACTACTGGCATCGGTGGTAAATACATAACCATCTCAGCAAAGAGTCAGGCCACTGCACCCAGTTGTTAGAATATAAATCAGATTTTCTAACACGTTAACAAGCCAAGTATTTTTGAACTGTCCTTGAATCGCTTTTACATTTTGGCACAGATGTCAGCGAAGTAAATTGACACCTGTGTTAACAGGTTTAATCTGCTATCCGAAAATAGAGCGTTCCTGAGGAAAAAAAAATATTCCGTAAGCTGAAATGGCGTGAAGTTAAGAAACAATTACTATAAATTTATATGGGAATATTTTTTTCAAGCATTCCCCAAATCCCCAAAATAGGGATGATGGTATGTTAGGCCGAGGCGTCATCGTCGGTTACGATGATGGGAGGAACAGGAGATTGGGGTATGCGACAGAACAGAACTGTGCGCTACCTCTATGTCGGCTCGCTGCAAAGTAAACGCCGGGCGCTCTTTTCGCTTTTTGCCTTCCTCGAAAAAGCAAGTAAGGAGCATGATGCGAACTTCTGAAAAGCGGGGGATATCAGTAATCACTTGAATTCTGGGAACAAAAGTTTATATTATTAAGAAGTTTCCAGATTTCGTCACGATATCAAGAGGAGACACTTGAATAAGGATCAAAATCACTTCCGACTTACCAGGTCTTCATCCGGTCACCTGGAGTCCGCAGGTGTCATGTTAAACGGCCAAGAATCTTTCAAAACTCAAGAGTTTGCTTTCCTCATAGCTAAAATAATCACCGCGTTTTAGGTGATTTTCTGCTTGGTCTACACTGAATGGGCGGGATTTAGTGAATTCCAGGTGCTACAAGTAAATAGGGGTAATGTGGAGCTCTGATTTGAGAAGAAATCATTCATGTTCGTACTTATAAAATCCCCAATACACCCTCTAGCTGCCTAAGGTTTTTTGCACGGCTTATGATCTAAAATCACTCAGGTAGCATTTGTCCCATAAAATCAAAAAGGTCCCATCAGGTCAGAACCGAATCGGTGATCATTCAACAAGTATACCGAATGAGAAAACAATATCAAAAGTTTTTATTTTGTATTTATTTATTTTTAACGTTTTATCTTCTCTTACCCTAAGATTCAGGACGATAGTCATTTTAGCCAAAGAGCATGAGAATAAGGCCCCCTTGCTGGTGCAGTTCAAAGGAAAGCGGGGCGCAATACGTTTGGCACCAGCTTGGCTGCAGGAGCTACCGGAAGTTGGCATCCTACCGCCTTAAAGGACCCCAGTCCCTTGTTTTGGAATCAGGGTTGTCTTTCTCCTAGACTGGTTACTTTTCCAATAGTTAGAGAGTCCAGTTCACACTGCTATTTTACTCATAGTTGGAGGTGGGTCTATGCTTTTCCTTTGAATATAAACAGCCTCTGATCGGGGTTTGAACTTAGCTCAACGATTCCACGGTCTGCGACGTTACCCCTACGCCACTAACTTAGGTTCGAACAACGACCGGTAGTGAATATGTAACCATTCAGCCACGAGACAAGCCACTGGTATTTACTAAGCTCAGCTTAGAATGGTTCAAGGCCTCAAGTGTGGAACATCCAGTGAGTATTGAATTCGCTACAGAAATAACGGTTTACGAGCTTGGATTCTTAATCACTGTTCCATCTGTGAGGCACCCTGGTACGGGGGTTAGATTTATTGCCGAGGGAAGGGATTACCCGAGAGGAGCTGGTGGTAGATAAATGATACACTGACGAGTCTTATTTTGGGTGGTAGAATATACACATCTTGGGATGTGAGTATGATTTGCAATAAATTGCAATAAATCTTACACGACGAAAGGCTTCAACTGCGTTGTTCAAACAAAATTCTGTAACATTTTCATTTTACACTGTTTTAATTCAAAGGTTATTGAAAATTAAAAAAAAAATATCAACCCATGCTTAGATGAAATTGACACGAGGAACACTCATCACTATTAGTTTCATATTCATAATGACATATTCTGGAAAGTTGATTAAAAAACTTCATCATCCGTCTCTTCACGTCCATAGGCATAGACCTTCCCCAGGATTCGCTACATCTCTCTATCGTGGGCGCCGCAGAGCCAATACTTACTGAATTTGTCGAGTTCGTCTCTCGAACTTGTATTCTGCCAGCCTATATAAGGATCCATGATGTGAGTCGTGATGTCCATCGGTTGTCTATCATCCTTGCAACATGACCAACCCATTGTCATTCAAGTTTTCTAATGGATTCTATGATGTCTCGGACTCCTGTTTTTTCCCTGATATATTGTGCTGTCTCCGTGTGAAGTTGAGCATGATTCTTTCATATGCACGTTGCATGCTTCTCAGTTGGAGGGTGAGTCTCTTGGTTGGTTAGGTTCCATGTTTCAGTTCTATAGGTGACTATCGGGAGGATACATTTGTTATATACTCTTCTTTTAAGGACTAATGAGATCTTTTTGTTCTTGAAGGTTGAGCTTGCCGAAAGCTGTCCATCCTAGAGTGATTCTTTGCTTGATTTCTTTTTCTTTTGAGGATTTCATAGAGATTCGTTGCCCTAGGTAAATGTAGTAGTCTACTTTCTCCGCTTCTGCGATTCCAATTTTGATCGTTGGGCCTTTATTTTTGACGTGATTGTTGTACAAAGCCTTTGTTTTGCTGAAATTCATGCGAAGGCTGACTTCCTTGCTTGCTCCATTTAGTTTAATATCTGGCAAATGTTGTTTGTGCCTCTTTCGGGGTGGGGTGTCCCTGCAGTTGCTTTTTGGGAGCAGCCCTCTGTAACACTATGCAACTCCAGGCCAGAGTTGATTTTGTTTTTCCGCCGTAACAACAAGACCAAGAACAATCCTCACATAATTTAGGGGGGGCAACTCTTCGCAGATTACATTTCCTGTTTTACTTTTTCTTTGTTCCTGAGTAATAAGTGTTATTTTATGATTGGTTATGTCTGAAGAAGTATCACCAGCAGCTGCAGTCTTTTATTGTCTGTCGATTGGCATTGACCTTGCAATCCTCAAGATTCGCCAGATTTGTCGCTTGCGGGAACTTTGCTTTTGCGACCAGGGCAAAGATGATTTTAGATCCACTGATTTTCGATTAGACATCGGTCGATTCAGCGCATTTTCACACACTTTTGAATCCCATAAAATAGGAGAAAACAATTAAAAATTGATATCGCTATCCTGGCCATAAAAGCAAAACATGAAGGGAATAACAGCTATTTTCTATACTTTTCAGGCGTAAGTGATCAGAAAATAAGACTCATTACTCAGGAACAAAAATCGCATTGTACTGTATAATGACGCACTTGGGAATTAAAAAATGTGATAATACTGTTAATTCTTTTTATGTATAATTGTATTTTCAATTCTAATGATGCAGTCTTTGTATTGGAACAATGTGAATTGAAAATGTCATTCAAAATTTTATTTAAACTGTGTTGATAAAATTTGTTGTAAAATAAAGGATTTTGAGCGGAGAGTTCTATCTTTTTTATTTTTACTCCACCTGTAATCAGACAATGGATTTAAGTATTTGCCTTCAAGGTTACTTTAAGATTCTTTTTAATCATTTGTGGTTTTCAATTAAAATTTCTTCTATTCAGGTTATGAGTCATCGAAGTGATCGTTGGTATTATCCAGAGAACTGATAAACGTCAACGGGTCTATTCTATCTTTTGGGATCAAAGGCCGACATAAAATACTGTTTGTCAATACACATTCCTGATTTCTATCTGTTTATTTTTTCATCGTCTACTTTAAACATACTTCTGGGAAAAAGAAGTGTGGGCGGCAAGTCTTTAATTAAGAGAATATTCATTTTGTATTTTTTTTTTTTTTTTAAGTTTTCAGTGAATTTGCTGTACCGAGTAAGAATTATCACAGGAGTTGACATGGGTTTGGTACGTTTTCAGAAGATTTGGTACGTTTAGGAGATGTTATTGATACGTTGAATAGACTTTTTTTGGCGGCCCGGTTGGGGTTGATTAGGGATCAAAGATTCCATGAAGGGGTCGATTGTCTAAAAAGTTTGGTGACCTCTGATCTAGATGTATTTTTAAAATTTGTAATTGTACCTTGCCCGAGCAGGGTTAGTCCGGATCCTAGATCCCCTCCCACCTGTATCCACACCTGTCAGTTTAGCTCAGTCCAGTTTATCCTGTGTTGTCTGATCCATGGAGACTATACCATCGGTTTTAGCAATTGTGGGCTTTCACGGGACCGGCGTGATTGTCCAGTGCTCAAAATGGACTGTCTTACATGGCAAACGGCTTCAACTGCCTTGTTATTAACCCATAACTGGATGAATAAATGGTTTCATGCCTTTCCCAAGGTAAATAGTGGGAAGTGAAAGCAAAGTGACCAAGTTGTTAACCGTTAGAAGGCCAATATCACAAAAAAGTAGAAGTTACCCAAAAAAACATGAGAAAATTCTTGTATATATTTGATTAATAAACTGGTGAGGTTGATTTTGTTAATTAGAAACTGTCAAACAAAACTGTTAACATGGTCAACGTAAGTTTCTTTAGTTTTTAAATGATTCTGGCTGGCTGGCTGGCTGGCTACGTATGTATGTGTCACTCGTAAAGACTGCAAAAATGGAGCTGGAGACCTGAATATTCGAACTCCTTATTATGTCTAGAAAAAAAAATTTCTTTTTTTTTTTTTTGTATAAGTTTTATGGGGATGGGGTTCAATTCAAAATGTAAGTTTTTGCTAAATTGATTCTTTAGTTTGTGTCCAACAGCGTTCGTACTATCCCTCTTCTCTCCCCCCCTCTCTCTCTCTCTCTCTCTTTCTTTTTTTTTAAATTCTGACTTTTCAGTGATCTAACAAAGAGCGAGAGAAGTAACTTATCCGTTGATCACCTCTTTTGCTAATTTTCTTTTTAAAACCGATCATCCCCCAACGCGGTACGCTGCCAAAAAACGTTGGTCACGTGACGGTTTCTATCGAGCGACTAATCAGATATGCATTTCGCTATTTACTTACATCATCCCTACATTAATTATTAACATCATCCGAACTCCTCGTTTGTTAAACAAATATTCATAATCAAAAAGTTTATTTTCGGAGTTATTTTCGTCCTCCCTATCTACAGACTCTTACCTGATTCTCTCAACTTACAGTTCCATTCTGAGAACATATTTGAAATTTAATAATTTCATAGACATATCTGAGTATTCGGACATATACTAGTTAATTTTACTCATCGGTGAATTGTTCAAATGGAGAATTTTTAGTAGTATACCAGTAGAGATAGACGGCGTTGCCAAGGGGCGTTAACAGGTAAAATATGACCAAATATGTTCTTTGATATATATCTTCTTACACAACACAGCAGATAGAAAAAAACAATTATTTGCACTATGTACATACGAAAAAAGTAGCTAATATAAAGTAGTATAAATATTCTGATGCACAAAAAGAACAAATTACTTCGTTGCTTACTTTGATAGGGCTTCCGGATACACAACATAAGTGTTCCTCCCATTGGGTGCCAGAATGACAAGGTTGAGTGAGAATCCAACCCTAGAACAACCAATATAGTGCTATCAACGGGGAAAGCATAGAGAAGTCAGGTGGAGGGAAGAGATCTTTGGAATTGTCCTTGTGCCTTGCTGCAATTTCCTGATTTCCAGGTGATCTCTAGCATCAACCTCACGTTGCCTATAATTTTCACCGTTCAAAGATGTAACCCTTTGCAAAATGTCCGCATCCTAGGTGCAATATTGTGGCCAACAACTATTCACTAGAAATGACATATGGTGACCTGATGTGAGAATCACATTTTTGAATACTTCGGTCGTGAAAGAATCTACCTCTAATTCGAATTATAGTTTCATAGGTGCGAAACCGTGGCCAACAACTTGGAAAATTGGCTAGATATGAGAAAAAAAATGTCCTCGCGTGACCTCAAATGACTTATGAGGTCAATAGCCTATGACCTTCACCAAGAAGAAATTTAACCCTATATCGAATTTCTGTTACATAGATGCGAAATCATTGTCTAAAACTTGGGAAATTGTTTCAAAATGATCAGAAATGACCTCTGGTGAACTTGAATGTCCCCCGAAGTTAACCTCACTTTGAGATGTACTCATATACTCAATTTCAGCATCCTTGTGCAAAATTTAGTCAATCACACACCTCTAGAAATTGGCTAGAAATTACCAGAAATAACCTCTAAAAGTCAATGACGTATGATATATGATCTTCGCCATGGAAATATGTACCTCTATGCCATAATTTCAGTTTCAAAGGTGCTAAATTGTGTCCAAAAAATTGTTTTAAGATAAGCAGAAATTACCTTGCTCACCGTGAATCACCTCAGAAATCAGCGTCGTATGCCTTGTGATATTCACCGTGAGAAGATGTTAAATTTCAGCATCCTTGGTTCAAAATTGTGGCCTTAATTTGTGAAAATTGTCTAGAAATGACTCCCAGTGACCTCGAATGGCCTCCTGGATCAATCTCGCAGAGCATATGTCGTAAGTTGACCTCGCCTGAGTGTACATGCAGGATATTAGGTCAATAGACCTTGCAGTTTTAGCAGAGAAGAGGCATGTATAAACAAAAAACCGCTCAACTGTTAGTATAGTGAAGGAATGCACTTCCCCTCTCCTAAAAAATAAATTGTCCCCATGTGTACCGGCAGCACTACGCCAATGAGCAAGTTCAGTCCTTCTTAGATGCTCTGCTTCTGATATCTTGTGCCAGACTAAGATAAGTTTAGTTACTATTTACCATACCTTTAAAAGTAGTATACATACCAACTTTTGTTCGGACGATCTAATCTCTTCTTCATTTTCTTGATGTTGGTGCAACCGATTCATTCTACGTCCTTCTTTCGGTGTAATATGTAAATTCGTGAGAGAATCTTTTTTACCGGTCTCTTTCTCTGGTTATGTGAAGCAAAGAGAAAAGGTATCAAACAGAAAATATAAACGTCAACAGTTGAGCTTGTTCCATAATTTTCAACATGGAAAAATATTTTTCTTTGTTAAATAAAGAAATTTGCCTATGCTGTGCAGAGGAGAAACAATTACGGTCATTAAAAAGGATTGTTTATTATCCACTGAAAATAACCCATTATTTGGCGGTATCAGCCACTTTGATGTTTTTTAAACTTTGAAAAGCACATTACATCAGGAATCAAACAGGGGTCAGGGATATGATAAACACCATTAGAAAGCTGAAATTGTAATGGGCAAGTTATGCTACAAGAATGTCAAACAATCGTTATACATCACGACTCACAACGCGGATATTGACGCCCCAGAGCGAGAGAACTGGAGGGTCTTGAGGAAGGTCTATGACCAACGACGGACGTTAAAAGCTGATGATCATCAACATGATGATGATGATGATGATGATGATGATGATTACTGCTTTTATCAAATTGACAACTAACCTACTTTTTCTTTCAGAACAGTAAATGTGCGGTTACGAATTTTAGCAATCTGGTACTAAGCCTACTTACTCTGGCTACGATGGATAATAAAACAATAACTCCTTCCCTAAATTACTAAAACAACCTTACCAGCCTTTGCTATTGTGGCCGATTTTTTAAAAAAAACGAACGTTTTGAATGAGGGAATTGGATTGCCTGCCTTCGTAATATGGAAAAAAGTATCTTCTCTAAAAAGGTGCTATGAATAATAAGTCTAGAAGGAATGGAATATCATTGATATCATTAAGCGATGGCTTCTTATTCGATTGCTTGTTGTTTACACGCGCGTGTGTGTAACGTCGAAGAGTTCAGCGATCATTTTGCATCGAAAAGCTTTCTCGTTGGTCCCACCAAAAGCCAACGTCCATAATTTCTAAGTACGGGAGCCTAATAAGAAGAAAAAAATAAGCTGCGTTTTCTTTTTTTCGTCGGCTAGAAACTCGGTTCGTAGTGTTGACTTGAGGTCAAATTTGAACCGCAATTTGATCTAGGAGAATCAGAAGATTTCAACGTTTCTCCGAACGGCCATTTTATTTTTTTTTATATATATATCTTCTTAGCTTGACTGATCTTGACCCCAACTCTCAGATTTCTGTAGCTTTGCTCATAGAGTAGGCTGATGTTTTTTTTTCCAGATGAAGCAATAAAAGTCTGCCAACTGACTCACCTGGAACTATACCCGACAAAAGTCGATAATTCTCCATCAATAAGAACAGGGTTTCCCTCGCAGGTTTAACCTTTAACCTAAACCTATTGAACCAATGCTAAACTGTTCGCACTGTAGTAGTGTTCACTCCGAATGCTTTGTTGATTTAATGAGCAGCTTGAGCAGCATCATGTCCTGATTTTAAATCGAACTTGAAAATTAGTCCAACGTCTTGGATAGACGCCATTGCTGTTCAGGGCTCAAAAAACTATCATTAATAACGATTTATACCTTGATTTACATTGAATCTGTCACTTGCAGTATTATTCAGTAAACTCAATTTAGTCTAACATAATATCACTATTGTTTCACATGGCAAGACTGAACTTACTACATCAGCAAAAAAGTTTGCGAGTTGAGTTGGCTAACCATCCTGTTATGATTGACGCCTTTCCTTTCTCATGTTTTTGTTATTGTTGCTGTTAGAAACTGTCAATATTGGTTTCTTCAGTTTTCAAGTTGGTTGGCTAGCATCACGCCTACAGGTTGTATCAATGGAGCTAAAGAGGTGAAGTTTTCAACTTTTACTCCTTATTATATCTACTCAAAAGTTTTTTTTGTTTTTCGAAAACTCTTTTCCTAAATAAGTTTTTAGTGGGTCACAATGTATATTTCTGCTGATCTTATCCCTTAGTTTGTGACAGGCAGCATTCACACTTGTTTTTGTTTTTTGTTGTTTTGTTTATTTTTTGTTCGTTTGTTTGTTTTAATTTAGACTTTTTTTAACGACCACAGCCCAACTAAAGAAGTAATTTATTCATTGATCATTCCTTGTTCCAATTTGAAAAAAAAAAGATTTTTCAAAAGACGTTGGTCACGTAACGGGTTTTTTATGCGTTGGTTTCAAATCTCTGATTCTAGAGTTGTATTTTTACTTTTGAAGTGTTAACATCTGTATTTCTAGTGAGATCATCGAACGGGAACATTCTGTCCGTTTAAACCCGTTTGCGGATTCTAGGTGCAGTAGACAGATGGATAAGGACAATGACTCTTAGGTATTTCTTCGTTATCTGTACGAAACTCACTGCAGCATGTCTCACCATTTCAAGAGAGAGTGCAGAGGAGTGCTACGAAGACCATTCCGGGGCTGGGAGATATATCTCAAACTGAAACGTTTTGTTTTTTTTTAAATTAATCAAGAAATTCCGGAATATAGAAGAAAACCTGCTGACCTATTCGAAGTTCATAAAAACTAGATCAACATAATGAGTGGATACTGACGTATGTTGCTCAAAATGCCCCGATAAGAAAAATTCCGACGTCATCTGTCTATAGTAAAACCAGAGGACACAGCCGACAAATTCGGACCTCCACTGGTGTTAGAAAAGATTTCTACTCGGCAAGTGTAGCAAATACATGGAACAGCCTAAGTGAAAAGCCGGTCAAATCCAAGAATATCAATACTTTAAAAAAATAATCTCATTCTGATATTGACATACCAAATTTAACTATCAATTTTCTTATTAGTTTAATCCCATCCCAACTAAACTGAAGCTGACTTAATTACGCAATTAACTACTCTAAAAAAAAGCCTATTTCAAGAACATTCAAGTTCAGTTCGCCAATCCATATATTCGTTCCGCTTTTTATGTGTTAACTCCTCTGACTTCCCTTCGTTTTCATTGGAATGCAGAAACGCTTCTTAATCCTATTAAAAAGGAATGAATGATCCGTTATCTATTCAGATTGTTGATGGATTCTCCACAGCGGAGTTAAATGCAACAGCAGGATAGAAATATTTTTTTTAAATACTTGGTTTGATCCATTTAACAATCTAATTCTATTTTTCAAAGAACATTCCAGAAATTTAGCAACCAGAGCCACAAAATAATAGTAAATACATGCTGTGTTGAGATGTTGGCAATAAAATGTGGATCCTCTTGCGTAAAGTTCCTGTTTTTAACTCTCAAAACCTGGCCATGTAAACAAAGTTTCTGTTTGTTCAAGTATTTATAAGCAGTACTGCACATGATTGATATATATATATATATAATCAGCAGCAGCATCCATTATACGTCCACAGAGACAAAGACCTTACCCATCTCCTTACATGACAATCGCGATTACGCTAATCTTCACCATGTCTTACCGGCATCTGGCCTTCTCCCATGGCGTTTACTGTCCCATGGGCAACAATCGGCTAGTCTTTTGCTCCATCTGTTGTCATCTTTTCTTGCTAAGCCCATCTCCATTTTTGTTGCTAAGGACATTTGCATAATGTCCTTCACTATAGTCCTCTGTTTGATCTATGTTGATTCTTTCTATCACTTAGTTGTCTTCGAGTCAAATCATTTGCGTATAAGAAGTGAAAATGAGAAAAGTTTTGTGTACGTGTGTATACGCAGTAGTATCTAATGACTGTCCTTGAAAAAATGATATGCGTGTATGTAGCGTATATATGCGTGCGTTGTTGTGAGTGTGTTGTTGAGTGTATCTATTTTGGTACATTCTTTGTGAATATGAGGGTGGGTAATCCGAGATTTTAGAAAAGAGTAGGTAGTCTAGTTTATTTTTATTTAATTGTTTTTATATTTAATTTTGTATCAAATCGTTTGAGAGGAGAATACCACATTGGTATATGAGAGTGAGTAATCCAAGATGTGTGATGCTCACTTACATACGCTACAAACACGCATCCAATTTTTCTCAATAACAGTCACTAGATTAAACTATATATACACACACACGCAAACCATTCTCATTTTCACTTTTTATACGCAAATGATTTGAACTCCGGCACGAAGACATTTCCTCTTTCAGCCGTAAAGATAAGATATTTTAAATAATTTTTTTTAAAAACTCATATCACACCCTTCCTCTCCAAACCTTGTTATTCAAAAAATTTTATCATTTTTCCCTACATAACGTTTTATCATTTTTCCCTACATAACGTTTGACAACGAGAGGAAACATGTAACGGGAATAAATACAATCAGTTTCCAACTTTTGTGTTTCCATATTGTTCGTTAAATTCACCAATCATTTTATAATTGATAACTTGAATATTTAGTAATAAGGATTTGTGTTCATAGTTGTATTTCTCAGCTCTTAGGAGAGATTTTTCTGGTCAGTTTGAATGAAATTATCAAAAGAGAAAAATCTTTTATATATATATACATATATGAAGTGCTACTGTCAAGAGATAAAGCGTTGGATAGAATGATAACGTTGGATGTCTTCTCATCGTGGCCACTGCTAATAACTGTGCCAGACTACAGACTTGATTTAATCTCGTATTTATTGCTTGAAATTCAAATCTGTCACACGAGGTCATAAAATATTTGTACCGTGCAGTGAGGTGCAAACTGACCAATCATCGGCTTATTTGACCAGAGAGCTCGTTTCTGCACCAGGAACACACGATTATAAGAGAGGGGGGGAAAAGGGGAGAGAAAGGAAGAGAAGGAGTGAGTGTGCGTCAACGTGTGATCGTCTGTGAATGTGAAGTGAGAAAGAAACAAATGGTGTCCCTCGGTCGAAAACGCCTGACTCGATCACCGTAGGGAATCGATCATTCTTGAAGTACGCCACACAACTCGATGCTATATTTTAGCACTGCACAATGAAAAACGAACTTGTTGTCAACGGTTTGTGAGACTAACACGCTAACAACTGTAGAACTTCTCCTTCCTTCGGAGAAAGAAAGGCGTGCGAAGTCACGCGATTCATTGCCTTTAAAGCATAATGTATGGAGTTGCCATATTTGAACTTTCAAAAAGTGGGGTACTTGGTCACCGTCGTTGTTGTAAATGATGTAGTGGCTATGGCTAGATTATGGTTGAAAATTGCTAAAATGTCTTGAATGCAGTACAAGAAAACCAAATACTACTGAGTAAAAAAAAAGCCAAATTATACTTTCAACATTTAATTTATGGTTGTAATAGCAATATGTAAAATTAATTATCGTAGCTGGAGAACAAAAAAAGCTGTATATAACTGTTTTAGGACTTGCATGTAGTGAAAAGTTGACAACGCAGAACAATGACCCCTCTCATCTCTCTCTCTCTCTCTCTCTCTCTCTCTCTCTCTCTCTCTCTGAATAGAGAGTAATAACATAATTAACTTCATAATTCATAAAAATCTTTTTGATGGAAAAATTACATGAACAAATGAATTTATATCTATTAGGGGTACCAGAAAATGATGTTTTAATTTTTGTTTTCTTTTTTTTATGTAACCGAGCTTTAAATGTGTTGCTTATTTAGTACTTAACGCTGCCAAATATTAAATAGATATTCTTCCTGGTCTACTCGATGTTATTTCTCCTGGTATAATTGAATTTTCTTTTCTGGGTCCTATCATACAATATGAATGTTAAATTCTTCATTGTATACTATATGAATTTCGTCTAGGTAACAATGCAACAATGACCACTCAGAGAATCTTCACTAGAATACCAAGTGACCGCAAAGTCCAGTATTGGTTCACAAAATTCTGATCAGGCAATATCGATCGCTACTATGCCCATCAAAGGCCAGTGGATCTGTACAACGACTTGCTGTGCTCAATTATTGAGGCAGATCCTCAGCGAAACACTGGAGAATTATCAGGAAAACAAAACAAAATTCAACAAGGTCTACTGTACCTGAGCATCTTCAACAGACTGAGAAGGTAAAAAAACTCACGCGAATTTACTGAGAGCAAAAACATAGAGATCGAAACAACTAAGGTGGTGGAGACTAGTCACGTGATTCATCGAATTATGAACTTTGACTCCTAATGAATGAATTGCTTGATAACTAAGGCTCATCCCTAAAGCCAGAGTAGATGACATTGTTTACTAAAACTGTGGTAACAGCAAGCCAGTTACATTGTATTTTCTGTAATATCGTTGACCTTTGGTGACAGGGAGTGAGAATTAAATCAGGTCGAAACAAACCACTGACTTGCATTCTTTTAGAAAGGTTAATAACGCTTTTTGTGTTGTTGTTATCGTCACCTGATACCAATTCTTCTGATATGTTTCCTCCTTGTGTGTCTCTGTCGTAATATAACGCTATCTTCAGCTCAACTAACTGGCCAATGTTTTATGCCACGTTAATATCTTCAGAAAATCGAAGGACGTCCGTCTCAAACCAAGGTCAGAGAAAAGGGTAGGTGGTCCACTTGGCATGGGCTTATAGTTATTTTAGGCGGGAGGGAGCTACCCCTTCTTTGAAATGATTAGCTATTGAATGGATAGGCAATTTCGAGCATCAACAGAGACAGGACAAAATTGATTGTTTTTCATGGATGTTTCCAAAGAAAACCACGGAAAGCATTCCTGAATGCAGAGAAGTGAGAACCACTTCTGATTTGAAATTCCGAATACAGAGATAATTAGCATCCTAATGAATGGGAAATATGAATCACTGCTGCCCATGTACGCTCGTTTTCTGTCAGGTAAATTTAGCCTAAACTTGCATTGTGAATTGAACCCTCCAATGAAAACAATATTTTGTAAAAGCAATTTCATTGCTCATTGAGGAAAGAATGGATACGAAAGAGGGGGTATGTGTGTGTGCAGAATTTAAAGCTTTTATTTTGTTTTTAAAGTTTTTACTTAGGGCTGAGTTAAGTCCGGATACATTGATAAGAGCATACATACAATTGTCAGAACGCATGAAAAATCTTGAACTCGGCAAAAATGTTTAAACGGGTTTGTTGTGGGTTGTGGTGATTTATAACAGCAACAACAATAACAGTTACATGCATTAAATATGGGATATGTATGAAAAAATTTTTTTTTCTCAACCTTCCGGTGACCAATGACTTTGGCAGCACGTCATGTTGGGGTGATCAATTGAAGAAAAAAAACTGAAAAAAGGGGTGATCAATGAATAAGTTACTTCTCTTGCCTTTTATTGGGCACTAAAATATCGACCAATTTATCAAAAAACTCACCTTGAAAATTGACACCCCCACTAAAACCATGTTGGAGAGAATTTTCAAAAAAGATTATCCCTGCACATTGAGTGGAATGTGCGTGAGCAAATTCAAGTCTCAACTATGAACGGTTAGGGCTGGGCGAGGTCCAGATACATAGATACATATTAATGAAAATATGAATAACCTAAGCTCAATATATCATTATATCTACAGCTTTTTATTTCAGTACTGTACTATATATTGTCTTATATACATTTTGAATACAATTGCTTGCCATAATTTTCCTGTAAAATCCTTCTAGTTCTTTCATTCCGTTCCTCTGCCTGTAATTACATTATAAACACTACATGTACGTACCTATGTATAAATCACATGCATTCAGTAGGGAATATCAAAATACTTATTGAGCATTTTGAAATGGGACCTACATTTCCCAACTGACCTGGGCCTATTACCAGCTTTGCTCGGGCCAACTCAAACTCATTTACTTACGATACCAGTCGGTCATGTAGTTAATGAAATATTCACAGATTTGAAAATAGCTTCGCACAGGACCTGGTTCTAAAAGTTATCTTGAAGAAAGATCCTTGACCTAGTAGAACCTATGCAAATTACGCTGTTTATCTTTGCAATTTTGCAAGAGGACACATGATGATTAACATGTTTCAATAATTCAGTGAAATGGAATTCATATTTTTTTACGGTTTCAGTGGCTTGTCGATTTACAAGTATGCAACTTAAAACAAAATTCGTTGGAACCAGTAGAACGCGTTGAAATTCGAAAACGAAATGAATAATCTATTTCATTTATGCATAAAAATGAAATATTGAAATAAGATAAGATCGGCAGCCGAAACCAGTTAAAGACGGGTGTGGCTGACAATAGCCTGAGGTTGGGAGTCGTCTGCAGGTGAAGGCTATTAAAATTGAGTCTTTGCTGTCGCACTAAGGCGAACCGTACAAGTTATGGGCGAAACGTTAATGACTACCTGCTGAGGGTGCGGAAAAGTTTCATCGAGAAAAATGTGCTGCACTATATATATATATATATATATATATATATATATATATATATATATATATATATTTGGGAGGTTGTCTTTTATTTGCTGCTGTGGCAAAGTAACTTTGATGCTCATCTCACCTGTACTATCGTGACTATCGGGAAAGGCTCATTAGCAGTGGGGAAAGACCCAAGGATATCCGCGAAAGAATGGAAAGCAACCAAGAAAGTCAGCATAAATTAGCTTTAGGGTTAGACACAACATTTCTTTAAAAAGCTACAAGTACTAGACAAAGAGAATACCCTCAGACAGGCCGAAGAAGGGGGATAATCTGCCATTAAGGACTGATCAGGCGGATAAAGATCCAGGTAATAGTTAAAGAACTATGAGATTGGATGCCACAAGACAAGAGGATGTGGGTGAAAGATACAAGAATGAACATGGTGTGAGAATCCACCAAGGAAGGTCCTTGCGCTGAGAGCAATTACAGCAATGTAAAGTATTTGATACTACTCAGAGAATTATTGCTGAGTTTGTTAACACTGTCCGTCAGTCGGTTGTGAGGCAAACTCCAGAGCCACGGACGTCTTAGCTCAACCAGTTCAAAATACAAGAAAAGGCGGTGAATCCAGAAATCTATAGGAAGCCATTGCTGAATTTACCATCAGCAGCAGATTACCGATGGGCCTAATTGGATGAAGATCTGGTATCATGCTAGACAATATCTTGAAGAGAGATGCAACAAAGAGGTTAAAGACGATGGTTGTGTATCGGGCAGGCACGGATGCGTTTGGTGAGATGGAGGGCAAAATTTTCAAGCAAACAGCAGGTCCTCGTAGGAGACAGCGAAGGATCAATGAACTGACGAAAGAATTATATTTGCTTTAAAAAAAAAAAAACAGCAGTGAGAAGCGAGTGAAGAGAAAAAGGCAGCCCTGAACCAACTAACTCAGAGCTACGAGAAAACAGTCCGTAAGAAGCAGAGAGAAACGCCGACAGAGGAAATTTTTTTAACACCTTCCAATTCATATCCGACCTCCTAGGGAAGCAGGTGTGTACTAAGGAAGAAGTGGAGGATAATACGACAGCAACGCATGGCGACCCTGATAGAGACACTCCACTGAGGGAATGTCCTTTCCAGCTGCCAACACTTGAGCCACACACTCCTTTCGACATGTCGGACTTTACGCTTAAAGAAGTGAAGGAAGTAGTGAAAAAAGCCCGAGCAGGATCTGCTTCGGGCCCATTAGGCATCACTTTCAAAATCTATAAAATCTGCCCACAGCTGCTTAAGAGGCTTGGGCGTACGCTTTCGAAGAAGAAGCAGGAACCCATGCGCTAGATACTCGCAGATGGTTGCTTCGTCTCTAAAGGACCAGACTCATCAGGATTCGACCAGTTTCGTGAGATCTCTTTTTTGGATGTTGAAAGAAAGATATTCTGAGCCATAACTGCAAAACGGTTAATTTATTTAATGTATTTACTCACTAATGAACAAATTGGAACAAGTATCCAAAAAGGGGAAATTTCGAGGTACACTTGATACCTGGAACATACGGCAGTAATTAGCCAGGTCACCAAGGAAACAAAGATCAATAAGAACATGCTCAGATCTTACCAAAGCCTACTCAAGTGTACCCAAATGATCTAAAATGTAGAAGGAGCCTGGCTCGTGATGTCACATGGAATCATTGTAAATGATGTCCACTGTGTGAAATTTCATCACCAAATGGAGATTCGAAACGGAATGTACAGTATCTGTAATCCTATTTGCGACTGCGATTAACCTACTACTGGAGGCAGGGGGAATGTAGAGAGACAAATACAATGGTGATACAAGACAGAGTCTACATTGATGAATTGACTATGATGACTCCATCGATCCAGGGAAGTTGGATTCTAAACTCGCTAAAAAAAATATGGCTACATGGGCACGGATGCAATTTAAATATCCTGAAGGGAAAACAAACGAAAAAAAAAACATCTTTAGTATTCAAGGTTCCAAGATTCCAACGATTGAAGAACGTGGAATTCGATGCCTTGGAAAGAATTATCAAAATAACTTCAAAGATACCACAGTTCAACTAAACACCTGGCTCAAGGCAATTAACAACAGCCGGCTGTCTGGAAGATTTAAGTTCTGGTGCTTCCAATATGGCATCATACCAAGCTTCCAACGGCCATTCCTGTTATATGACTCCATTGCCTCCACCTGAGTCATTGGAGAGAGAATATGCAGCAAATTTGTTCGAAGACGGCGCGGTGTTCCTTCAACTTTCAGCTCGGTAAAGCTGCGCTTACCCATCTTGTCAGGGGTGGAGGAGTTCGGAGCCACACAGGCAAGAGCGCCCAGCACACCGGTGCTCTCTGGGGATGATAAATTAAGACGTGCTAATGTGACCATCAAGACTAGCAGGAAATAGAAGCTTCAGGAAGCAGTAACATATTGGACACATCAGTATATCTGTAGAGCGGTCTTCGTGAAAGCAGTAGGGCTCTGAACAACCTGAAGATTTGGAGGAGAGAAAGGGATCTGGTTTGCAAGCGGTGACGATCAGCACTGTGCACTCTGAATCACATCTTAACTCGATGCCTCAAAGCACTGGCAGAGGGTAGTTACGGGTGGGGGTATGACAAGATCCTATCTAAAATTACCAAATGTACGGAGACAAGGCTTGGAGGGCAAGAACAACTGTAGAGAACCCACTTTCCACTCTGCATCGAGCTTCTGGCTAGTGGACCTAAAGACGAGACATCTTTCCAGAGAAGGTCGTAGTTACCTCTCTCCGACCAGGTATGGTTCTTCTATCCAGGAGCACAAAAAAGATCTTAGTAGCCAAACTAAGAGTGTGCCCTGGGGTTGGAGCAAAATGGCAATCTCTAACCATCTGTGAAAAATCAAGTATCGGGAGTCAATCCAAGAGGCTATGGTAAGGAATGGTACCCAACACTATATCCCGTTGAAATTGGTTGTCATGGCTTCCAAGCAACACCAATGTGTTGTTTCTTACAGAAGATCGGGTTAGAACTTAGACAATCGAAGAAAGCCGCTGGGGGGATAGCCTCGAGATGGATGTCCCACTCAGGTGAAGAGTACAGGTTAAGGGGTGAAAAGTTAATGGCCTGAGACATCTTCTAAGGATGCAGAAAGGTTCCATAGATAAGAATGTATTGCACCATATATATACGTATATATATAGTTTTTTGTTGTTTTAGCAAAGCATCTTTGATGTTTATCTCACCATTGACTGGAACGATAATGGAGGACTGTCTTGCCTCGGACTAAATCAAGACTGAAAGGGGGAACGCTATGTATTAGAGAGGCTAGAAAAAATATAGGAGTTGCAGAAAGTGACAGAGCCACATCCACAAGGGACTAAGCTTGTGATTCAACGCATTCTTACAGCTTGGTTAAGTATTGTTTCGTGTTTTTAAAACAACGTCTGAATGTCTGTCAGTCACTCTCTCGGTCTTTCTCCCCCTCTCTTTCTCCCTCTCTTTCTCCCCCTCTCTCTCCCTCTCTCTCCCTGAGGTTTCACAGCGTGTATTTTCTTCTGCAGCCTCTTTTCTTAGCTGTACTTATACCCCTAGAAGTTTCCTTCCGGAGACGCGACACGGTTTGATCCGGCTAACTCAATAACGTAACATTATTATTTACAATTTATCTAGTGGTTTATATTTTCACGAATTTATTAGAAAAGAAAAACAATATGATTCCTAATATTCCAGATCTCCGCAAAGAAGAACCTTCCTTGTGGAAAACATTGCCCGGAATAAATGTGTCCTGTTCAAGTGAAGTCATAGACAACGCCCTGAACGTTTGCATCCCGGACATTTCCATACCACTATATGTATATTTGATATTTGATATAATTTTACATATTCGCGTTTTTTTTTTCTGGAAAGATTTTTAATAATCAAAAAAGGGATAGTAGCATACATTTATTGATTTAAGAATTCAATTTATAAGCCAAAATTTAATTTGATTTAATATTTAATTATATGAACATGAATATAATAGGATGGAAATGTTCAAGATGCTAGAAAAAGTTACATCCAATATGGAATGTGCGTATTCGGACTCAGATTTTCTGGATGCAGAAAAGAAAACGGAAGCAAATTTCCAGACGCCAATGACACGTTGACTGCGATGCTAATGCCTTTGTGCTGTTTTGTCTTGCTACTCTTACTTTGACAATTTGAAAAAATTTTCTCAACATTCAAGAACTAAAATGTCCCATTACTTTTTAAAGGTTCTTCAATCAATACGTCCCCCAGTAGTCACTTGTGGAGCTGAAAACATGGAATCTAAACGAAGAATATAAAATCCATTAGGAAACACAAAAGGCAATAGGCAGGCCATGTTCAAAGAATATCAAACAATCGGTGGGCATCATAATTCACAACGTGGATACCCCGATATCATGAACGAAATATTTGATGGCACGAAGATTTAAACAAGTTTAGGAGGTATTAAGACTGCAGCACCTGCGATCAAGAGGTTTGGTGAACCTTGGGGAAGGTCTATGTCTAAAGACGGTATTACAAGATAATGCGTTGGGAGTGTCTTTTCGTGCGTGTGTAGTTGAAATAATTCAAGATAAGGCTTAGGATTGTGTTTCCGTGGTGTGTAGCAGCGGTGGCATCTGGCCAACGAGAAGGCCAACAGATAAAGACATCGCCCCAAAAGATATGCTACCCATCCAGGAGGGGACTCAATGCATTAATTACCGCTTGTACACTCGAAGAGACAGACTAACCAGTATTGCAAATTTAGATTTTAATTTTTCAGATCTGTGCGTCCAGCATTACTAATATTGATGTTCGTTTTTAATTTCCAAAAATGGTTGAAAGTTTTTCCCAGTGTGGCTATACTTTTACTTAGGGATTAAATAAGAGACCCTTCTTTTAGGTAGATATCGAAAATGTCACTTCCGACGATAACCCCTATAAAAGCCCTGGATGCACATGGTCAAACGATCATTAGCGCCGGCACTTGTTGCTGGCTACTCTCTCCCTCTTTCCTTCTCCCTAAGATCGTTATCATTTCGCCGACCAACCGGCCGATCTGATCTTAACCATTTTTCCAACGTGACCCATCTCCGTACTAATTTTGTCCATTTCACTTCACCAACGTCGAGGCATCTCACATACACACAGCTGTGCATCTACGTAACCGTGTCCTCAATACGTGCTTCAAACGTGTATACAGCTCTCACTCTCATGAATGAAATGGCAATGCTTTTTATTATCCGATAGTCACGAAAATCTATCCTAATTCTCTTTACTTCGGGACACACGCATGGATAAAACTCTGTTCTCTGTCTTTCATGGTCTGATTGTCGAGTGTCTATCAGCGTCCGAGGATAGTCCCCAAGTCACACACTCAACTTGGTAGTTCAGCTCACACACTGAACCCAACCCAGTCGCCATATTCATTCCCTGATACGCCCCAAACCATATGGATTCAAAAGCAGTTCAGGCGCCTCCGCTCCGACTCCGCTCCGACTCCGACGCCCGTACTATTAATGACAACAAAGCTCCCACCTTTCACTATCTCTTCTCGTCTCTTTACGCGATCGACCAGATTTATGCTATCATTATATGCATTTCATTTTCATTCGTTATTTGTCATTAATGTCCGTACATTGAATGTATGTCTTAATTGTCCATCCAAATACTTGTATGCGTTCCTTTTTACTTTGTTTCATCTCCGTGTCCAAGTTCATACTTGGCGCACATTCTCTTCGTATATCTCCTTTCCTCCTTCCATGTCTCCAGTGACGTCGCTGCTAACACTAAATCACTAGAAGACAAAATCCTTTGTCTCTAACATCTTCGTGCAACTCATCCGTAACCAGCTAACTACCTTCTACAAACCGCTACACTTTCCAACCAGACATCACGCTAAACTAGATTTTTAAAATTGACCCCCCACCACCGACACCAAAAAAAAAAAACAACATCTAAATAGGCAACACTATTTTGTAGACCATGGAATAATTCTTGTTCTGAAATAAGTGGTTTGTGGTTGACACAAATAGAAAAACTCGTTTCTATTCTTCGTCGTGTTCACGTTTTCATTTCAGTAGGGTGAATAAAACAACGTTTTTGTTCGTAGTCCCTTACTCGGTCGTATCTATATCACCAGAAATTACTTACTGAAAGTTTTGTTTTTTTCCGGTGAGCACAATACACAGAGACTTCTATGTCTTAAGCCTTTCAACAGTCAGACAATCCGACTCTACATAAGCATATTCCAACATTACCAAAAGTTTTGCTTTGGGCCTTATCTATTGTCATTGAATAGCATAAATTGTTTCCGTCGAAACAAAATCATTCACAGATCTTGGGGTAGTAATCTTATTTTATTTGTCAAAGCAAATGCGTTTGATGAGGGCGTAGTGAGATCTATATACTTCAGCAGCTTTCTATTGTGAATTAAGACCACTTTAACATCCTTCCCTAGTTTTCATCAACTGAACTCCACTCCTATCAGTCCAAGGGAGGTGGGTGTTTAATTATCAAGTATCACAGGAGATATTAAGGAAATTAGGAAAGACAAAGAAATTAATTGATTTTATTAGATACGATTAAAGACGATTCTGTTCACTTATATGAATACATCAATTTTTAAATGATTCACTTTATTGACAGGGTTGAGGGTTATATATTCTTCATACACAGATATTCAATACAAGATACGCAAACAGAGTAAACCTGTGCGACCCAGAACAGACAGAGGTCAGTCACAAATACCAAATGCACCACCATCTTGATATAAGAGATAGATATATTTCTGACATCAATATCCCTTTCACACTGGAACTCGTTAACTATTTCTACGAGCATGTTCAAAAACAGCCTATCATAAGAAACTAGCCTACCACACAATAATACTCACACCCTATACGTCGGCTGGATTTAGAAGAAGTTACTCGACCATGGACCATCTCCATTCAATAAATCAGCTTAAGGGGAAGGCAGCAGAATACAAAATGCCATTCGATGTAGCATTTATAGATTTCAAGAAGGTAATTGACTCTGTAGAAATTCCCATGGTCATGAAGGCCATCACCCTACAAGGTGAAGACCCTGTATACATCAAAGTACGACAACATATACAATCACAGCAACTCATTCACTAGGCCACATAAGGACTCTGAACCATCCCAGCTCCAAAAAGGAGTAAGGCAATGTGATACCAGCTCACCCAAACTCTTTACAGCCTGCCTCGAGATGATCTTCCGAAGCATGTACTGGGAAAATAGAGGAATCAAAGTAGACGGCGAATATCTAAGCAACCTTAGATTTGCAGACGACATCATCCTTTTCGCAGAACCAACACGACCTCCAACTAATGCTAGATGAACTAAACGAAGAAAGTAAAAAAGTCGGCCTACACATGAACTTCAGTGAAACAAAAATCATGTGCCACAATCATGTTGAGAATAAAAACATAACTGTCAAGATAGAAGATGCAAAACTCAGCAAGGTAGACCACTACATCTACCTTGGACAACGAATCTCCATGAGATCCTCAAAAGAGGGGAAATCAAGCGAAATCAAGCTCAACTTTCGACAACCAGACAATCCTAATAATCCTGAAAAGAAGTGTGTACAACCAATGCATTCTCTCGATAGTCACTTATGGAGCTGAAACATGGAACCTAACCAAGAGACAGACCTGCAAACTGAAAAGCATGCTGCGTGCACATGCTCAACCTTACATGGAGAGATAACAAGACAGCGCAGTACATAAGGAAGAAAACGGGAGTCCGAGACATCATAGAAACTATCTAAAAAATTAAAATGGTAATGGGCAGACCATGTTGCAAGAATGACAGACAACCGATAGACATCACGACTCACAACACGGATCCCCAGAGATCACATGAGAAACCGAGGACGACAGAACACAAGATGGAGAGATGAACTAGACAAATGCAGAAAATACAGGCTCTGCGACGCCCATGATAGACAATTGTGGTGAATCATGGGGAAGGTCTATATTAAAAAAACTACTGATGATGATGATGATGATACGTCGTTTTTATGATAACTTAGAATATGCATGGTCACACCTTAAAAATTCTTGAAGATATTAAAACGGCCACGTATCTCCTTGATTCTGGACGTTTGTTTGTTTCAATATGATTAGATAGTCTTGGTATGTTCTCTATTCAATGAGTCCACAAAATCCTCTGAATGATTAACGGTTTCGTGTTGAAGTCCGATACCTTGAATGTTCGGGGGATCGCGTTAACATCCTTCCCCTAAATCAGTCTGGGGTGGATGTCTGATTAAATAAAGATCAGCACTTTTCCTTCCGATGATACTGATCTTTACTGAGTTCAGTCGGGTGGTACTAATCTTTACATGTTTAGGTTAGGCAATTACAACACTCACAGACGCACCCCGTTTGAAAAGGTGCGGATCATACGATGTTTAAAAAATAGATGGGGTTTAATAGATTGTTATAAAACCTTTTTTGTACATTTTTACCTTTAATTCTTTCCCAGGTGAGGTCAACTTGATCCGGTCTCATTTGGTGGTACCAATATTTACTTGGTTATATTGAGTGGTACTGTTCATTAGTTTGGGACCTTAGCGGTGCTGTTCTCGACAGAAGCCCCGTGCGAATTCTGAAAGCATTACTCCTACTTGACTTGTTGTACGAGACTGGCCTGAGTTGAACTCTGAGAAGCTTGGGATTAAATCATGTAGCAAATAGCTCATGTGATTTACGTAAATTGTCATGTTTATTCGTAAGATAGTCCGGGTTATGACTGTTGAGATTTTATTGTATCATAGATAGTAAGTTTAGCTTAGCCTGACAAGGAGCCAGATGAGAGGGAAAGATTGTGCTGCATCAATTTTCCAAATGATACGAGTTTGGCAGCCTTGGAAATATCTATTTGAAATCCATTTGTTTTACCGGGACTCGAACACCGACTACTGATGTCGGTCGTATAAGTGCAATTACTTCACGAATACGTATATATATATATATATATATATATATATATATATATATATATATATATATATATATATATATATATATATATATATATATATATAATGCTCCTCTATCCAGGGTTGAGCACTCTCTGAGTGAGGTAACTCAACCATTGTAAGCTTATGCAATGCTCTTCCATAGGAATAGAGCACTCTGGTGAATGAGGACTTTCTGCGTAAAATGAATACATTGCTTAAATTCAGTTCCGTAGTTCAGAGGTAGGATAGCGGCCTTCGGATCCGATGTGAGGGTTTCAATTCTGCCTCGCGGTACTGGATGGGATAAAAGTCTATAGCCACACTGAAGAGGTATAATACATCGAAACAGCTGTCTGTGGATGATACAATATATATATATATATATATATATATATATATATATATATACACACACATATATATCATTGTAATCAAGAAATGGTTGTATGAACCGATAGAATGATTATATTATATTGAAATTTATTGGAAATGACCGTCCGTTATTACACGGTGGATGTATCATTCGGCCTGGAAAATGTTTGATTGTTTATTCTATTAACGTTGTCTGGGCCAAATGATACATTCACTGTGCAATAACGGGAGATCATTCCGAATAAGAGTTCCAGTATATAATACAATTTATAATCATATATAAATATATGCTGTGTGCATGTGCACAAGTTCCGAGGGGTTTTCTTTTTTTTTAACTAAGGACTGAACCAGTTTTCTTGCTGGACACGTTTGCACTTGCCTGATGATTTATTTCAACTAGATAATCCCCGTAATAAAATCCACGGATGTATTTGAATTTCTATGAGATCATATAGAAAAAAAATCCCTGCTGACTGAACTTGTTTAAGTGGGGTAGTTTGTTTCAAATCGTTACCTTTTATTGGAAGATTGATGGAGAAACACACAGCAAAAGTCATTGAATGTATTCTCAACGAAATGGGAAAACATGTTTTTTTTTTCCTGTAACATCGAGAAAGGTCATTACCATATCAACTATTGTTCAGGCATTCTAATCTCTTCTTCCCATCTTTCATGTCTACACGGTGTTTCGGTCGATTCATTCTAGGCCTTCTTCGGCTCTAACATGTGAATCCTTAAGGACAGCGAGTTTCCTTTATCAGTCCAAAAGAAGGCTGTAGAATGAATCGGCCAAAACGTCGTTCTCAGCATGAAAGGGGGGAGAAGAGATCTGAGTGTAAGGACAAAAGTCGATATAATAATAATGTTGTTAGAAAGTTTCCTTTTTATTGAGGAGTATAGGAGGTAAGCCATTAAAAAAAATCGTGACTATTCATTGTAGTCCTGTGTCGCTAAAACGAATCTACCTACTTTTCTTTATTTTTCCAGGCCGTCTCGCCCGATACAATTACGTCTGCAATGAAAAATGACTATGCAAATGTTTCATTGAACATTTCGCTCGCACTTCATTAGGCTAGAACAGGGGGTGGGGGCAGTTGGCATGGGCTTATGATTGAGAGGGTCTGCTCCCCCTGGTAGAGGCAAAAGAAGGGACCATTTAGTAAAGTAATATTGATGTTGTGAACAGTCACAAGGTGGGGGTCCTTAAGCACAAAATATGTAATTTTTTTGAAAAGGTTCATAAAAGATTATAACCGATAAAATAAAGATTAATCATGAATGTTCTGTTGTATTTACCGCTTTGAATAAAATTGCCTGTCATTACCTTTTTTATATATATAAATCGGTCTAGTTTTTTCATTGTTCTGTTACTTGTAATTGCACCAAGTATACCACACGAACATGAATGTATCCAACAATAAATCATGTTTTTTTTTTTGCCCTAAATACAAAAATACTTAATCAACAGTTTGAAACGGGGTCTACATTTCCCATATATCCTGGGCCTATTGCCAGCTTTGCATGGGTCTGGGCTCCATGGCATTTCGGTCGGCTTCAAATTTTACAACAGACGGTTAGATCATCAGGTGGAGCGAATCGGGTATAGTGGTTCAGTAAGATTTTTTATGTGGCCCAATTCCTCACATAGTATTTACAGACACGGGGTTTTTCTTACACAAACAGCCATGAAAAAATTTCAACTTGACTTTCTCGCACATGAAAAATGATTTTGAGCAAAAAATGTTTTAGATATGATAAGCATTGATATTTAAGAATATAATGTACTTCTTATTCGGTTTGGAGGGCGAGAAATAATAGAAAAATTCTTTCGAGTGTGTATTTTTACAATCAAGCAAATGAATTAGGTTATTTTCGATACTACTTAAGTGCTGTGGTCCTTGATAAAAGTGCAGTCCCTCCAAATACTTTCTCAGATTCCTTTTACCCAACGATATCATTAATTCTTGACGAGGCACTTTATTTTTGCGATTTCGCCAGATTGAATCAAGCGACATCCTAAGCGAAAAAAAAGTGGCTCTTGAAAATGTTTCGCGACGTGTAAAGGAATTACTCATGAAATGTTAATTCCATAAATCATTATCAAGATTTAATAAATAAGAGGCAGAAAATGTGTAATGACTGTGGGTATATGTAGTGTCGTCTCTATCAAGAAGCGCGACCCTTCCTACAGCGTTAGTAGTATCGCTTTATTTTCGTAACTCATTCTCCGACATTGCCGACATTCCTCTTGTATCAGGGTTAGGGTTTGGGGATTCTGGATGACGGTCATTGGAGTGTGAGATGCGAAAATAAAGCAATACTTGTAGCTCCGTAGGTGGAACCGCGCTACTTGTCCCTAAATTTTTATTACCTCTAAAGTGGAAGAGACATGAATTTGGTCGAGTCTTTCCCACACGATATCTCTGAAAATGCTCGATGGATCGAAATTTTGTTGAAGGTTGGGCAATTGGATGATGGAGAGATGGTTGAATTCGGAGACGGATCAAAAAATTCATTTTGATTGAGATATTTTTCTATTATTCTTTCATACATTCATGTTCACGCTCATGTCTGTCCTCACGATATCTCCAAAAGTTCTCAATTCTGTGGGAGGGTGGATAATAGGCTTCAAAGGAATTGATTAAACTTTGGGGCGGCTCCATGCACAACTACCTCCCCTACGTCGTTGTTATATGTAAACACCACGTAATATCGCCAAAAGTTCTGAATGAATTTCTATCAAATTTTGGGACGGATGGGCAATGGAATACGGAAGAGAAGTGGTTAGATTTTCGGGCACAATTACTTCACTTGATAATAGTGTTGGCGGAAGTATGCCCTCTCTGAGTGCTTTCTGGTTATAATGGATGTATTCTTCACGTGAAATTATCTGCATCTATTTTTTATTGTACATGCTCTAATAGAACTTTGAGTGAAGAAAATTGTTAGTAATATAGATCACTGAATAAAAATTTCATTTTTTGTTTTATTCATCTTTTTTGCTGCTTTTTTTCTTTTCTTTTTTCTTTTCTTATTTTTTTTTTAACCTCGGGTCGTTACATTCCTTAAAAATACATGGGGTGTTTTCATTGATTTTATTCTATCAAAGAAATTCAACGAAATCACTGATTAATATGGCTTATTTGGGCAAGATACATGCACAGCAACCATACTTAGGAATAATTTACACATAAAACTCCATTTCATTTTAAGTATAAAATGTTAGATAATTAAAACTTGTTGGTCCTTTTTTTTCTTGACAAAAGAATGCTCAATTCGTAAACTTCAATTGATACTTCAATGACTTTCCACATAGGTTAACAAGAACTATTTTTATTCGCTCTTTTTAGGGATGAATTTTTTTCCCTCTCTGGACGTTTATTTTCATAAATAATTTGGTATGGTTACTATATTCTATTTTTTCAATGATTTAGTGCAACTTATACTCCTTGTCTCTTCAAGTAGATCGATTAAGTAACCTCCACGCACTTACAAAAATAAAAATGAAAACGTTTAAAAAGTAATCACAGGGAATAAAAAGAATTGAAATATTTCCACTATTATTATTATTATTTTTTTTTTTTTTTTTACAAAACTACCATTTTCATTAAAAAAAAAAAAAAAAACAAATGAATAGGCGCCGATGATTTTTATCGAAATCCGAGGGTTAGTTCATTTTTAGTAGATTTTCGAAATCTGAGTGTATTTCGCATCAAGATTCTCGATATGCAAATCATAACGTTCAATTGATTGCACAGTGTGAACAACTTTTTCAAAGACAAAAATCTCCTATTCTAATCATAGAAAACGAATGATTTTTTTCTACATCAAAATTTCCTCTAACCATTCCTCTCAGGAACGGCGCATAAATCTCTTACAATAAAATCAATTTTTATACAAGTTTTGGGTTTTCTTCGTCATATATCGCTTTTTCGTCAAAAGTGCATGGAGGTATCGAAGATATGCCCACTACTGCGGCCCAGTCACTAAGAAAGAATTCTTAGCTCCCCTTCTGTGCGTTCATTTCGCAAAATTTTCCAGCTCACTACATTAACAACGTCGACTATGTCGTTGTCAGAGACAATAAACGAGATGCTTTTCTGGTTACAACTAAAGTTCGATAGTTGGCAGCCTGGCTATCCATTCAATGGACTTAGTCACTGTTACTAATTGCTATGCAGTTCGTTCATAGGATCGATCCTCGCTCTATTTCTCTCTCCCTCTCTCAAGAATTATTGGTAGAATGGAAGAAAAGCGGCGTAATTCCTGACGCGGAGTCTGTACCAACACTGAAATCGTCGTTTTTTTTTTTTTTATTTCACGTAGCCTTATATTTATATTGTTATACTTCACGTATTTTTCATTCATTTTATCAAATAAATCTTATGATCATTAGAAGTATACGATAGTAGTAAACTACACAGTGTATTGTACATGTATGTATAGTTCTACATGATTCGTGTGTCGAAGTAATTACGGTGTATAATTGGTGTTAAGATAAAATAAATTTGGAATATAGTTTTCATATATGATATCACTCATTTACTAGTTTCTTTGAGATGATTCTTACAGGAAAGAAACTAAAATAGTTTCAGTGGAAGAGCCCATTGTCCAAATAGCTCGTTAGAATATAAGGCTAGGGGAAAAAATATAGGGGGAGGTAATTCGGTATTGGTGAAGACATTGACTCCTCGTCAGGAATTACGTCGCTTTTCTCCTTTCACCGAATAATTCAATATGTTTACTCAATGATTCAATACAATAATATGAATGCCTAAAAAAAAGGAAGTAAACTTTTAAAAAGGGGAAAAAACTGCCTATTTAAAAAATGCTTTTATTTTTTCTGTTTATCAAGCCATTTTCTCTCTTTCTGTAATAAAATGAGAAGAAAAAATGTTCAATAGATTTCTTTTGTTTCTATCGTATACTGATTAATTGTAAATTATGAATCCAACACGAGAAAAAATGTTATAAATATGCATTACGTGGGTGATTTTATTTAGGAGAGGCACCCACACGAAACTAGTTTAATGCTTTGCTATTTAGTGGGAGACTATGTAGTGAAAAGTATACTGAATATTAAATTACTGGGACATGGAATAGGGAAATTTGACTTGAGTTGCTGACATAGAATGAGCAGTAGTCAACATTATTTCATATTAGTACAGTTTAAATTGAACTAGAGACCAAAGTGGGGGTTAGGATTTAAAAATGTGCACATTCTTTTAGCTGATTTTCAACAAAACTGAACAAATAAAGAAAATCCCGATTTAAACTGAATTCTAGGTGTGTTTCGAATTTTTAACCCGCCTACTTGAAACATTATTTCCTAAATATGTTTCTTTCTTTACTTATGTCAATAAGTTCTCAATCTGTTTTTTCCTCTTATATTCTTTCATTGCTTTTTTTTGTATATTATGCAACAGCACATTTTTGGATCCTCTTTAAACTGAAATTCTTTTTTCATTGCCTACTTTCTCTCATAAAAAGCACAAAGACAGGGAAAGAAAGAAGAACCTTAGTATTTCCATAAAAGAGAGCTCATGACTCTCCTTTTGTGCAACAAAATAGCCAAGTCGAAGTGAGTGTGCATATATATATATATATATATATATATATATATATATATTATATATATATATGTATATGTATGTGTACACACATACATAAGTGCTTTATATAAGTAAATAAGTGCCCAATACTTAAATGTATTACATAGGTAGTGGGGAAGACGACAAAAGCCTCAGAAAGGTCATCTAGCGAGATGAGCTGAATTTCTATATTTTTAATACCATCTGAATTAATCACACATTATAGAGATAAAAAAAATATCCAAAAATTCTTTAAAGGAAGAGGGGAAGCCAAAATTTTCTAATTTATTAGATTCAACGTATAAAATAAATGGGTAAGATTAATAAAGCCTATATTTTTCTTTTTCTAATTCGACCCTTGGTAGTAAGTAACAGAACCGTCGTTTTAGTATATATATTTTTAATACCATAAGCTTTTTTTTCTCTCTTCTCTCCCAACGATAATAGTGCAACAGTAATCAACATATTTTCTTTCTTTTCCTACCTCACAAGAAGGGTAATATAGTCGTGTGCTAGGATCTACTAAAGCACACTCTCTATTTTTTGTTGCATTACTCCCCAGCTATTAAACCTGGGAGAGGCAAGTAGAAAACCCACCCACAGCCTTTACACAACAACAACACACATCACATTTTCTTATAAACCAATTCAACAACAACCAAAAAAATAATAGTCTGCATAATACAGCAGAGCAGACTTAGACAACGACCCTGGCTTTTTCTGGACATCCTGGCTATAAAATCATTTCCCGTTTTTGGTTAAAGTCCATTGCCAAGTATCAAGTACCAAACAGAACAGGTCTCTTCCTAACAACCAAGTTCCTTGTTTTAGTTTGTACGTATACAAAATCGTTTTTATATCGTTTGTTTTTTGTACGGATCTTCATACGAACAGTAATCTATTCACAAACCACCTAATCTTTCTCCTACCTTCACTTCTCTTCTACACGCCTTATATTTCATTTAACCTTTTGTTCCTTAATAATGTAATCATTTATTAAATATTACCTATCTCCATTTTCATAAATATGACGTTATCCTTTATATATACGTAACTACATATATTATATATCTACTCCCCTTACGTGTTTTTTCATCACTCTTTTACACCACTACTAACAGAATAAAAAAAAACGAACACAGAATTCAAAATTATGCATTTGCGTAACGTTCTATAAAAATTTGAGTGTTCATCGTTTCATTTTTACTCGGTTATTTTATCCAGCATTGTAGGTGTATGCATACGTACGTACGATGATACTGCATGAAGACAAAGCAATGTTTATCTATTTAAATGCTATGTTTACATTTAATCCTAAGTTCATATGTACGGAGGGGAGGCAATCGTGCGTGAGTATATTATTGTCCTTATGGGCCTCCTTAGTTACTCCCCCTCTCCTTCTTCTGGAGTTAGTGTAGTTTAACCCACACTATATTGAATATCATTTCTAAAATCCATCTATTGAAAAATATCAGAAGCAATGATTTTGTTTGTTCATTAGTTTTTGCAGAATTTATGCATAAATATTGTCTTAAAATTTGGATCTTTTTTTTTCTTCCTAATTTCGTATCCAGGACACCGATCGCCACCCTCTCCTTCCTTCGTTATTTCCAATGAAAATGATTGCTTTTTTTTTTTCATTTTATACTTTTGTGTTTTTATTGCTTCACTTTTATTATCTTCAACTGAAAAATGAATAAAACTCAATTCATTATTTATTATTATTATTATCGACATTTTATTGATTTAACTAACGATGTTAAAACAGTTTTGACGAGCGGTGGCTCACGAATTCTGTACCTTGTTAAATTTTTATCCTGATCTGGAGCGCTACAACTAATCAGTCTTTACAAAAGATACATTCAGAGGGTGTCGATTTATTTATTCATTTTGCCTACATCTTTTCTTGGTTCATTTTTCATTTCCATATGCATTTCTCGTTTCACTCTTGCTTTTTGGGGGTTTTTTTTTTGCATTCTGTGTGAATAATGTCAAGTGTACGTATTTCGATTCCTTTTTTTTTTCCTATTCGGTTAATGAATTTATCAGATACTTTTCCAAACCTAACATACGTTGGTAATGCCAATAATGGTCTCTATTTTTCTATCTTTTTTTTAGCGAGGATTTTCACTATATTTTGTTATTAAAAAGTGGATTTAACATGACTTTTACCATGAAACTTGAAACTGCACTTTAATGACCTACACATATTTGCAACCTCTCCCTCCTTTAATTCACTGTCTGTCGTAAATGATAATATTCATTCCTGAGGTCAGGAATAAATAATAAGTAAGTAAACAAAAAAAAAACTAAAATGTATCAAACATTCATTTTAATACAAAGTATGTTAACTTTTTTCTTTTTTTTTTTTTTTTTGAGTTTTTCTCTGCAACGTATGTATACGTGAATTTCTCTTGCGATTGCATAAATTTTATGACTGAAGGAAAAGGCGAAATTTAACCAGATCAGGAAATGACTTTCAAAATTAAATTACTGAAGCTGTTTCATGCTTGTTTACACTGCGTTGTGACGAACACGTGACGGTGGGGGAGAAATGAGTAGATAAGAACTGAAACGTTTATACGGTCCATGTAAATGACAGTTTCTATTGTATATTGCCGGGCTAAATTATTTATAACTAGCGTAGCACCAGTAAAAATGACTGAATTATTTACACATGGATAAATTATTCAAATAATTTCGTATCTATTGCGATTAAAAAAAAAAAAAAAAAAGGAAACCGCATAACTTCGATCGAAATTTGTTCTATATCGATTTAACAACTCTTTCTATTTCCGTTTTTGATATTTTTAAAACAATAAGGCAACAGAATTGAGTAAAAAACGAATCGTTTTGATATAAGAAAAAAGCCATTTGTATTCATGACGAATTAGAGATGTCCATGTTTGCTTTTGTTTTTGTTTTTTTAGACATTGGCAGCAGTAGTAGTAGTAATGTAGACCTGAACACACCGACATATAGCTGTGGTGCTTTAGTATGAGCGAACGTACAGATACAAGCTCTGCTTTACCCGCTTCCTCTCTTTCGGTTTGCTTTAGCATGACTGAAACCAACAAACAAACAAAAGAGTGACTTTGACTTTTTTATTATATAAGATGAGCTAACATTTAAAAAATTTGTATTCCCAAGCAATGTTCCTTCCAATTTTTTGTACTCACAGTGCGCAGAAATCTTTTCTACAATTTTTTCCCCTTGACAAAAGTATATGGACACTTTTGAATTCAATGTTGGGAATAATAATAATAATCTTTTGATAAAGTAAATTAGTAAGTTATCAGCAAAATCTGAAACGTTTTGTGCTCATGTTAATCTCCTCTGTGCACTGGTTCAAAACACAGCTTAGGAGGAACTATGCCCCCCAGAATATGAATAGACCATCTTAAAACATAGAACAGACATTTATCTCTTCTCTTTAGAAGAAGAAGTGACCATCTGACAATCATAAGAACGTTTTGACAAAATTGTCTTTTTTTTTTTTTTTTTTTTTTGTGAATGAAAACAGCAAGGTTATTAAGCAATGCCCCAATTTCAAAAAGCAAAACCAAAAAACTACTCTGAAACCTACTAATGTTAATTGATTTTATTTTTACTATTCCACAATTAAGATCTGGATTCATTAAACCAGGAATTGAAAAGAACACAAATACATTTCATCAATTGGACATTCTTTCTTCTGTCTTTCAACTTTTAGTCATAAGATCATAGTGTTGTATATGCAGTCTCTCATTGCCGTTTTTTAGATTAAAATCTCACCTGCCTTGTTGATTCCAATAAAAGAACATTTTCGTCGAAGCCGTGAAAAATCTCTCTGTTCAATTTGTAAGGTTTTTTTTCAGCATTCACAAAAGAATGAAGTGGCATGTAGAATGTCTCACATTGAATACCCTTGTTTTGTACACTTCTAGGTCACACATGGGCAGCAGTGTAGGAGTGAAAAAGAAGTGAGGGGGATGCAGAGCTGCCTGCTCTAGTAGGCGTAACGATCCAGTGGGCAAAGCAAGCCTATACAGCTGGGTGGTTCAAGAGGGTGCTGGATTCTTTTTAGGGGTACCTTGATTCAATACATTTAGCTGCACTGTTTTAGCTAATCTGAGGGCATGAACAGTATGAGAAGTAGGGTAGAATATAGATAGTGATTCCCCCCCCCCCTCAAACAAAGTAACGGAATGCTGTGCCTTCAGCATTACACCCCTGCTCTTGGGCTAAGTGTAAAATCTGCTTCTCTTTAGTTTGTCAGGAGATGATTCTCCAAGACTTTTAGCATAAGAAGTAGGGGAAAAAAAAGTCTGGTTAGTTACTTAATAGAAATTGTCATCTGACCAATTTCTTTTAGCAGCATACTGTGTTGGTGGTGATCAATTGATCAGTGAATAAATTAATGAATGACTTCGCCTGCCTTTTATTGAGCGAAGATCCCTAAAAAGTCCAAATTTTCAAACAGAAAAGTGTGAACACAGCCAGACACAAACTAAGAGACCGATTTAGCATAAACCTATTTTGTAAATTGAGACCACCACCAAAACATTGTTTGGGATGGGGGATTTTTTTTAAAAAAAGACATTTTTTTCAAGACATAATAAAGAATAAATGCTTCAATTTTTAGCACTGTAGCTCAATTGGTGCAACCAGTACCTATGATACATACAGGGATAGCCATCCAGACCCACCTGAAAACTACAGAAACATATGATGACAGTTTTGGTTGATGGTTTCTAATTATTTATGGAAGAAACCTTTGAGCGACTCAGTTCAAAGTTCTGGCAGCTTGAGGTCTTTCATGAAAGTAAAGTGCCATAAAGCTAATTTCCATAAAGTTAGGGATACCTGTTCCAATTCAAAATGTATTATTGCTTATCTCTCAAACTGTGATTGGTCCCTACCTTATTTGCAACTCCTAGAATGTCATTTTGTTCAAATAGCATTTAGTGTGCGTGCTTGTCGATCTTCTAGACAAATTTAGTTTAGTATGGCCAGAGGTCGCAACTGAAGCGGCTGCGCCTGAGCTCTAGTGTTCCATATATCAGAGGTACCCCCGAAAAGTCTAAAAAATAATTGAAAAAAAATCTAAACGAAGATAATCTGAGAAAGAAATTACAGGCGGAGGGGATAGGAGCTGGCGCCATCACTGGCATGGTTCAAGGTGAAACTGGGGTAGGAAGACTGTAATATCAATCTTCTATTCAAAGAAAGTTCTCGCCTGTTTTGAAATTTAGTATTCAAAACTTTGGCACTAGCGGAGAATTTTCAGCTATCTTAGCAGGCCACTACATGCATTCTTGTGGCTTTTGTTATAAGATCAGTAAAAAGCATGTACAGACATGATAACTCTCTCTAATTCATATATTATAGAGGGTGTGGGTGGTCTAATGCTCAATAGCCCTGGGAATAGAATCAGCAATCAAATTTCCAAACTCTCACTTTGATAGTCTGTGTTCAATTCACACTTATGTCTTTGAGAAAGGCATGAATCCTTTTCTCCTTATCCCAGCTATAAGTAAATGGCCATTTTTGGCAATCAGTCTAGGAGATGGACAACTAATTCTATGTTAGGTTGTGGATCGCTGTTGTGGACTGCTAAAAGCCTGGCATAACCCACAGTGCTACATAGTCATCCAATGCACCCTGGTCCATCTCTACTATCCTCACTATGGCTTATCGCTTTACCAAAGCAGGCTGGGATGAGAGAGTTGAGGCTAATGGGTGGCATCTCTCCTTCACTATAATCCAAGTCAAGTGCAAGACGTAGATTCAAATACCGTGGTATAACGCAGCTGCTGCACCATTCAGAACTGAAGCTGTGGTCATCATCAACCTTGAAGGATGAACATGATGAAGAATTCATATGAAAAAATATAAAACTAATTCTCCGATTCAAAACTCATCCATCAGACAAGTTTAGGAAATAAAAATGGAAGTAAATTTTTTTCTAAATCTATTGGCAATCAGTATTTTATTCAACATTATTTTCTTAACAGAGTATTTACACTTACAAACTGTCAACATAGATTACTTCAGTCTTTAAATTGGTCTGACTGGTTACGTATATATGAATCACACATACAAGCTGCAATGGAGCTACAGAACGGAAAATTTAAACATTTACCTTTCATTATGTCTAGGGGAAATGATTTTTTTTGCTCCCTCCCAATTAGGTTTTCAGTGGGAGGGGGTTCAATTTGTAATGCAAGTTTATGCTATATTGGTACCTTAGTTCATGTCCAGCAGTATACATTCTTGTTTTTTGTTTTTATGCAAATTTGGACATTTTTAGTGATCACTGCTCAAAAAATAGCAAGAGAAGTAACTTATTCATTGATTCCTTTTTCCATTGTTTTAATTGATCACCCCCAACTCAGCATGCTATCCAAAGACATTGGTCTTATGATGGTTTCTATTGAGGGACTAACCAGGCCTGTTTTATCTGAATTCATTGATGGGTTTATTAGAGCTTTTCTTTTCTTCTCTTGAACTCAACATATGGTCTAACAAATAGTCTTTAAAATTGACCTTGGACTTCTTTTATTGAGTCTAGAAGAAACAGGTCTGATTAGCCATTCTATAGAAATCATCAAATGACCAACATCTTTTGGCAGCATGCAGAGTTGAGGGAAAAAAAAGAAAAAGGGGTGATCAATGAATAACTAACTTCTCTCACCTTTGGTTGGGGTATTGATCACTAAAAGAGTCAGAATTTTGAAAAAAAAAAGTATGAAGAAAAAAGAAAGTCTTCCTTGGAATAAAGAGTAAATGTTTAAAATTTTAGCCCTCAAGCTTAATTGGTGCGGCCTGTATATGCAATACATACATAGCTAGACCAACTTAAAAACTGAAGAAATCTATGCTGATATTATTTTAACTGCCACTACATTTTTGCCTTTGCACAAAAAGACAGGTTAAATATTTTCCTCTGTCTTGAGTCTGTGTAAATTTAAATGGACAGGTTTATATATCTCTCGTCATTTATCTATTTATTTCTTTAATCATTTTTTCCCCTCACCTTTATTTGTTTTCTTGTCTCTTCTCTCACTATATACAGTGATAAAATTAGAAATTACCCAACAAAAGATTAATAATAATGACAAAAGCTATATTTTTACCTTATCAGCACTGGGTAGTTTTTGTTAGCTTGTCAATAAAACCAGATTTTTCTATCTATAATCAAAATAATTGATACTATGTGGGCGATGTAGATTTTATTTGAATATCTGACACAGAGTTATATATCATTTGTGTCATTCAGGTGGTATTGTACATTTTCTTATCTGTCGAATTCCAGTCCAAACCTAGATTTTACTTTTTTTCCCTACCGTAACAAGAACGACGAGGACAAGAATTACCTGAACAATCCTCACCAAATTTAAGGAAGTAAAAATTAACATTTCCCATCCATGATTCAAAATCCCGACCAACTGATTAATAGTCGTGTCTCTTACTAACTTAGCTCAATTGACAAGTCTTACGTATTCACCAATTCATACTACAAACACGCAAAGGGTTCTTTCATTTGAATGAATAAATACATTAATAAAATTTCCCTACCGTGATTCAAATTCATGACCAAATGATTGGTTGCCAGCTCTACAACTGACTAAGCCAAAGTCTCACATGCCTACAAAAATTTCTCCCACAGATATGCCAAGGCTTATTTCATTCTAATAAATAAATATATTTATATTTATTTATTACGCACACAAAACAAAAGTTGCTATAATCATCTCCAATTGGAAAAGAAGTAGGAGTGAAGTCTGGCTTGCACTTCCTAATTTTCATTTCCCAGTAATAGTTTATGAAAGCTTCATTATATTTGAAAAGCGGGAAAAGAGAGCCTGAGCACAAATCCTGGTGCAAATTGTTATTGGTCACTTTCATAAGTGTTCCCGGGCCAAATCTACATCAGCACTCATTGACAAATCCATACTTGGTCATGGGATTCCATGACATGTTGTGTTAGATATTTAATCTCACCATATTACCAAATGTCCACTTGGATAGTGTAATGGTTAGCATGTCTGACTAACACGTAGGAGGTGCCAAGTTTGATTCCCGGCATGAATGTAAAAAAACTTTGGAAAATTTTCAGCATCTAATCGAGTAGACCCTAAGCTGTGCAATTAGGATGGAGGTTACTCTTAGGTAGACTTGCATCCTGCCCAGGTGGTGGTCATAAAAAAACTTGTCGGTATAAAGTCCTGGTCTCAAGGATCACTAAATTGACGCATGCAACTATAACCGGGATCTCATCACCAACCGTCATACACTATTAGAGGTTGTCTCTTTAGAGACATGACACTTTGTCTTATAATACTAAACTGGAGTGATGTTTCCTTTGATGACACAAAATATGACTCTTTCTGGTCAAACCAATAAATTGCACCATGATATAAATCTAGTTGACCAAACATTTGATATTTTTGTCATTATATAAGTTTTTTGATGAAATCCTATTTTTTTTTTTCTAAGCATTTACCTGTCTTATAATACGGACTGCGCTATATCATGGGACACCAGTTACAGTTTATTCATAATGTCACTTGTACAACATTTTTCTTTCATTTCACTCACAATTTCTTTCTCATCTATTTCCATTCATCATAACCAGCTAAGATATTACTTATAAAGTTTATTTTTAAATTTGGATAAAAGCTCTTTAACTATGGATGCTTCAAGCAATTAGTCAAGACAAATTATCTATATAAATTATTCCAAGATAGTATAGATTTATTGAAGACCAGATTTGGCACAATGAGTCTGAACCCAGAAGTTTATGATATTTACTTACTGGTTGATCATACTTATTATTACTAAACAGAGTATTGCCAGTGTTTTGATGTTGGGAATATACTTTTGCCATTGTGGGAAATATCTGGTTTTGCCATTTTTGATCACCCATACTTCAGCAGTTCCATGAGACACTCATAAATTTAAGTGGGTTTTCATCACATATTGATATGGAAAGCTGACTCAATACCCACTTGATCTTTGAACTGGTTTGACTGGTAACAGACACCTGCTATAAGCAGATGTATTTTTAACTATATTTTAAGTAAAAAGTAATATTTTCTTCGAAATCCAGTTAAGTAATCATTAAATTAACTAATTTTTGTCAAATTCTATTTCTATAATGGCTACTTTATTTTGGGAAGATTTTTAATTACCAAGTTTAAATTTGTCTAACATCAATCATGGTGTAATCAAAGTTAATTTTGGATGAAAAAAACTGATATTGAAAACAGTCTAAAACCTGTTTTAAGTACATGAAAGTAATTCTTTATTTTTATGGCTAGAAAATAGCTTGAAGTTGGAACTTAAGAAAAGCAATTTAAATTATTGCAATATTACAATACATTTTAGAATTCATCACTACAGGTTTGAAGATGGCAAACATTTCTATCTTTTTTTTATGTTCATGTGTTTATGTGTGTATGTGTTTGAGCTCTCTTGGCCGTACCGTTTTGTCTACGAAGTTGAAAATTGGCCTCAGTTCTAACTATAAAATTTTTTTTTTTGATTTTTGGAAAACAAAAAGCTTTGTTGACATTGGGGGAGGTTCTTTATTTTGATGGGTATAGTTGATTATTAACATCTAGACCTCCAGAATCTAGAGGCGTCAAATTTTTTTTTTACTATATTTTAGAAAATTTCCAGAGGAATTTGTTCTGACCATATCTATCCTTTGGTTGTTTGTAATGTTTTTGGTACTTAGTTAAGATGAGCAACATATGAATTATACTATTTTATATAAACATATTCTGGGGTTATGTATACAAAATATGGAAGGTATATGTAGTGTACACTATTAGATATGAATAGAAACATAGCATGATGTGTTTTGTATATTACAAAATAATGGACACTGGCTTTTATGCATAAAGATATCTGCTAAGAGGAGAAAATGGCATTCTTTAACAAGCCGTAAAATTTGAGATACCATGGTTCAAGGAATAAGTTTGGGCTTGTGCAAAGCTGGTGATAGGCCCTTATCAGATGGGAAATGTAGGCCCTGTTTCAAACTGTTCATAAAGTATTTTTATAATCAGTGATAAATACATATGATTCATGTAAGGGTAAATATGAGATATGTCCATAAAGGAACCAAACATTCAAAACAGCACACAAATGAGATGTTTTAAAGTGCTCATTACTGAAATACTATGTAGCAGTGACCATTACCTTTTGTATAAAAAAACTGCATCAAGCTATGTTCGTTAGTTTTTTGAGCTACACACACAATAGAGTAAACATGTGCAAACATTTTTTAAGGAGTCTAGTGGAGTACTGAAGAAGAGAAATAATTGTGTGAAATTAGGTTTCAAATGAAGAAACCCTTTTTTTTTTGAAGATGTCTAATTTTGCAATCAGATAATTGTCTAAAAAAAATTCTGTTCCTTCATGGACAGTCCTTGTACATGTAGTATTCATGGTATGCTTAAAACTAAATGAACAGAATGAAAAAAACCACAATGATTTATATATATATATATATATATATATATACGAAAAAGGTAATGGCATGTGATTTCATTCAAAATGATGATATAGAGTACAATACTGTAATGAGAAGCAATAAATCTCCAAATCATAGATCCATGCGAACTGGCCCATCAAAGCCATGGGCATCTACTTGGGTGGGGTGTACAAATCTCCCATCTTAGATCAGGCCTTCTCATTTAGGGTGAGGAAGTTTGAAAATTGGAACCCTGTAGTCAGCAAAGTGGTACAATTGTTTTATGTAACCCCAACTTAATGTATCTATGTAAAAAGATTGTATTTTTATTATTATTCACTGGTAACAGGGTCGCTGCTAGAGATATTTCATATACATCCTTTTGCCCCTCCTTGGAAATATAGCCTTTTGCGCCTGTCCCCTGTAAAAGTGGCAGCACACCCCCATACACCTAAACCCCCCCCATTCTGTTCTGGCTTATTTAAAGCTAGAATAGAGATGAGCGTTACCAGTCTCTGAAAAGCTTTTTTGGTTCAGTATATAATGAACAGATAATTCTATTAGAAGTCTATCAGATTTTGCACTGAGTTAAGGGACTTAGAGGAAGAAAGCCTGTCAAAGAGAATAAAAGACATGAATACAATGTTTTATTGCCCCGTTTTTAAGAGGAGATTTCATTCCTTAACTATTTATATTCATTGTCTGGATTTACTGCTTCAAAGCCATCACAAAATAAAACCGTGAATGAGAAGGGGGCCTTGTATCCTTTTTGCAAAGGATTCCCTAATCAGATTATATCCAGTATTGTATAGAAATATAGACCAATTTTGTTATTGATTAAACATATCTCAACTTATAATTCCTTTTTTTCTATTTATTATCCTTGACGTGGCCATTGTATTTACATCATTTTTTTTAAATAATGCTTTTTCCCTTTTTAATTTTTTTTCTCCTTTTTTTTTATTTTATTGGTGCAAACAACAAGGTCACTTTGTATTGTTTGGGTTAATTACAAATTTCAGGATTATCAATAACCTTTTTTTTTTTATCATCATTGAACTAAGATTAAGACTCTAATGGTATGGTGCATTTTACACATACTGGACTGACATTTAGAGAAAAAACTGGCCCTTGACCTTTTAAATACAAATCTTTGACCAGTCTTTCTGATAGAGGTGTGGGTGACCTAACAGAAAATGGAATTGGCAAATGGAGTTCAAATTGGGAAGGGTATTAATCCATCTTTTTTGCATCTTTTTGCAAGGCAGATTGGGCTCTTTAGCTTTGGTTGGCTACTAGTCTAGGAGACAGACAACTCTGAATTTAAACCCGGGAAAGTCCAGCCCCTCAGCCAGTGTCGTGAGAAGTGGGCAACAAACAGAATAGAGAATCTGATCCCGAAATATATGGTTAACGAAGCTCTGATAAATCTTTGACAGGCCTAGCAAGCTGGAAGAGAACTATAGTTAATTGCTCAAGGAAAATAAAGACAGATGGATGGATGAAATATTGTGACCATTGTTTCCAACTCTATTACTCACCTTGAAGTGGAAGCTTGTTTTGGGCTTTTTAAAAATTTCTCCCATCTCGATTTCAGATGTTTTTTATCATGACTCATAGATCGCCATCCTATGAAATTAAGATACATTTAGAGAAATCAGAAATAACAAGTCTGGTTGGACACTCAATTGAAACCGTCATATGACCAACATCTTTTGGCAGTATTCCATATCCGGGTGTGAAAATATTAATATTTCGAAAAAGCAATGACCAATTATTAAAGTTATTTCTCTCACCTTTTGTTAGACACTAAATGGTCTGAATTTTCAACAAAAAAAAAAAAGAAGAAACAAGAGTGAATGCTGATGGACACAAACTAGGGACCAATTTAGCTTAAACGTATATTGTAAATTGACCTCCTAAAAGACATTTTAATGGAGAAGATTTTGGGGGGGGGCATAATGAGTAAATGTTGAAAATTATAGTCCTCTAACTATTGGTACAGCCTATATGTGTCTTATATACTGCCAGCCAGCCAACCTTAAAAACTGGAGGAACCTACATTGATAGTTTAGATTGACAGTTTGTAATTGACAAAGCTTCATCTAGGAAATCTGAATAATATTGCACTCTGACCTTATTTGAATTTATTTGTTTTTTTTAGATGTTTTTTCTACCAACTGTTATAACATGACAGCTCAAAATGTTACTCCACTTCAAGTTCACTTTTTTCAGATCTACTTTCATTACTGTTGATAATGATTCACAGGTTTAGTTAATTGCTCAATAGAAAACGTCACATGAACAACCCTGTATGAGAGATAAATAGCCAGCCAGACCAACTTGAAAACTGAAGAAACCTATGGTTCTGGTAGAAATCTTATTTGATTGTTTCTGATTAAATGCAAATAGAAAAAAAGGGGGGAAAAGTATCCAATGTTATCTTGACAGCCAGGGTGGGCCCTAGGGTTCCTGGTGCCCAGGTCAAGCTGAACTTTGGCATCCTTTGAAGTATAGTATTATTGTGTAGCCCAGAAACTCCTTTGCAACCTCACCTCACCCCACTTACCTTCCTTTCCAGTCCGTAGCTATTGTGAGCACTCTATCTCACCAAACTAGTTAAACCTGACTGAGTTTGTAGTCAGTCATGAGAATTTCCTTTGCTAGTTATGTTTTCTCATTTTTACAACAGAAAGTATTTAACTGTCAGACATTCCTGAAAAATCTGACTTTGCATCAGGGAATTTTCTGATTTTTATTGTTTTTACTCTCTTTAATTTATTCACTTTCCCATTTGTATTGGGGGAAGAACTACTGTCTCAGGCATGTAATAGGCTCTCCCTAGCACTTGACAGTGCAAAATCTCTGTCTTTACACTATACCATAAGATCAACATTTACTTATTATTTGTTTCTCTCTAGCTTCTTGCATATAATATGCTAGTCTATAAGATGAATAGTTTACATGAGCATTTGGGAGGACTACCACTCCCTGCAATTTACCCAAGCCAAATAACGAGCTTCAGGAGATGGCCCCAAAGTCATGATTGCAGCACATTCAATGCAGTGTAACATTCATGATTTTTTTTATAATTAAATCATCATCATCAGTCTTTTAACGTCCTTCGTTGGACACAGACCTTCCCGAGGATCCACCACATTTCTCTATCATGGGCGTCGCAGAGCCAGTATTTTCTGAATTTGTCTAATTCATCTCTCCATCTTGTATTTTGTTGGCCTCAGTTTTGCTTGTGATCTTCGGGGATCCATGTTGTGAGTCGTGATGTCCATCGGTTGTCTGCCATTCTCGCAACATGACCAGCCCCATTTGAGTTTTCTTATAGATTAATTCAGAGCAAATTTCAAGACCTCAAAGTGGCCTATTGATAATATGCCTCAATAATTCCATACGTAAAATTTCATGAAACCAATTTTTTTCAAATTTTCCAACCCAATGACATACTTGGCACTAAGTATAAGAAATGGTCATCTAGCTGAAGCTGTAAAATCTCATTTTATTACTCTGAAGATCATTAAGGCAATGGTTCTAAACATTTTTTGCTCTATACATCACCTCGACAGATCAAAAAATTTGACGTCCCGCTTACTGAATAGAACAAATTTTGTGTTGGAAATGTATAATGATATGATGTTCAATTCTGAAATTTAACAATTCTCATCTTGAGTGGATGAATATCTGTAGAGAAAAAAAAATGAAAAAATTTTGATTAGAAAAAGTTTTTTTTAAATCAACAAGAAAACCACTGATATATGAATTTCATGTCACTTGGTAAAATTTGTAAATTCTTCGTTGCGTGAAATTTAATAACAACAATGCAATTACTTCATTGCTTTTATTCCTCACAAAGTTGATAAATTAATCATTAGTAATTATGGTATTTATAGTAAAATTAGTAATTAATAGTATTGTATTATTAGAAATTAATACTTTTGTATGATTTGGAATTAATCAATTAAGCCTTAAGATAACTCATTTTTTAGTTATGGAATGCTTTCTGTTCTTCACACCATACGACAAAATGTCCCCAAATATATTTGAATTACCCTCTTGTAGAGTGTGAGCCTCACAGTCAATATCATGGAATTAAGGTGTGTAGAAGCTGATTCAAATTTCTGAATAGTGATCAGCTTTACTTGGCCAGATTATAAAAAGGACTCCATTTGCTTGAACAAAAGTTATTAAGCCAAAAATCAATCTTCGCCAGTAAAATATTCTTTTGAATAGAGATAAGTGCATATCAAACTGAGATCCAATTTTTAAGTCCAGTTTTTAGAAAAAAAAATACAATAATAATCATGATGATGATGATGATGTGAAATTTTCATAATTATGAATGTTGAATCATTTTGCATCCTTTATTTTTCTTTGCTCTAGCTTCAGTTGAATGTTACAGGTTTATTATATGTATTCATTATTGTGTTTGTGAGGGGGAAAATCTGAAAGAATATTTTTTTTCCCTTATATAAGAAAACAAATGAAATAGAAATTAATTTAGATAAAATAAATCATGGATAATAGATTGAAAAAAGTTCAAATCTATGATGAGAATGACTAAGAGATCTTCGGACATGAAAAATATTCAAGAGTTGTGGGGTTGAATAACTGTATTACGATATCATTCATCCCAAACTGGTTTAAATATTAAGTTATTACACTTGAAATATCTTCTTTTTTTTTTTTACATCATAGAGAATGATGCTGAAGTGAAAGATTTTCCAATGTCATGGCTTTTTTCAACAGATTCAATGTAAATAGAGATATAATTCATTATCATTGGAGGTTTTTGAGTCCCTGAAAGCACCCAATAAGTTAGTTTTTGAATATGATTTCAAATTAGAACATAATGCTGCTCATGCTGCTGATAACATCACCTTTGGAATGAGTACTACTACAGTGCAATCTGTTCAGCGTTGGTTCAACAGGTTTTGATTTGGAAATATGAATAACAATAAAAACCTCAAAGGAGGCCCAAACCTATTCTTAACAAGGGAAAATTATCAAAAGCAGTGGCCAATGACTTGAAAACAACACTTCAAGCACTTTCAACAGTGACCATATCATATCATCTCAAAGCAATAGGAAATTATAAAAAGTTAGGAAACTGGGCTTCACATGAACTGGATGAAATGCTTCATGTTAGTGTCACAAACCACATCTTTCAGCTGACTATGTCTAAACTTAGAGAATTGGGATATGAAATCATGTAGCATTCTCCTTATTCACCATACATTTCTCCAACAGATTATCAGCTTTTCAAGCATTCTGAACCTCATATCCAAAATAAAAGATTCAGTAATAGAGAAGCCATAATTTGTGCTTTTACTGAATTTATGATCAGTAAAACCCAATAATTTCATAGAGGTGGCATATTATCATTAGAAGATCATAGGAAATAAGTTATTGCTTCAAATAGATCATATTTTGATTAGATATTTACCATTTTTTGTTGTTCATATCATCCTTCATCTTACTATTCAAAAAAGAACACTTCATTCACTGAAACTTACACCATTTCAGTGCAAAGCACAAAATAAATAGTAACCATGTTGCCTTTGGCTCTCTGTGCTTCAGGTACATAGATGCTCAATTTATCGGACGTAATTTTTTAGTGAGCTTCTTGAAATGTGTTTTCTATGCCATAAAATATTGTGATTTGTTATCTTAGTTTGTGGATTCATTAGTCTCAAAAACAGGACCAACCTATGCTCAACCAACACTATATATGTACATAAGTGGAGAACTTCGGGTGCTTGGGCCCCGGACCCTTTTCTTCTCATATCAAATCTTAGTCAAAATTTTTTTTAAATAGCATTGCGGATTTCGTTTTTAAAAATGTCCTCGCCCTTCTGAAAGGCTGTGCCCATCACTGGCATGGCATATCATTTGTCCAAAAGTCATTCTGTACACAAGAGTGGCTTATGCACGAGTACACAGAAAATAGCTCAGCTCTCTTGCTACTATTTCACCCAACACATGAAGTGATCAACAGATAACCAATCATTATTTGTTGCAATTGTGGGCTTTCACAGGGCCAAAGTGCTAGCCCAACACACAAGGTATACTACTTTACTGGGCTAGAGGGTTCCAAATGTCCTGTTATTTACCCATAACAGAAGGAAGATGTGGATTCATACCTTTTCCCTGAGGCCATTAGGACATAGTGATTGCAAACTGTTCTAGCCAGAGTTCAAAACTGGTTCACTGATTCTATTCTCGTGTCATAAACAGTTAGGCCATCTGCACCTCACTAAGTGAATAGATGTCATTATTTTACTCCTATATGCCATTTAATAAAGATATGCTCATTGACAATCTTTTGATTTGCTATTAAAATGCAAGAGGAAGAACCACACAATTCCACATACTCAAGGATCATGGGAATTGTCAATTTTCCAAAGGAAAATTATTGGCTGATCCGAGGTTAAATGAACTGATATTTAACCACCTCCCCACAAGGGCAGAATGTGACATAAGGTTAGTTTAACGAAGGATCCATCACACATACATGTGGGAAATGATATGAATTGCCCTGTTTTTGTTTTTTTCTTGTTCTTAGTGCTGATGTTATGAAGGCCTCTGAATGCCTTCGATTCCCTGATAGTTCAATGGTAAGGTGCTGCTGCACCAGGGTCGGAATCCCCAGGATAGGCTTTCCTTGTTCATATCGCATCCAGTATGAAGATGAGAAAACAACAGAAGGTTCCGTCTTTCAGCAGATGTGGCAAAGTGTATCTAAATTAGGCCTTCTCTAGCATCCCCACCCAAAGGCCGGGTAGCTTCACTCTGAAAGTGAAATGAGCCAGCATCAAAATTGTGAATTCCACATTCAACAGCAAACCATATAATCACAAATAAAGGGAAAGAAACTACTGCTTCTCATTCAGGTTGACCCAGGCCATAAGAGAGGCATCTTTTCACAATGAGATGGGAAATTGGAAATAAGACCCTTATTGCAAGACAGCAGATATGGCAAAGTGTATTTAAATCAGGTCTCCGTCTGTCTCAAAAGACAATGGAATGACACTGAAGTGACTTCTCCAAGGCGCAAGTATGGGTGAAACATAGGAAGATCCTAGGATACTCAGTCGACAGAATATCTCTCTTGGCCTTACTGATGTAGTCCAAAGTAGAACTGTTATACATGCATGAAAAAAAAGTAACAGACTTTTGTTTTATTTGAGGGCTTATTTTTTTATATGACGAGTATTTGTCCCCGTCTTGATGATGTTTGACACTAGAAGCATCAGAATTTTTACCAACCAAAAAACTAGCAGCTTTCATTTTATACAATCTAATAAATTTCAGTTTTTAATAGGAAAAAATTTCTAAAAGCTACAACCTCAAATGATACAATGTACAATATTTATAATTAGGATTCCAAATTCTTTTATATCAATCGATTTTCAACGATTCATATTGTTAGCAGTAATAAAAAGAATTATATAATATTTCTGAGCAGGGGTTCCTTGAGATATGAAAGTTATTTCAAGGGTTCCTCTAATTTGAAAATGTTGAGAAAAGACTGACTCACTCAAAAGTGAAATAATTAACATAAATAAGTAAGTACTGTGCTCAAAGTGGCTATTGCATCAGCCTTCCCTGCCTAGGCTTCTTCGAGGTCTGCAATATGAAAAACTGACTTGACAAGCGCCTGAAGTGGTGTCACTTACTTCAGCATATGCTATTACCCACAGCTGAGAGAGTGGAGACAGATTCATGCCTTTCCCAAGGGGTTTAGTTCCAGTCTCAATTTGAGTTTGAACTTTGGTTGCCAAGTCCATTTACTGCACTGTTAAATGATCAGCTACCAACACTTCCTATATTAATAATATCCATATAATTATTTACAGACACTGGGCATATGAACCTAAATATATCATGAAAGAATGACATCACATTTTGTGCTTTTTGTCTTCTTTCTATTTTTCTCTGTTCCTTCCCTTTCACTTCTTTAACCAACGTAATCCACAGTTCCTGACTTATTTCTGACCAAGGGAAAGTGTTATTGATTGAATCGCAAGATTTCATTGTTTAGGGAAGATGATCTCTTAATATGCATTTAAAAAACGAAAGGTGGATTTACTATTAGGTTAGCAAGAAAGCTGCCAAATATTCTGTTCAGTCAACACAATTTTGTGATTTCTCTCGAACAAAAAGAAAAATAACTTCAATTATTCAACATAATTGCTATCGTTATTCATCACTTTTTATCAACATGTAGACAGAATCACATCAGTTCTCAATCATAGAAGGTTTGTAATACTATTTTGGCATATTTTCTGAAGCTCTGACTTCTCATGGACGGTGGTTCTCTGACTTCTCATGGACGGTGTATCCCAAGGGGTACTGAGAGAAATTACAGATGAATGCAAGGTTTATAAAAACACTTGAATTCGAACTAATCATAACCACCTAAATGCAATAATAAATCAAAAGAATCACTCTGTAAAATCAACTCTTTGGTTTGCACATATACCCTTGCTCATTCGACTTGATTGCATGCTCTTGATATGGTTTTCTTATAGTATAAACCAAATTTTTTACAAAATTGTCAATTGAGAATGATATACGAGTGTGTCTCTCTGAAACTCTGCTTAGAATTGAGTTATTTGTTGTAAAAAGCAAAACTCAACTATCTGATCAAAAATGTAAGATCAAATTGAATTAAATTGGTAAATTGAGAACCATGCAACGTGCACAGGAAAGAATTATGCTGGGCCTCACATGGAGAGACCACAAGACAGCACAGTACATCCAAGAAAAGACAAGAGTCAGGGACATCATAGAATCCATTTAAAAATCTCAAATGGTGGTGGGTTGGCCATGTTGCAAGAATGGCAGACAACCGATGGACATCACGACTCACGACATGGATCCCTCGAGATCACATGCGTAACCGAGGCCGGCAGAATATTAGATGGAGAGATGAGCTAGACAAGTTCAGGAAGTACTGGCTCCGCGATGCTCATGATAGAGAAGTGTGGCATATCCTGGGGAAGGTCTATGTCCAACGATGGACGTTAAAAGACTGATGATGATGATGATTATTGAGGGTACCTATACATTGTACACTTCAATCTTCCCAAAGGGTACACCAACACTGTGGGACAAGACAAATGGGTATGCTGGGAGTAAAAAGGTTGAGAACCCTCTTTCAATGATGTACTGCAAGGTGGTAATTGGAAGGTTCCAAGTCAGGCAACTAAGCCAAGTTCAGTAGAACTTCTCAACCTGCCTGCAACAGTTTTTTCATGATCCTCGGAACAACGTATGATCTGGCATTGTCATACAATAGATGGATTTTGCGGAATCGTTGATGGTTCTCAGCAATTGCATCAGCCACACATTACAGCTGTAGTGATTTTTTTATCAGATCGAGCAGTAAAGAATTCCCCTCGTGTCTCACCACCAACTAAACACAACCTCCTTCTGATGCAACGCACACTCTGGCGAGACTCCAGTGGCACCTGTGTTATCTTTATAGATTCGTCTGTGCGCAGTGGTGTAGTGGTGTTGGAACATGTGGGTAAATACTCTATCTGAACAATTCACTGATAAGAAAAATTAGTCAGTACACGTCCAAATACAAATTCAATATGGTCTCAAAACTTATGCATAAAGATATTCTCTCCAGGAAGTGGGGTTGGGGTTTGAAGTCCCCACTCCACTCATATCAGGCAGCCTTGCATTTCCACACTTTTTTTTTCTAATACCACTGTTTATACATTGTATTGACATACAAGTGATCGAGCAATTACCATTAATTAGTGGGAGGGAGAGGGATTTTTTTGTTCATTCTCACACCCCTAAAATCGTGATGATGTTATGTTAGGTTGAGTCTTTGGAGATTAGGGTGGTAGAAAGTATAGGAGATTGGGGTGTCGGAGAAAGGAGAGGATGTGTGCACTACCTCTATAACTGATAGCTTCAAAACAAATCTTTTTGTCATAAAATTGGTGTGGGGCAAGTTTCTAAAAGCAATCGATACCTATACGCATGAATCAGTTGTCATCTGTCACTTAACAGGGCTCCGAATTTTCAAGTCTAAATACTTTGCCAAACACTGTTAAACATCTGAGCAAAGGTCAGTTATGATGTTGGAATACTCATCCGAAAGAGTGGCATAGCTCTATAGCCAGCTTAGGCATCTATGTTGGAGAAGGAAACTCCAACACAAAACTTACAACCATGGAATCTTGCTCCTGTTGTCACCAAGTTAGCCATGGCATATAAAATTCAAGAAAAGACACAAGCTTTCTTTCTATGAGCAAAGAAAAATCATGATCATTAACATACCTGATTGTAGTCCAAATAATGGTGTATTACTGATTACAATTAGGAAACCATCAATGAAAACTGTCACCAAAAGTGTCAACATAGGTTTCTCCAGTTTTCAAAATGGTCCAGCTAACTGGCTGGCAATGTATTTATGTATCATGTGTACAAGCTGTGCCTATGGAGCTGGAGGGCTGAAAATTTTGAGATTTACTCCATATTATTCTTGGAAAAAAAATGGTTTCTGATCCCAATTTGTTGTATAAGTTCATACTAAATTGATGTTTAGTTTGTGCCCAGCAGCCCAGCAGCATTCATGCTTGTTTTTTGGAAATTCAGACTTTCAAATAAAATACGAGAGAAGTTACTTATTCATAATTATACACCCCTTTTGTCGATTTTTTATTTGATCACTGCCAACATGGCATGCTGCCAAATGATGCTGGTCACTTGACGGTTTCTATTGATTGACTAACTTGGCCTGTTTTTCATCACCTTGGGAAAAAAAAAAAAGTCTTGACTTTTTCTTTTAGTTACACACTTGACGAGGGCTAAAGAATGGATCAGCCGAAATGCTCTCAACTGCTTGCGAGAAATCAACATTCTTATCAGATATTCTGAACACTTCAATGAATGGGTTTCATTGAAAGTGATGTTGATTAATGAAGGCAAAAGCAATTCTCTATGCTTTGAATTGAAAAAGTTTGTATCTTCTATACCTGTGGGCTGGACTTTACTTCCTCAGCTGTTCGGGAACTTCTTTAGCATTGTAATATTTACTTTTGCCTCCATTTTTCTTGTCTTTGATTTTATTCATATTGATCAACTCTATACTTATGCTGGCCTCCCCCAGCCATTATGATCTGGATGTTATAACCGAGCCACAATCAATTTAGATCTTTTGGAGCTAAATCTGGCTATTTTGAAATTGGATTAATATTTTGGAGTCCATCCACCCACATTATAACACAAACCGCTTTATAATGAGGGGTTGGGGCTGTAGATATCATTTTATAAGACTTTATTACGAATTTGTTTCACTCTTATTCATTACCAATACATTGTAGATGACTAAAGGGGAACTTGAGAACTAACCTACTTATATGATATGGCACATGCATATTTATATTTTTTGTCCGTAACGATTGTCAAAGGAGATAATTTTAAAATGCTAATTGGAGAGTAGTCTCACTTCTTTTTTTCTTTTTTTCTGCAATTGCGTAAAAAATCCAGGTTCATTCTGGTTGAACATGAACAAGAAAATGTAGAACAACATTTGATATTTTTTTCAAGCAATTGCCAAATTATCTAAATACAGCAATCAATTTTTGACAGTATGGGTAAACTAGTAAAATTATAATGTGCAATAATAGAAAACTACTCTTTGATCGAAGCAAGTGCTATAATATCAATTATTTGAGAATTAATGTGTGTGTATCTTTGTGATATCCGAACTATGATGAAATTATAGAGTACAATGATAGACTACTATAATATTTGATCAAGGCTTGTTTAAAAATAACACCCAATGTATTGTGCTTGTCACTGAGAATTTTAGATAAATAGAAAGGCTTTCATTACGCTGTCAGTATTTATTGCTAAGACGGAACCATCCACCTGGGGAGAGGATGACAAGCTGTTACCCTACCCATGTCTTTATCAAGAAAAAAAAAGGCTCAATACTTGAAAGGCCCTCATACAGAGGAAGCTGCTTATTGTGATCACTCTGGGATAGGGTCTTTTAGATAACTTTAAATTGATGATAACATCAGCAAGGGATAGATAGAAGAAGATGCTTATTGTGATCACTTTAAATAACATGTTTTGGACCAGCTGATTTTGATGACAACATAGAACAAGCCCTTGGCAAGGGTCCAACTTAACTCCTACTTCTATTCTGACTGAAGATAATAATAATAACTTTTGTATTGTATAATAAATAAATTTGTAGGTATATAAATCTTGTCAGTTTAGATCAGTTGGTATGAGAGCCATTTTCAAAATCACATGGTCATGATTTCAAATCACAGTAGAGAAATGTTAATTTTACATATTGGTTTGGTTTAGTGTGACGATGACATTAAGTAAGGATATAAAAATTGGAACAATTGAATAACTGTAACTATCTAAGAGGGTGAAAGGTTTGATCCTCATTTATACGTGTGGTTGTGTGTGTGTGTGTGTGTGTGTGTGTGTGTATGTTCATGTGTTTATATGTGTGTTCCAGTGCTCTTGGCCGTACTTTTTGTCTACAGACTTCTAAATTGGCATCAGTACTCCATAAGACCCCCTCTAATGATGGTTTGTTATTTTTTTAATTTTTGGAGAAAAGGCTTTTTTGACCTTTATTATGATGGATTTATTTCTAGCATCTAGATTTTACAGAATGTAGGTATTTCTAGATGTTTTTCTTACTATATTTTAGATGTTTTCCAGTGGAAAATACCAGTGATGTCATTATTACAATTTATTCTGACCATATTTATTCAATGGAATTTTTTTACATGACTTCAAATTTCAATGCTACAGTTGTTCAATTATTGACTTTAATGGCAAGTCTGCATTTATTGTTATAAATAGAAAAAAATTCACTGGTTAATCTCTGTGAAGCAATTCACAGACATATTTGAATTTCTAGGAGATGATTTTTCTTCCCTTTTTTTTTCTTTTAAATGAACTTGAAGAGTCCATATTTTCAAATGGTGTGTAGGAGAAAATTTTCCCATCAAAATTGTTACCTTCAAGTGGAAGATTCCATTGTTTCAACAGAGAAATAAGCAGAAAAATCACTGAGTTCATTTGTTAAATCATGTTATTAAATTCATTGTTTTAAACAATTTTGTATGAAAAATTAACGTGAAATTTATATTTTTAAAAAAGTCCTTAATCTATTTAAAATAAAGTGTTTGGGACCTATAGATTTTGATAACAATTACCATTATCTGTATTTGTGTGAAGAATTGATTCCAGTCGCTGGGGCTTCCTTCTCCTCTCCCAGCTATAAGTAAAATAGCCAAGTAGACTGGGCTCTCTAGCCTTGGGAAGGTAACCAGCCTTGAAGGACAACTTTGATTCCAAACGAGGGAGTAGAGCCACCTTGAGGTGGTAGGATGCCAACTTTGATGTCCTTCTGGGAGCTCCTGCATCAAGCTGATGCCAAATATATCACGCTCCCCTTTGGACTACATCAGCAAAGCTGAGCGGAGGTTCTGTCGGCCTGCCAGGATCGTCATACAATTTGCCCAGGCTTGCACCCTGGAAATGACATCATGTCATTCCTTTGTCTATCAAGACAGAATGAGGTCTTCTTTATGTTGTATTGAAACAGTGACAAACCTGTCGATTGTTTGACATATACACATAATCATAATCATGCATAAAATTAGTTCACCCTTGCCATCAAAAAAATGTTGGGTCCACCTTGTAAGGCTGGTATTGACCCTCTGCCTCTTGATTAGCTCAATTTCCCGATTCAACGCCATTCCAATGCCTATTTTGGATAAATCTCCGAGATGAAACTCGGATTATATCCCTTTCTGGACGATTCTGGCAGTCTTGCTCTTGGGAACCTACTTATATCATACGCCACTGTATGTCTATATTTTTTGTCTGCAACATTTGTCAAGGGAGATAACTATTAGAGGCAAATTATACACTAACCTACCCTTTTTTTTCACTTTTTTTTTCTTGTGACTGCATAAAAAATCTGGGTCCATTCTGTTTGAACATAAACAAGAAAATTTAGAGAAACAATGTTTTTTGATTTTTTTCTAGAAAAATAGAATTGCAAAATTATTTAAATATTGCCATCATTTTTTGATGTCATGAGTAAACTAGTTTGTAAAATGACTGAGTGAATCCAGAGGATTTATAGACGTTACAACATCAAAGTGGTTTTCAGTTGCACAAGAACTCTTTGCATCCTTCGTACCAAAGTTGGTCAAGAGAAGTGGATGAGAAAAGAAAGCATTTCTGAAATCGCATGCTATTCTCTCAGCAAAGTCTTACCAACTGAGCCAGATTATCTTTCACAGTAACAGTTATATTGACCAGATGTTCCACTGTGGTGCACTCACTTAGAGTTAGCCTCAAAAGAGTCTGCCACAAAAAAGCTATAACAAAATAGCTAAGTGACAACTGATGATACTTTTGTTAAGCATAGAAAGTGCTAGGTGCCAATTGATAATACTTTTCTTTAGCTACATGTGGAAAGAGCTAGGTGACGATTGATAATACCTTTCTTTAGCTACATGCAGAAAGAGCTAGGTGACAAGTGATAATATTTTAGAGCTATGTGGCAAGTGATAATGTTTCTGCTAAGCATAGAAAGAGCTAGGTGCCTATCGATAATACCTTTCTTTAGCTAAGTGTTAAAAGAGGTAGGTGCCAATTGATAATACTTTTGCTAAGCATAGAAAGAGCAAGGTGACAATTGATAATACTTCTCTTTAGCTAAGTGTTGAAAGACTTGGGTGAAAATTGATAATACTTTTGCTAAGCATTGAAAGAGCAAGGTGACAATTGGTAATACTTTTCTTTAGCTCTTATGCATGACTTCAAAAGGTATTATCAATTGTGACTTAGCCCTTTTGTTGTAATTTTTTGGCAGCTAGCCCTTTTGTTGGCAAGCTCCTTCAGGGTGTAAGTGTAATAGTTTCCTTTTGGGGGAGGAAGGCCATGAAGTTACCATGGTTTCAAAAGTATCATTGAATACCAAATGCGGAGTGGCATCTATAGAAACGGTCCTTCGCCTGCAGTCGCTATCCACACCTTCAGGAAATTTGAACAAACATCAATAAATGACTACAACTCTGAAACTGAGCCATTTGTAAATCCTAATTTCTAGATTTGTGATAACCTAAAGTCTTTCCCTAAAGTTGAGGGTGTGGTCAGTCTCCTAAAGAGAATATGAAACTTTCTTGCTAACACAAGCCTCACACTACGCAAAGTCTCACACAAGCCTCACACTACGCAAATGAAAAGGAAGTCTTAGTAACGTTTCTATTCCAGGGTGACACAAAAGTCCTTGAGGATCTTGTTATGAGTTCAAGTGTCATTTTGGCCCAAAGCAAAAAGTGAACATTGTCTAGATCCAGGGGGCTGTCCCCGCAGGCTGCATCTCTGCATCGCTGTTGAAAGGGTTGAGCCTGGGTCAATCTCTGATTACTGAGGTAACCCAAAGAGAAGTGCTGAGGAAACTAGACAATTTCAGGCACAACCCACATTGTGCGGGTTCTCACATTAAATTCGACCTTGTGTCATGTTGCACCTTTGTGGGGGAAGTGATAAATACCTTCTATGCCCATACAACAAAACCTCAGCCTATATTAGAAGTACCATCTATGTTCCCTTCTTTCCTCAGTTGCCGAAGTTGGCAAAACCTTTTACATATCGTGGCAAGGGTGTATGAACAACCTCCTGTGATTTATTGGACCTGTCAACATCCACATTGAACACATTTTCAAGGAACAATGATTTTCCACTACCATAAAAGATAGAGAACCCATTGAATTTCTCAACAGGATAGTCATTAGAATACAATTGAGTGCAAATTTCAAGTCTTGCTTAGGTGCATGAAACCCTTATGCCTGCCCTGCTCAAGGATTGCACTTACCTCGATATACCAAGATCCTACACAAGAATCCCATCAGCTGTACACTGGGAATGGAGTGTGTTAATTTTTATTTTCTGACACATCAACAAATACGATTGTTGGTGTTTACTTTACACATAGACTCTACTGGGGAAATGCAAAGCTTGTCCTTGTCTTGAACATGCAATCCTAAGATTTGGAGCTTTGTGCAAGACTTTTGACCGTAGAATTGACAGAGTTCATTCCTTCAGAGATGGACATACAGCCAGAATCCAGCACTTCTTACAGAGTTTTCACAAGGTTGTGTTGGAGTACCTCTACTTATATAATACACCATATGTATATATCTATAACATTAGTCTGTAACATTTGTTGAGGGAGAGAACTATCAAATGCTAATTATGAAGTAGTCTCCCTCACATACTTTTTTTTTTTTTTTCCAAATTCTTAAAAAATCCGGGTTGATTCTGGTTGAACATAAACAAAAAAAGGCAGAGCAATTATTTTTTGCCAGCAAGGGTAAACTAGAGAAAAATTAAACTTCAATGATTTTATTCATCGTATGTCAATAACAGTATGAAGAATCAGGTTCTTACATCCTAGACATTCATGATACGCACAGATAGATCACAATCCTATAGGCTATGCTGCAAACTTTGTACCAACTTCCATCTTGCAAACACTTCCTGCTCTGAAGTCCGACATTTCAGAAAAGGCCTTCAAGTAGGAGACTTAACACTAAGATCAGTCTACAGATTTCCACTAATAAGATCACTGCTTAAATTGATCACTGATAGCCACTTCTTTCACCTTTCACACAAACTCTAATCTGTCCTCAAAGATTACAGAAACTTCACAGTATTAATCATATTTAGAAGTGAGTCAGAAAAGACACTTTTTAATTAAATACAGCTCTCATCTAAAAACCTTCAGACCATCACTTATAACCTATACAACTTTGTTGTGATGTCTTGTTTTCCTTTTTTACATTGCATTGTTTATTACATTGCCTTGTGTACACATTCATTTAATCACCTTGTGTATTCTTTCCATCAGTTTTTACTTTTATCTCAAATTTATTGACAGTTTGGTTCATGGGGGAAAAGTGTATGTTCCAGCTGTCTAGGTTTATGCAGAAGTTCAGGACAGCGCACAATAAAAAATATACAAGAGTATAATCCCCAATTTTGAAACTTCAAAACATTTTACTTTCATGCAAATACAGAATTCTACAAAAATATCCTTTGCTTTAGGTTGTAGTTATATAGCCAACATGATCAGAAAGACAACTCTTTATTTGTGTAAACATTTCCAATGAATTTTTTTAATTTCTTTTTTCCAAATTCTTGCATCTATAGAAGGGATTCTCAGAGTTTCAGGTCTCATTCCTTTTTTTTTTTCCAATCCCTGGTCTCCTTGACCTCCCTGTTCCATTTTGAATTTTAGTCAAGTAATTTTATACGATTATACTTTCAATTATATGTTCTTCCCCTGACCAAAATTTCTCCGCTATTACCCCCTTGCTAAAATTCCTCCCTCGCGAGCCACATACCCCTGACCCCCATTTGAGAATCACTGATCTATAATATTGGTATCATTGATGTAAATAAGGATGTATATGTTCATATCTTTTGTACAAAAGGATAAAGCCTGTCCTGTCTCTTAAGAGACAACTCCCAAACGGAATGCAATGCAGTATGATGGCCAATGACAAAGGTCCGTTTTCTGTTGCATGTCTCAGCTCTGTGATCCTTGCAAGTCTCAAGTCTAGAAGAGACAAAGACTCTATACGTACAAGTTTTTTATGAGCCGCCCCTTAGTAGGATGTGAGTCCAAGAAAGAGATACCGCCACCCTAATTACACAGTTTAGAGTGTAATCAATTAGCTGCTGAGGACAGAGGGAAATTCATCTTAATTAAGTGTTTTCCACAATCTTCACTCATACTGGACATGGTGTGTTTGAGGCGTGTGTTCTAACCGTTACACTTTCCAAGTAGACTTTGAACGAAAACCTTTCTATAATTATTTTAATTTCCCTTTGCCTCTCTCCTCATGTCAAATTTTGTGGAATCAACTTATTACCTGCACTGACAGTTGGAAAGGTACATTGTATTCAGTCATGTCAGTTTTTCTGTCAAAGGTTTATGTCTGTCCACATGATATCTCCTAATCTTCGCAATCATTTTCAATGAAATTTTGTGGAATAGTGGGTAACAGAAGAAGTGATCAAATTTTGGGGATAGATTTGCTCAATTACTCCTTCTGACAATGGTTTTGACAGAGGTATGCACTCTCTGAGTATTTTCTAGTTCTCTAAGTAGGTAGTCTTCAGTTGTCTAAGTTTTTTAGTGAAGCATTGTCATCATTAGCAACTCTCAACGAATATTCAACATAGGTTTCTTCAGTTTTCATGTTGGTCAGGCTAGTTATGTATGTATCACATTTGCAGGCCACACAAATGGAGGTAGATGGCTGAAATTTTCAACGTTCACTCCATATCATATCTCAGAAAAAGTCTTTTTTTATTTTTGGAAATCCCTCTAAATGGGTTTTTATTGGGGGGGGGGCTCAATTAGCAATGTAAGTTTACACTAGATTCATCCCTTAGTTTATGTAAAACTGTAGCTATGCTTGTTTTTCGACAATTTTGACTTTTCAATGATCACTGTCCAACAAAAGGCAAGAGAAGTAACTTATCCATTGATCACCCCTTTTCCCAATTTTTAATATTGTATTCACTGCATGTTGCCAGAAGACAGTCTATCAAGAGTTTCTACTGAGTGACTAACCAGACCTGTTTCTTTCATCTTATTCTATTTATTTATTTTTTTTTTCAACAACTCTTAGTTCATTTTTACATTTTATTCTACAACTAAGTAAGCAACATGTACTGGAAACAAAGCATAGGCTTCCGAGAACATTTGAACTCACATCCCTTATCCTTGAGAGTATCTTACCTTGACCTTAAAGATCAACCAGCAGGCATTCCTCAAATGAACCATATAACTGTTCTCTTCTCTAATCTACTATCACACCATATTAGTAATTTTTTTCTCATTCAAACTTTTGTCTTTATCAGGAAAAGCTAAAAAAAAATCTGACAACTTGACTGATCCAGAACACAACTAATAAGACTGACCATTCAAGAGAATTGTTGAAAAATTTTGATTCTTCAAGATCAAATTGTTGTTGAGATTTGACCCCAAACTAACTTCACAAATTGGGTTGGCAAGACGAAAATGCAATTCAATCTTTATTCCATACTTCAAAATTATAGATATTAGCTTTTGATGGCGACTAATGAAAAAAAAAAAAATTTCTCCAGGGGATTGCCTATTTTATCTATAATAATGCCTCCTTCACCCTCCCAGTAGATAGTTCAGATATAATGATTTGTTTGAAGATTATGACTTGCTATTTTGGATTGTGCTTATGATCAGGTTGAATTAAACGGAACTATTCAATCTGCATTGAAAAGAATGAATACTTCCATTTGTAACACCATCATAAAAACTTACATAGCTGCTAATACTAATTTAACATTTTCAAGACTAGCTTATTAAGTTGTTTAAGGTCTGAATATTTGAAAACGTTTAGAAAAAAAACAAAAAATATCTTTATTATCTAATGATTAAAGAAAACTATTGTATTAAATCAAAGATTTTCCATATATTGAAGAACTAAAATCATGATGGGTTACATATGTCCCATTAGACATTTATCCAGAGACAGTTGAAAAAGATAGAACTAAATCACCGAGCCTGCATGTCATTCCTGTTCAGTCATGTAATGTAAACTAATTTCTGCATGTGTTTCATGCTATATATAATGTCTATAGTTGTAGAAGCCAAGAAAATCTTATTTACTTCATTTTCCATAACATACAACCCAGTAGATATTTAAAAGGGATCTAGGGGACATATATATTCCATCAGTCATAGAAACATTGGAATTTATGTATGTCCCCGGAGTCTTAAAATGGTTAATCCTGTAAAAGTATTGAATTATCCCCATGATAATTCAAATGCAACTTACCAAAAATGTTGCTGACCTCTTGGGGTCAAAAGAAACACACCGGTTTTTACAGTTTTAGTACCCAATTCTGTTCATCTCTGCTTACCAATTTGAATACAGAGGCTTTCACTAGCAGGCATTGCTCAAATCGTCTAATAGATATTAAAGATAGATGTAACCAAAACTGCTGCTGATATATTGATGTCTGCTCAATTATCTCCCTTTGTCTGCTTTGAATTGAAGGTAAATGTATATTCTCTCTGTCTGTGTATATTCTTTCTGTCAACAATATATTCAATCAATTCACTCGAGTTGAGGTTGTAAAAGAAAATTAGTTTATAATCAACAATGCGATAAATCATGTTTATTGTTGAAATACCTTGAAATTGTATTTAATTTTTCTGCTTTTTATGCAAAATGAGCTATCTTGGCCAAGATGTTGGTTACATGTACTTAATGTTACCAACTGTGCCATTCACATCCACTCACTTTGGCAGTACATATACTAAATTGGAATGATACAGAGAACATATATTCTGTATACAAGCTGAAAACCTAGTAAATAACAGTAATGGCACTGTCATTGTAAGACATGGATATGGATTCAAACTTCACACCAGGCTTATTCGTTACAGGCATGTAATCTCTCATAACATTTTTGAAAAACGAATAAGTTCCAAAAACCTGAATTTTTTTCCTACACATCAAACCTCATGTTTGGTGCCAAACATGATCAGACTTGACCCATGTTCAACCACGGTCATCTCATTCAACTTTCACTGTGCTTAACTAGGCCTTGTAGAGAACAACAGAAAGGTATTTCGAGACAGCCTTTGGCTCAACTCATGCAAAGCAGGTTTGTGTCTGTGCTCCTACCAATCGGACATGCCTCTGCTGTTCATTTTTTGGTGATTTTTTTCTTTAAAGTCTAAAAATAAGCTGTGTGAGTCACTTTACTTAATAGTGCTCCGTAGATAGTATGAATATTCATTGAAATATCAACAAAATCAACTAACTTTTCTTGCTTTTACTTAGGCTTAATTACCAACAAATCATAAGTTCACAATTATCCATAGGAATGAAAAATAAATGATAAATTCATTTAATGTTCATTCCTTATGCTCTATGTACAATCATCAGTTTATTTCATCAAATAATCTCTATCATCTATTAAGGGTGACATTTCATTTTTAGTTTTATTCAGTTTTGTTAACTGTGAGTATAAATCTGAGTGTAAAATTGCTTGTTTTGTTTTACTTTCTGCAATACTATATTGTTTCCAGTCATTGGAGAAACGTTTCTGCTTAGTGTGGAAAATTGTAGCATGGACTTGATGTGAATTCACATGTACAAGACTGATATCTGAGGAAAAGTTAGGTATTTGCTTCAAATTTACTGGATATACTGGACTCGATTCCTTTAAGCAAAGAGTTTGGAAACCTGTTCATTAGGACGATTTTTCCTGAGCACTAATTGAGTACATTCGTAGCTGATTAGGGTGGGGATATCCCTTTGGTGAGCTTGCATTCTGTCAAAGGAGGGTGGTCATAAAAACTTGTAAGAATGAAGTTCAGATTTCAAAAAGTCTTAAAACTTACAAGGATCACTAAGCTGATACATGCAGAGGAAACTGGGAATTAGTCACCAGACATTTATACACCAATGGGAGTTGTCTCTTAAGAGAGTGACGCTTCACCTTGAGTTTACTGCAATTCATCCAAGCCCCATAACTGTCCACATTGAGCTTCTGTAAACAGCCCCCTAGTCATAATGTCAGCACATGGGACAGTGTAATATTTGCATACTTTTTTTTTTCAAATAAATTAAATGACTGTCTTATATACCAGCATATTTGGTAAAGTGATTTTTATGTATTGTTGATATGTGATAATGCCTCATCAATGTTGTATTTGATACGGAACTTCTGATCGAGTCATTGCCCACTTTGAAAATTACCTTTTTTAAAACATTAAATTCTACCAGTAGTCTTCTGAATTGATTTTTTCCCTATAGCAGAAGTTCTCAAACTTTTTTAAGGTTCATACTCCTTCAAAATTTCAAAATCTGTCTTGTACCCCTTAATTCTAAGGCCAAAAAATTGAATTTAAAAATATCAAAATTGGCCAAGTTAATATTAAAAAAGGTAAATAGCTAAATGTTAAAATTTATCAGATGTCAAATTACAAGTCTGTATCAAGATGTCACTAATAAAAGAAGAACAAAATGTCGTATGCATCAGCAAAGAAAGAACAAATGTGATATGTTCATCAATGGTAGAATGACCAAAAAGTTTGCTATTCTCTTTTTGCCCCCATTAAAATTATCAACAGCACCACTTGGTGGTTCATATACCTCAGGTTGAAAACCACTGCCCTATTAAGTTGGGTGAAAGAAAAGACCCAATTTGTGTAGGTCTGAAGAAAAACAAAGCCTGACTTACTAGCTAAACGCTCTTGGTTTATTGATATGCTGTCATTACCCACATTGAAGGCTTTATTTGATAACCCTAAGCTTGCTTCCTTTCCATCAAATAATATTTTATGAAGAAAAGTTTTGCAATGATATAAGAAATAGTGTTTAATATTACATATAACAGTAACACTATGAATAAACAAAGAATTGATTTGAATACTTCAAATTTTACTTGTCAAATACTTTGTGAGGTTTGAATTTTAAGATGACTACACTGGAACATCTCTGAATCTTAAAAGTTGAGATTTTTTTTCAAATTTCACTTAGTGCTTTCTTTTTTTCAGAATTCTTTACACCAAGTTGATTGCAACAAACTACTTTTTTCCTTAATAGTAGTTAATTCCTCGGCAATATAAAAATGATTTCTGTATTTTCTCTTTTATCAAAAGTTATTTTCAATTTTTTTCAAAACCTTCATAAAAAAAATCTCTTTGTGGTTAACTTTTACAAAAAGTCTCCGAAATATGAAGATAAATAGAAATTTTCATAAATTATTTTTGGTTTTATTGTGACGAATTTTTAAGCTTTGGTGTAAGTTTTCCTGTTTGTTTTGTATTGTTATAGATAGTTTCTACTATTTCTTTAAAAATCTCTTAATTGAACCATTTCTCTTAATATATCCTCCTTTGAAAATATATGATATTCACAATATAAACTTAATTATTTATATTATTTTGCAACATAAACGATGGCCAAATTATCTTTCTGTCTGGATATCTAAAGTTTTCAATTTATTTTATTGAATGAAGTAAAAAGGATGCAATTTTATCTGAAGGCTTCAAATAACTGCCTGCATTTTAAAAGCTTTCTAATCCTGTAGTTACAATATTTCTTTGTGTTTAACATCATGATATAATTAGCTGATCAATTTAGAATATCAAAACAAAAAAACACTCCTGCAAGAAAAAGAATGGGGAAAAAAAGGGGCAGTCATTTATTTCCAATACTTTTAGTTTCAGAATTATCCATTCTTGACAAACCAAAGCTTGCCCTCCAGCTAGCCTAGACTCCTGGTGTCGTAGTGGGGTGGATTGGCACCTACTGCAAAGCAAGCTCTTAGACGCTAGAATTAACAACATTAAACTGCAATCTTATTCTTACAGAATAATCTTATTGAAAAATCTCCTCCTCAAATAATTCAATTAAAAACTAAGTTATTGCAGCAAATCCTTTCTCTCTTCACAAACCTTCGCAATTCAATTAATTCTAGAATAATGCACAGAAAAAAAAGAACGTTGTCGCAAGTTCTGTAGCAGCAGTGTACATACAATATTCACTTCTCCAAGTGCACATCGTAAAGGAAAGGAAGATGACCATAAAGTACGTATTTTATGATCAGTAATGATATGAGAGGAATGCATCTATTTTTTCCCCTTTCACATGATTCTATTCATTTTCATTACATTCGTAAAAGAACGATTATTTAGAGGTAGTTGTTTACTCTCCCCTCTCTCTATCTCTCGTTAGAGAAGGTAAAGAGAACCTGAATGAATAGATTCGATGTGTAACTCGTGAAAAAAAATCGCACTGACTCTACGAATTAACATAAGGAAATTACAAGTGGGCCAATGGTTATACTCTAGGATCAATGAGTATTCAATGGCACGGTTTTAAGATCGACGTTCACTGCTAGTCTAGGATTGCAGATAAGGAGAGGAAACGAAAGACCATGATTAAGGAGGAGAGTGGTTACTATTGTGTATGCCTTTTCGTCATTGGTCAGTAAAAGAGAAAGACACCGGATTATTAGTGAGAGCGGACACCCTGGCTCTTCACCGGTGACGTATGAAATCTAAACTACACTCCCAAGCGTTGGAATTTCTTATGAGATCATGGTGTGCTTTTTACATTGGATTTTCATCGGTAAGTTCCTTTCTTGACTCTTTTAGAGACTTTCACGTAAATTCATGATAGAATAACTCCGTTAACGAACAGCTTTAGATTGGTTTAAAGATAGACATAACTTTTTTAGGCTCTTTTTTCTCATTCTGTGAGTTGAATCTATGGCAATATTGACTTTCCTCTCCTCACTCACATAAGCGATGTATGTATATATTACTAGAAGGGAGGAAGCTTATTATTACACGTATATGAAATATAATTGATCCGTGTAAATTTCAAGAAGGAAACCTGCGAAAAATTTTAAATTTCAACAAAATACGGAATTAAGGGATCGATTGAACTATAACTTCGTTATCAATTTAATTGATAGGCGGAAAAGATATGTAAAAATAAGTCAAATAAAAAAAACATCACACTGTGGGCAAAATGAAAATGTAATTCGAAGAATGTGAGACTTAAAAAAATGGGTAGTTTATTCATTTGCGATTGTAAAATGCGTAGTAGTTATGCTCCGATTTTTCTATAGGATTGAGAAAAGGAAATAATTAATTTATTTGACCAACCGAGAACAGAAGTAGGGAAAAAAACTACGAAAATTCGGCCATTGGCCTGGAGCTATATTAATCTCTCCAAAACTAGAGAAAGATATTAAGAGTTCGATTCCCAAGAGAGTTTTTTTTTCTTATTTTTTTTCTTGTTTTAAATAGACTTCTCTGTGTTGTGATGCTTTTGATGGATTATTTATTTATTTATGTATGGTGGCAGATTGAATACAATGGCCGTTCAATGTGTAGTAAACTGGCCAATTTGTCCACGCTGCTCCTGCTACTACTAAGACTTAAGTCGAGTTGAGGAGAGAACAGAACAAGCACTCCCCTTTGCTAGACAAGAAGAAGCAAGAAGCTCTCTCCTTCTGATTTTCTTTTAAATTTTCAAACCTTCTTGTCCTTAGGGGAAATCAATTCTTTATCTATGTATTTACTTACGTAGATTTTCTAACACGCCTTTCCTTCGCGACCTCATACGTAGATCGGGTAGGTATTTTTTTTCCTTTTTACATCTGTATATGTAGATATTTTTCCTCCAATTGAAAAAAAAGTTCTCGTTGTATTATTATTTCTAAATTTTATTTATTGTGGATACTTATGAATCTATGCTTCCTATTTTTTATGTGTATAATATTTTCTGAATACGATCGCCAATTAACTATAATCTAAATAAGTTGGTTACAAAATGGGGGCTCATTTTCTATTCATTGTAGACCTCATATTCCACCCAGGATCTGTACTTTTATTTTTTTTTCTCCCCTTCTTCGTCACTAAAGCTTGAATTGTTTCTATCGTTTTTATTTTTTCTGTTGAAATATTTGAAAAAAATAGCTCTGTTGTTACACACTAAATTGGGACCTTAATGTATCTTTTATTTTCTCCACAACAAACCTAGCGAGAAATATTTATCGATTTTACAGACCTGAAATGGAAAACCTAGAGGAAAGTATTGAAAATAATTGCCTTTTATTACTGCATTTTTCTATTAAAGACCTATTTCTAGATTTTATATTCAAAGTATCTGGTTATAAATCCCTATAGTTTTCTATATGGGCTAATATTAGTTTTTATTCCCATTTCAAACTACTATCGCCAGTTAATGAAAGGAAAAATAAAGAGGAAAATTACAATTTCTTTCTCCCAATTGTTTCTTTATCCTTCCAGGTTTAATCACCTCCCTTATTCTATTAGATCAAATATTATTCTTTAATTCTACCTTCGTTTTTAATGAAGATTTTATTGTTTATCTCCTATCTAAATACTTAAAAAGGCTTAGATTTATTTTCATTTTTTCTTTTCTTTTTTCAACTAGAGGACTAACGACGATGACTCCTTGTTTATGTAATGATGATGCAGTGGTTTATATATGTGCATCTTTAAAACTGGCAAAAGCTTTTTATTCTGCTCATTTTATTCTAGATGAAGGCTGAATTAACATGATTGAAGCAAAATGCTAATTCCTTTCATTCTTTGCATCAGCTTGATAGTGAAGTAAGTAGTAGTGTTCTCTTTGTCACCAGGCAAAGAGTACTGCTACTAGATCTCACCAGGCTTGATACAGTCTAATAATCCAGCTTTAATACATCAAGATGCTTGCAACCTAGAAATAAACATTTTTGCTTTATTTTCAAATGCATATATTAATGTTTGAGCAGAAAATTATAAACAATTTATATACATTCAGTACCGAAATAATCCTCTGAAGATTTCTGAATTAATGGAGTCTATCTCTCTTCACTACCATTGCGTTTCTCGTCTTTTATAACCTTTAACTATTTTAAACTAGAATCCCATTACTTATATCAATTTTTCCTCTTCTACTTAGAAATATATGTATATATCAATTCTATCTAGCGAGCTAGTTACTATATTTTTAATAACAGGATTTTTTTTTAAATAGCTATTCTTTTTTCACTACTCACCATATAAATTTCTAGCGAGCGGTCCATATGTCTTGTGCCACCTTCCAGTCTCGCATATCTTATCCTTTTGTCCAAATAAAATAACTGTTAATTTACTTATGCGTATACGTTAATATACATATATTTAAATATTATTGCAGTTTATTATCTCAAGATTTAACCACCTAATTTGGTAGGCTCCATTATAGTTATAAGGGGAGTAGGGAAGTAATATGTAGTACCTGCTCTGAATTTCTCATTCCTCCTTTCACACCCATATGTTGGCCTGCTCTACATTTTATTTATTTTATTACTTATTCTTTTGTCTACTTAGACCAGATCCTGGTATCTAGCTTACTTCTACACGTCTTTTAATAAAGTCTGATGCTATAGTAATTACTAATGATCGCATTGGAAGAGTACGACCCCTTAGCATATTTTCAAAATCATCCACATTAAAACTCCTCAACATTTTTTTTTTCACTTGGTATTATTCTATTTTATTATTTAATCTTTTTTAAATTCGACTGTGTCGCATGTAAAAGGTATAACTAATAATAAATGAATTAGTAGTAGTATTTCTCTTTCTTGGTTACAAAAATGATTTGAAACGTACAAAAAATCTGTCATAAGAAAGAAGTAATTCTTTCTCTCAAATTTGTTCCCGAACTCAACATTTATTAATTATGTAAATTTACTATCAAATACACTGAAATATTTCTATTTTTCTCGTAGAAGCAGTTTTCCCATTATGATCTCTACAATCCAATCTGTTATGAGTAAGCATAAAATAAAAATGTGCTCTTTTAGAAAATGTTAAGGGGTGGCTTTGTTTTACTTGTTTAAAATCTGATTCTCGGGTACCCACCCTTTTCCTGATCATAATGTTTCAATTCTTCCCCTTCTTAATTATTATAAACTTTTTTAGCGAGCTGTTCTTTTATTTATTTATTTTTTGTATTTTATTTCTCTCGAATGAATGTTGAGAAATATGCAAATTTATGCATCTGTGCTTAGTTATTGCTTTAGGAATTTCTTTTCTTTTTTTTTTAAATCCAAATTTTAACTTTTTTCCCTTTAAGTTATTGCAATGAATGACCTTTTTTTTGTGCATTTAATTTTTATCTTTTTCGATGAAATTTCCAGATGTAGGATAATTATACGCTTCTATAGAACTTGTTTCTTGAACCTTAAAAGTTGGTCAAATTTGCTTTTTTTTGTGCATTTAATTCAAAGTAAAATTGAAATTTTAAAACTTGATTTTGAAATCGTACTAGAGTGGACTGACTTATTTTGGTAATTGAGGATTACTTTGGGGTGTATTAGTTCTTTAGTATAGTTTCCTTTTTTTTTATTTGATTTGATAAATAATTTTTTTGACCATTTCTTCCCACTATGTTATAATTCTGTCCCCCTTTTGTTCCAAACTTGTCGTAGTAGTCTCCCGTACTTACTACTACTACTAAAATCCCCTTCCTTGGTTCCTTCCCATTGTTTCTATAATTATTTCTAAATATCACCACCCCTATCCTTCTTAGAGAGATTTCTACTTTATTTATTTATGTATTTTTTAATTTTTTTTTCCCATCCCCGAAACTGGGGTACATGGATTCTGTCCACGGTGGCTGCTTTTTCTGACTTAGACAGGCTTATGTCCAGAATTTCTTACTTGAGTCGACAGGAGGAAAACTTTCCTGGCTACGATGAGCCGCCGACTCGGTTTCTCCCCCCTCGACTCGTTTAGCCACGCTCCCTTCTCTCCTTCTATAATGTATACAACAATTCTGCTATAGCAGACTTCGCATGATTTGTAGTATCCACCCTCCTTCTAGCTTGGAATTTAACTAGCTAGCACCAGTATATACGTATATTGAATTCATGTAATAGATTTTTTTAGTGTATCTATGGTGTATGTAATTCCATCCTATTTGCAAATGCATCTCCACAGCAGAAGATGGTCTATTTTAAGATCCCTCCCCTGAAGGTTTCCAGGTCATGTTATGCTAAGTGGTAGAAATATTGAGGAGCCGTAAACATTGTTCCTCCTTCCTCACGTGTAATTTTTCACACTTAGAAGGAAGAGTTCGCTTTTGATCCCTTTCTTCGGCTCTTCGTTTTTAGAAAAGATCTCTGGTACTTTCGGCCGATTATAATTAGTTTTAAAACCCTTTTGTGTGTAGGAGTTGGCTATGATTTGAAATTAACCCAATCACGTTAATATTATTATTAATAAAAAATAATGATAAAGGTGCTCATTTAAGGGGATTTCTTTTTCTTGCTTACACAATATAGCGGATTAGACCGTAGTATTATTATTAACATTTTGTAATGATAATTATGCTCCTTCTGTTATTAATATTTGTATTTTTTCCTCTCTCTTTCTCTCTAGTCTCTCTCTTTTTCATTGTACTGTAAATAATGTTAATTCTTGGCAGTAGCAGATCTAGGAATACCTGCAGCACTAGATTTCTTTGTTAGAGTGCCATCCTTATGCATCCATCCTGAAGGCTGCTTCTGCTACTACCATCAGCTGGTCGCTTTGGAAAGGAGGGTGAGGTAAAGGAGTTACTAAGCTCCATTCACCATTCCCCATACTCTCATACACACTTCCTCCTCACCTCTCTATTCTTTACTTCCAGAAACCCCGTCTTAGTTCTGTTTCCCCAATTAGTTCTTTGTTTATTTGTCTCATATCTTGTCTTTACCCCCCCCTTTTTGTTCAGATGGATTCTTTGTTTTATTTTTCTTTGTAATTTCGCAATGATATTTCCAAAATTCAAGCAAATTTAAAAATTGGTTTGACCATACGGATAAGTTGGGGTTTTTTTTATATATATATACACATCAAGTTCAATATCATTTTTTTTATGTAATTGAACATTTATAACGTAACAGTATTTTTAAAAGGCTTTTTGTAAGTTTGATTTTTTTTTTTCCAATTATGTTCAAGCCTTATAAGTTAATTCAAGTATCGACTTTTTTAATGTGAAGACTTTTTTTGGCTACCTACTGTATATTATCTAATTTTGAGACTATTTTTGAACGTTCATTTTGAAGTACAGAGACGATTGCTGAAGTAGTGTAGAATTGGATCCTTTCATCTTTGGTCAGAATTTTTATTCTCATTCAATTATAATAGTTGATACTAATATTGTTAATCAGAAATTTACATTTTCGTATCAGCCACGTTTTTTTTTTTTTTTTTTTCTTTTCCTTTCTTTTTTTTTCATCATCTCTAATTTTTAGTAATACTCACGTTATTGTCTTTTCTCTTTCATATGTTCAGTAATTTAATGTGTTTTCTCCTGATCAGAGTGCTATAATTAATTGTTTCTCATCTAATTTGTCAATGATAATGTAAACTGTTTTTGTGTGTGTGAGATTATAGTGTTATATATTTAGACTCTCTGATCTTCCTTTCATGATGAAAGAAAAGACTGATAAAGGAGCCGTCAATTATAATGGCTAATGTGAAGCTGAGATAAGGTGATTATGAGTTTATAGAATTGCTGTCTTATTAACTCCTTCTCTGAAGAGAGGATGGAAACTTTTGAAAAAAAAAATTATGCTGAAAATAAGACTAAGCAAAGCATGATCTGACAAAGGGATGAAATCAATTTAGGGCTAGCAGTTTATTCTTTTCCTCAATACAATCAGACATTGAACTTCACATATTTCATTTGTTTTACTAATTATCTGCATGAAGAAGAAATTCATGGTTTATTTGAATTTGAGGTGATTTTTTTTTTTCTTTTTTTAAGGAATGATGTGTGTGTGTGTACAGACACATTTCATTTCTTGGAAAATAATCAAATATATATGTATATATATATTACAGCAATACTTAGATGAGCATGGTTTTAATGTATGGTTAAGGATTTGCTGTACAAATCAATATTGGTAAATATGGGCTGAGAAAAAAGCATTTGAAAAAAAATTAACATTAATCAAGGTGCATGTGTGTGTATGTATGTATATACATATATATGTGTGTGTGTGTGTATATATATGCATTCACACTTGAGACTGTAATGCATTTGGTGTGTGTGTGTGTATATATATATATATATATATATATATATATAGTAGAATGTGGATTTGCTCCACAAACAAGCTCATGTTTCTGCCCTCTTCGGGCCTCATATATTATGTTATACTGTTAGCCTGATTCGTACCACATATACTGTGTGTGTGTATGTGTGTGTATATATATATATATATATATATATATATATATATATATATATAATATGGTAAAAATATCTACCTATTTTCTGCTTAGTTTGAGCATTTTCTCCATGTTCTCTTACTTATTTTAAGACAATAATTCCACTACTTCAAAGCTGTTAATAGTGTATACAAATTTTTGTCCTCTATTTTATCTTATGTTCTTTGGTTGGAATAGGCCATTGTTTCAAGTGATGGGTTGATGTTTTTTATCAGCAAAATTGTTACCTCTAAATGTAAGAGTCTACTGTTTCAGACAAAAAAACAAATTCATTATATAAGTTTTTAAAAAAATTATAACGTAACTCTCAGAGCTTTAGTTTTTTTGACATGTCCTTAAAAGATGAACAAGGGATTAAGTTGAAATCTCAGGGTTGACATTCCTTTTTGGCTCGTTTTTGTTCTTCCGAGTCAAATGTAAGTAAAATGCAATTATTCTGCTTCATCTTTTAATGCTTATTGCATTATATGAGTAAACAAATTGCATGTAGAACACTTATTTCCTTGTCCATGTAACTCCCATCTCTGGCTGCTGGGTTTGAGCTGTGTAATCTAATCTTAAGGAAAGATGACAAGCATTGCTTGCCAGTCAGCTGGGAGAGTTGATCTGTTCAAAGCAAGTTTCATTTTTGGTTTGTTACTTTTATCTCTGACGTTTTCACTGCAGATCCATTGAATGGATCTGAGGCACTGATCCATATATGGGATGTGGTATTCCATAATCCTATTAAGGTTTTGATAGCCTCTTCTTCTTCTTCTTCAAATCTATGCAGGCATCTTTGGATGCTTTGTGGATAACAATGGGTTTGCTGCTGCTCCTTTTTTATTTTGTTTTGTTTTTTGAGTCTTTTTTTTTTTTTTTTCTGCCTAGGTTTACTTTTGAAAAAGAAATTCTTACATAAGACAAAAATCCTAATTTATTTGTATCTTCCTTGAGTACTTTGTGCAGGTTAACTGTCAGATTCTTCCGTATATTTTATAACTCCTTTTTTCACTGTGTGTTGTTTAAAATTGTCAACCAAAACTGTCAGCATGGCTCTCTTCAATTTTTAAGTTGTATGATTTTATCACGCATATATGCTGCACCAATAGAGCCAGAGGGCTGAAAATCAAAACATTGATTCTTTATTACATTTGGAAAGAAAACTTTTTCTTTTTCTTTTTCTTTTTGGTGGGGGGGGGGTGGATTCACAGTGCAATTCTAGGATAAATTGCTCCTTTAGTTTGTGTCTGGCTGTGTTCACATTTGGGTTTTTGGGGGGTTTTTTTCCCCTTCAATTCAGACTTTTTTGTGATCCAACAAAATGCAAGAGAAGTAACTTATTCATTGATCTCCTTTTTCCAATTATTTATTTGATCACCCCAAATGCTGCCCAAAGATGTTGGTCATGTGACAGTTTCTATTGAGTGATTAACCAGACCTTTTTATATTTTCTTTCTAAGATATTAAGGGATACACTAATTTTTTTTCATCTTAATTTCTTGCCAAATTTTCTCAGATTCAGTTATCTTGACTAACTATATACATATGTAATGCTTTTTATCAATTACGTATAGTGCATTAGTTCACACCAACAAAAAGGAAAAAACAGGGATATACTTGAATTTCTAAGATTTTTTTATATATATAATGGAAAAGAAACTTCATAGATGTGTGTGTGCGTATACACACAGATGTATGTCTAAAAAAAATTTTTCCATTAGATGCTTTTTTTGACGGGGGGGGGGGGACTTATTTTGACAGATTAATAATGTGTAGATTGTTTTTTCTTTTTTTTTTTTCCTACTCTATTTTAGATGTTTTCCTATGAAAAATACCAGTGATGTCATAAGTACAATTTATTCTGACCATTTTTATTCTTTGATAGAATTTTTTTGCATGACTTGAAATTTTTATACCACAGTTGTTCAATTAGTGAGGGTGAGTTCCTGTTTTGTATCTACATGGTTGAATTCTCCCCCCCCCTATTCCATTTGAACATATATAATGATTACACGAACATCATTGTATTCTTCAAGACTGAAGTTTTCATGCATAATATAAATTAAGGAGTTGCAACTCTTCCCTAATTGCATATTAAGAGTTGCCATATGTGCTGGTATACAAGATGGATGTTTGATAAAAGAAAATGAAACAAAAATTATGCAGATATTACACAGCATCCAATGCACTGTCATTATGACTGGATGGTCACCTACCGTAGTTCAATATGGACAGTTATTGGGCTTCGATGAGTTGCTGTGTTGTCCTCCAAATACCCTTGTGACACAATTGTCAGATAGTCTGACTTATTCTCCCAAATAACCTGCTGTGAGGATCTTCTAGTACTTGAATTATGAAATTCTTGGGTATCTCTCTCCCTCCTCACCTTTCTCATTAAAATTATAAAATCTTCTCATCTGGAAGCTACTGCATTAAATTTCCTATAGATAACTCATGGCCATCTGGGCAAACATTTGAAAGTTGGAACCTTATAGATGTTGGTGCTCAAAGGGTCACTATGAAGCTTAGAACAAGTCATGGCCAAAGAACTCCCCAGTCCTTTACCTGACAACCGATATCTGGATATATTTTTTTTTTGTCCCCCCTGAAAAGTAGCAGTAGACTCCTATGGGACAACTTACAGAATTTTCTTTCTTCTTCTCTCCCAATTCACTTGAAGGTTATTGATGGAGTTGATCTTGTTAGTCGTGAATCCATTAACTGATTGTAATTGATAATAAGACTCTTCTGTAACTGGAAGAGAATATTTATTTATTTATTTATTTATTTGTTTATTTATTTTTATTTTTTTTTATTTCCCAAATCACCATATGGTCCAAAGGATCAGAAGTTATTTCCCTTGGAATTGATGAGTATTTTCTCTGTGTGTGAATTCAAGAGTTAGAGAGAATTAGTTATCACAGTTTTCATTGGCCAATTTTTTTCTCTCTTATTGGACACTTCAAATAAATAAATATTCCAAAATATTGAAACTGTTTAGTAATAGTCTAGAGGCTTTTGTCTGCTCTCTTCACTTCCCTCTAATGTCCTTTGGAAAGGCATGAATCTCTTCTTTCCACTGCTCTAGGTAAATAGCTGGAGAGACTAGACTCTCTAGCCATTGTTGTCCAACAGTCTAGGAGATGGACAATTCTGCTTCCTAACAAGCGCATCTGAATGCCAACTTTGACTTCTTTCTTGCTGTTCCCACAGGCCAACTGGTGGCAAACACATCATCCTGCTATCTTTTGGACCATGTCAGAGAGCCGAAAGGCAGAATTCTTTTCATTGGACATCGTAGGATCTCCATATGCTATGTTTCAGCTTGCACTCTGAGGGGATCATTTCAGTAATGTTCCATTACATTGAAGAAGTATAAACCAGTTATCTCTCAACTAAAAATTGTAAGCAACTTATTCCCATCATTATTGATTATCATTTCACATTTTAAAGTAAAAACTTGTTAGTCTAATTCTGTATTTCTTCTTAATTTACTTATATAGTTTGTATTGCTCTATAACAAATTGAAGCAATTTTTTAAATGGTATAGGAAAGGAATATCATCCCTCTTGCTTAACATTTTATTGCCCTGAAGTTGATAACAAAAGATGACTTCTCTGATCTCTTGTTGAAGGAGGAAAAGCATTAACTCTTTCAATACAACTTTGACCCATTACAACAGAAGGTGATCAAGATTATTTGTTATCCATTTCAAGATGATCTATTGAAAGTTGTCCTTTGATAGAACTGAGTTGCCATCAATCTCTACAAAATGGAAATTTTATTGACGGAAATTCCTGTCATTCACTGTAATAAGTTTTTGATGTAGACAAACTCGTGTGATCAAGTCATTGGTATAATTAACTAAAACTGACTAATATTTCGATCAACTGAAAGTTTTCTTTCCTTTAATCCATTGATGCTCTTTTTATTTTGATACCCCTTTGATATTTTAGATTTTAGTATCTTTGATGTACAAATACAGTACAATGTATCCTTCCTTATAGATTCCAGTCTTCCTTAAGCCATTATTCACAAGATTATAGAATGAATCAAATCCTATGATAAACAACTGTGCTTGAGGCAATGATTTTATCTCCATTTCTTGAATGGTCTATCGAGAACCAATCACTGTTTATAGCAATTGTGGGTCTTTACAGGGCTGGGGCATTGTTCCCTTTGAGCTGTGTGCATGTGTGCGCATGCACATAGTTTATATGCTGTTTGCAAAACATATCTCAAATTCTGTTGATAGCTCACCAAGTTTTATTTGAAAAAATATTGATTCCTTATGTTGAATTCAGAAGTGCACTCATACTTTCATCACTGGAGGAAAATTTGCTCAACATTTTTGCACACTACCAAAAATCAGAAGGAATTTGGGGCCTGGATGCTTGCTTGCTTTTTTTTTTTTCTGATAATCTGGACAATGGAATATTGAAATATTCTTGTTAGAATCTTTGAAGTTCTTCAGTCTTTTTGAATGATCAGATCAAGGTCATTGAATTACCCACTTGTGTGTCTATATTTTTTGTCTGCAATGGAAATAACTATTTAATGCTAATTATAGAGCAGCCTCCCTTATGTTTTTTCTTAGTTTTTCAGTTTTTTTTTTTGTTTTTTATTTTTTTTTTTCCATAAGGCATAGAAAATCCTGGTTCAATTTTGTTGAACATATAGAAAAAAATGCAGAGCAAAATAATGTTTTTGATATTCCCAAAGTACTGCACAGCAGAATTATTCAAATACTGCCCAGGTCAAACTTTTCAATTTTTATGATTGGATTGAACATGTTAACAAATTACAATGCCTTGTGGTATAAGATTTTTGAAGCGTTCTGGAAAGATTTACAGGTATATCTTGATTAGTGTTGTTGATGCATCATAAAACTCACCGTACTGTTGAAAACTGTCTTGTTCATGCTATGTATTTTTTCCTCTAGCTTATACTTACAATAATTTGTATAGCAATACCTCAACTGTACTACATCAAAAGCAATACTGATAAAGGTATTCCAGTATTTGCAAAGACTTTCAAAGCTTTCACTATTTTTAGCTGTAAATGTCAATTTGAAATCGCCTTAATCTTCATACATGGATGTTTTATAAGTTTACCCTTTACCATGAAGAAGTGACAGCAGTATTTAGATAATTTAGCAATCGCATTGTACTTGAAAGATATCAAAAACATTATTTTGCTCTGCATTTCCAAGATTTTTCACATATCATTAGTAGATATATTATAACACAGGAAACTGTTTATATTACCATGATCATCATCATCATCATCAGGTTTTACTCATTTCCTGAAGTGGAAGTCCTCTTGTGAACTGTCCCATAGATGATAATTGACATTGTGGTTTTGACTGTGCGGCTCAATAAGAGCTTTCTGTTGAGGACCATCCCTTAGATTAGTTGCCACCAAAGATTACAGAACAATGAAGTCTGCCCTGTTATTTTTCCTGTAATTGGAGGAAGAAGACATGGATGCCTTCCTATAAGTGAATTACATTGGTTCAAAGTGATTATGAACAGCTTCAACTAAGGGTTTGAACTCAACATAATGTTTTAGATATTTTTCAAATACAGCACAATGGCAAAATATTCAAATACTTACATCATTTTCTGGCTGCGTTGGTGAGTTAATTATCTCGCATAAAGATCATGAACTATAAGGTTTGGATCAATGATTGATTGTCTGTCTGTCACACATAAATCGTTGTAGACACTTATAATTTTCTTTCATCTTGTTTAGAAACAAGTTGTGTATAATTTGGTGAGAATTTTTCTTTTTCTTTTTTTTTATTCAACTCTAAACTTGATACAAAAAATAGAATGCCAATTTTAAGGAAATTGAATTTTGACCATTTGATGGAAACTATCAACTCAAACTGCCAACCTGGTTTTCTTCGGTTTTTTAGTTTATCTGGCTGGCTATTTATGTATCTCATGTACAGGCTATACCAAAGGAGCTAGAGGGCTGAAAATTCAGACATTTACTCCTTATGTCTAAAGGAACGGATTTTAGTGAAGGGTTCAATTTGCAAAGTGAATTTATGCTAAATTAATCCTTTAATTTATATCATGCAACCTTCACGCTTGTTAGTTTTGTTTTTGTTTTTTGAAAATTCAGACTTTTTTTTTAGTGATCAAAAGTTGAGAGGGTCACTTAGCCTTTGATTAAACCTTTTAAGAATTTTATAATTGATCGCCCCGAAATAACATGCTACCAAGAACATAGGTCACGTATATGTCTCTATTGAGTGACTTACCAGACCTGTTTTATTTGATTTTTATTCAAAAGATAAGTTCCACTATTTTTTTATGCTATTCATTTGAAAATTTCCTCTGTTTATAAGCGGTTTATGAATTTAAGAGATAAATATTTTGTTGTCTAGAAATGATTATTTATCCCTCACCATTTGTGGGGTTTAAGGGCCCCAATGATCCGTGAATGCACTAAATCTGCAAATTATTTCTGCTGCCCCTCACTCCACCCCTTGTGTCCCCATAACCTACAAGTCTTGTACCATAAACCTTTTGATGAACAAGAACTTAGCCATTCTCATCTGATTTCTCGCAGTTGAACATTCAGAGACATTATCTGATTATTGTCATACTCTTTGAAAAAGTGTGCAGTGGATGTTGGTGAATAAATTTCATAAAGCTACTGTGCAATAATTGTTGAAAGGAAATTTCCATTTTGTGTTAATATTTACCTCCATCTTGATATTATTGTTGCGATAAAAGAATGAAAATATTTGGACGAATGTGAATAGTAACATAAAAATAGAAATACTGTTTGACTAACCGATTAGCAAGTGTAAAGATTTCAACCATATTTATATAGTCTGCGTTGAAAATATTCAGCTGAAAATTATTTACAGTCTTACTTCTTATTATTAACACTAAGATTATTGCCATGCATTTATGATTTCCTAAAGTTTTCATGTTTTGTTTATACTGTTTGGCTTATTTTCTATAATTCTGTGTACTGCAAAACTCCTTAAAATATCCATCTTTAATTATTCAAGAGTAAACAGTGAATATAACAAGCAATAACCGTATTGAATGATATATAGAAGGCCTTTTTTGTTAAAAATCAATTTTCTTTTACAGTTGAATTTAGGGGAAACAGATTCAAGTCCAGTCTTTTTACAGTGATATTTAGTTAATTAGCAAGGTCTCAAGGGTTTTGTTTAACAATCACTCTACAAACTAACCTCCATTTGTATTATGGTTTAAGCTTTAAATATTTTTGTATTTATTCCTTGTAGGGCTTAATGCCTTGTAAAATTAATTTACTTTGTTTTAGGTGACATCTCAGTTTTCTTAAAGGCAAGAATTTGTATATGACTGGATAATCGGCTTCAGATAGCAATTATGGAAGTACAGCTTGTTGAAATCTCTAAATTCAATTTAATTTGCCCCTGTCAACAAAGTTTGAACTAGTGTTATATATATATATATATATATATATATATATATATATATATATATATATATATATATATAAGCTCATGTGACTGTCTATTTACACAATATCTCTGAAAGTTCTCAATGAATTACAAAGAAATTTTTCGAAGGGTGAGAATTGATTGAATTTTGAGATAGGTCCTGGAATTTTTTCACAGCACAATGGATATATGTCCATGATATCTCAATAAGTTCCCAGTGTATTTCAATGAAATTGCCCAGAAGGGGAGGGAACAATTGGTTGAATTTTAGGATGAATCCAGCAATTTCTTGTGATTGAGACTCTTTCTTTCTTTTTTTTTTTTTTCCAACTTTTTTATAGTGACAATGCTGTTGGCAGAGGTATGTGATCTCTGAGTGCTTTCTTGTTCCTTTTAAATTTGAAGTGTTTGTCATGAAAAATGTGTTCATAATAACTGAACTGTTTTCATATCATTGCAGACACTACAGCACCACACTTGATCATGAAGAAGAAATTCTGATGTCATTCAAAAGGGATTATTTATCTCTTTTCCTGTGTGAGTATACACTTGACACTTTTTTCTTTATTGTTGGTATATGATACTTGTATTTTAGAGATGAATGCAGGTTGATATAAGTGTGTGCATGTTCATGTGCACATTTATGACTGTCCCCATAAAATGGAGAAACTAAGGGAATATAATTTAGGCTTTGGGGGTCTTTGTCCCCTCTGAGCTATGCCTGTACACACACACTTTGCAACCAGTGCACAAAGGGAATTAATGTCTGCAGAAAAGACTTCAAATTCATATGAGTTTTTACCCTAAGAATGGATTAGGCCAAAGTCACGTAACTATAAATCAGAGTGAGGATGATTTATTCCAATCCTAGCGAGCAGACAACATTCCCCGTTGAGTTGTGAAACTAAAAACTTCATCAGCCTTGTGTCAACGATTGAAACTGACTTGTTCTATCCTTTGCACAACCAACTGGCTGTTTGTCAGTCTTGTGAAAACACAACTTCATGTCAACTATTAACATTCTATATTACATCAGACTTGTTAACACCCAACCATTGTTAAAGCCAGTATACTGTGGGCAGTTTATAACTGTGAAACAGAGCATTCAGATGGAATACAAAAAACCCCAAAACAAACAGATGTATTAGGTGACAAAGTACCCAAGGAATTTGTCCATCTCTATGCTAAGCGGACTGAGTTCTTTAGCCTTGGTTGGCAATCAGTCTTGGAGAATGACCTCTCTGATTCATGTTCTTATCCTCTTTGAATTAAATCATCATTGAGGATCTTGTCGACTGGGCATTCCAGGATCTCTAAGCACTTTGCCCAGGCATGCACCCCAGGGGCATTGTTCCATTATCTACTGAGGCAGGAAGGGACTTTGTAATCTTCAAAACTCAGAATTTTTTCTGAATAGCAGTTTAATTTGACCGTTGCCATTTCTCTCCCTCACATGAAAAACTACTTGATGTTATTAACACCTAATATTCAAACCTATTTAATATGTATATTTGAACAAGTATTGAAATAGTTATTTCCAAGAAGGTGGTGCTTATTTTTATTTTTTACCTCTGACAACGAAGTTGAATAGATGTATATGTATTTGGTCTTACCTGTTAGTCTGTCCACACTAAATCCCCAAAAGTACTGAATGGATTTCACTGAAATTGTGGCAGAGTAGGCAATGGGGTGAGGAGGAGATGGTAAAATTTGGTGGCATCTCTTGGAAATTTTTTTTTCATTATTTTTGTTATTATTTTTTATTGATCTAGAGATTTTTCTATTCTATTTATTGATATATTCATGTACTGTCCACACGATATCCCCTAAATTTCTCAAAGAAATCCTGTGGAGGAGAGGACAATAGTTTACGGGAGAACTAATTGAATTTTTAAGCTGATCTGTGCACAATTACCCTACCCAACCATCATGTCTTAGTTATGTCCTGAACATATAATAAAGCAAAATGTTTTTCCTGTCCACACTGGTAGATATCTCCAAAAGTTATCTATCAATTTTTATCAGATTTTGTGGAATGGTGGAAGAACTGATTACATTTTGGAGCCAATCTGTACACAAATACCTCCCAATGTCATAGTTACATGTTCAAACCACATATCACCAAAATTTCATGTTTATCAACACAATATCTCCAAAAGTCCTCAATGATATTTTGTACAATGGGCTATGGAAGAACTTATCAAATTCAGGGGCATATCCTTAACAAGGGCATTGGCAGGGGAATGCAATCTCTGGGTGCTTTTTAGTTTGACTAGTATTTTCTTCCATCTTAATATTAGTTGCATTTCATTAAAACTTACACAGATCATGAACCTATAGCAGTAAGTAAATAGCACAGATCAGAAATACAGAAAATGGTTTTAATGAGATGCAAGCTCGTGTCCTTTAGCCTAGGGGAAGCCTGATCGCTCTGACTGACTGAGCTATAAGATCCCTTCAGATCAAATCTGAACATATTGTGCTTGGTTTTGAAGGATAATACTCGAAATTATGTCTCCTTTTTTTTATATTCATGACTAGTAATTGTGGCTCATCGTCATTAACCTAGGGTTCTCTAGATGAAATCTCTCAGGCTCATTTCGATGGTATAGTAAGTACTGACTGGTTTCTGATACTGATGAAAAGAATTTTTTTTTTTTTTTTTTTCTCTCATATATGACAGTATATATCCTGAAAGTCTTATCAATGATGGTAAGGATTTTTATTTAGTAACATTCTTCTACAGTTCTTTGATTGACTTAGAGTAAGAATACACCCATCCATGTTGTCTCTTGCTCAAAAGATGCTATAAAGGAATAACCCTATTCAATGCTTATTCTTGGCTCAATTATTCCAGTGTATGTCTCTGCAAAGTTAATGATGTTACTTGACTTGTGGTTGAAACACTCGTATTCAAATGGTCGTAATGACAGATTTTTTCAAGGCAAAAGAATTTGACATTTGAAAATGAAATTCCTTCGTTATTTCTCTGAAATAATTTGTCATAACTAATTTGTTACTTATTATCGCATAGTCTCCCTTGTTAGTTGTTCAATTAATTTTTCATGTTTTGCAAGTGCATGAAAATCTGGTTTCTGGTTGAACATGAACAAGAGATAGCAGAGCGATTATGTTTTTGATATCATTTCCAAGTACAATAAAATAGAAAAAAAATTTTTTAATTACTGCTATCAAAAATTGATGGCATGGACGAATTAGTTTTATATAATTACCTCTTCACCATCTCCTGAATATTTGTAAATACTCACATGTGGCTAACCCCACTAGGTTGACCTGGATTAGTTTTGATGAGGAAATGAGATTAGGTAGTGGTTCACTTATTATAATAGGCGAATGAAGTTGAAGCTTGATATTGTGTGTCCTGATCCAATGTGAATTTGGATAGTACGTGATTGGTTGGAGTTGAGTTCATATTTTCTTTGTCTTTTTGCTGGTATTTTTCTTCCATTATTTTGATCGGAATTATTATTTTATTCATTAGTTCTCGTTGTTTGTGTTCGCAGTTTTCTTTGATCAGAACGTTGCGAGCCACTAGAAAAAGGAAATCTTTCGTTGGTAAAATCTGTTAGTTGTGAGTGTACTTATGAAACTGACTCTGAGCAGAATATGAGAGATACCAATTTTTTTTCGCTCTTTTCACCATGACAGCTTATGGACCTCCGCAATTGTTACGTGTTCATACTTTAGTCAAGCCCCCCCCCCCTTTTTTTCCCTTCCTCTTGTTATAAAATGAACTTTTGATTTTAAAACTCTGGAGTTATAACTTTTTGCCACCACATATCCGTCTAATTTTCTCTTGAGTACCCTACCCCCCTGGTTCCTGCATGCACTGCCAATAGTGGCCACCAAAGTGTCATTCCTCTTTATCCTACAACAATCTCAATTGGCAAAGAATAAATGATTCTGCTTTAAAAGAATTAAGTTACATTTACCTGACCCAACAATTGTGGCAGGTGGTGAAAATAGATAACCATTGTAAGATAGAAAGCCTTGATTCACAGATAGAACTGAGTTGCCATCAATCACAATAAAGTGGATATTTGATTGAGGTAGCCATTGAACTGACACAAATTCCTGTCATTCACATTTAATGGGTTGATAAGACAAATACTTTCTTTGTTAGAGTGCAAAAGTTGATGAGGTAAAATAATCATGTTAGTTTTTTTTAAATTAATATTCTGATATATTTTATTAACATTCAAAGTTTTTCAACTGATTAAATTCTTTCACCTGAATCCCACTTTGTGAGTGTGGCTGCCATTTCCTGCTCACCACCATCACGTTCAGATATTACACCTGAAGAAGGTTGTAGAATGGATCAGCCGAAATGTCATGTTAACAACACCAGCAACAAGGGGTTCAATTTTCGGAAAAACTGAATCTTTATGTTGTATTTGTGCTTTCTCGGTTTGATTGAGCACAAGGCTGAATGCTATTTTATTTTTTTTAATTTTTTTTTTTCTTTCAATCAGTATTTCCTGTACTAAAATAGCTTTCAGGCTCTCCCTCGGTATAAACGTATTATATTATACACCACCAGTGTCAATACTTTTTTTTTTTTTTTTAATACAGTGCAATTGCAAAATTATTCAAATAATGTTGTCATTTTTTTTAATTTTTTTTATGGCAACAGTAAACTAGTGGATAGGTAATCGTTCATTTACATTTACAGCTTATCACGTGTCTGTGATGTTGAAATGGATTTTGTTTATTCTTCATCCAACATTCTATGATACAATCATTATGTTTGTGTGATTAAAATGCCTTCTGAAATTGATCAACAGGTAGAATATTGTTTCACTTGAAAAATACCTTAAACATCAGATAGTACCATCTCATCATTCTTTATATCATTTGAAATAATTCTTTTAAAAAATCATCAAATATAGCCGTTTTTTTTTTTATATTAGATCTATTGTCTTTATTTCTGGTTGAAATTTAAACCAAGCTACAGAAGTTATCCTACCAGTTCGTATAGGGGGTTCCTTTGTTTGTTGGTGATTTTAAGTTATCTCTTCATTAGTAGATTTTAAGATAATCAATAATTGAATTTATAGGTGAACACATTGTGGTCAATGTCTTCTTTTTTTTTTTTTGGCTGTTATCTCACTTTTCTTTTACCTAACACTGTATAATTACCTCCCCTTTTTTTATGCCTAGAGCAGATAATCTTACATGTACTTGTGTACTATACATTCATATAAGTATAATCCTGTGGTTCATAATCCTCTTTAGTGATTGTGCTACTTCATGATATGTAATATATAGTTTTATTAAACTATAAACTTGTAAATTGGAATACAGAGCTTTCAGACAGGTGAACTCATTCTTATTGTTATTTTTATTGTTCACTCACCTTTTTGGCTGAATTCATTTGATGGCCTTCGTCTTATAAATGTTACAGTAATACAGGTGTAATTATTCACCAGTACATGCATCACAATATTTTTTCTGTTTAGGGATGCATTGATTACATAATATTTGCTTAACAATACTTATGATTTTTTTTTTTTTTTTTTTCTTTTCTTACCGAATTCAAAATGTCATTCTGAAGTTTTTTTGTTTTTTTTTAAAAAGAAAGGTGACCAAATTTATTAATTATTTTATTATTATTTTAGTATTGACTGTTTTAAAGTCTTATTAACTATTTACAAGGAGGCAACTTGGCAACGCTGTTCTTCCCTAACTCTGGTAGAGGTAGTGCTTGCATTGACATTTTGAAAATCTTATGGTAGTCCACAGTAATCACCTATCAGTACAGAAGGGGTTGGGAGGGAAATGAAGTTATGTGGCAAATTATGCATTTTATAGGCTAACGTCTGCTGCTTTCAGATATCTGTATATTTGATTGTACTTGAAATAATAAATATACAGCAAGTTTTTATTTTTCATTCCCAGGTTTTGAAAATATCATTATTACATAAAAAACATATCAGTTGCCATTCTTGTATCAAAGTCCCCAATATAAAAAAAATGTTCTAAATAGATTGAATCAACTTGGGGGGGGGGGTCAAGTAGAAAAAAATTTCCATTTCACTTGCCTTCAGTGTAGAATAGTATTAAACAATACAGTAATTTAATGTATATCACTGTTTCTAACTTTCCAATCAGCAAAATAATTAGCCCATCAGACATAAGTTTTTGCATTTATATAAATAGATCTTGTATCATGAAAAATTTTGTATTGTGAAAAAACATTGTTGCAGCCCTATCTTATAACATGGGAATAAGATTATTTTCAATTCATTTCTATGCTGGGCCAGGACTTCCATGCCTTGTCCATGTTAGACAATGAGAGCCATGTTGTGTTTGATTCCACTCTAGTTTGATTTGTACAATGAGCTGACATGTTAATGCATGTTGCTTCTTCAAGTTTTCTCTCTCCAACGGCATTTCCTGTCTATTATCTGGGGTTCATCTATACGAATAATAGACTCCAGGAAGTCCCCAGAAGGGATCGGTTAAAACGGCGTGTAAATAACAAAACGAAGAATGGGGTTCCATATCCAAAAAAACTGTTAATATGTTAATGACGCTTACTATTTTCAATTGAAGGCAGTTTTTTTCTAATGAGCTTTCTATTTTTAATGTCTATATCATAAGTATAAAGTTTTTACCAGAAGTTTGCTTGACTGTAGCTTTGATCCTTTTGGACTCCTTGGACATCTCCCAATATTTGTATGTTCTTATGTCTGCTGGGGTATATATATATCCTGGAGATCTCGAATAGGAGTCTGTTGAAACAAATGGATCCCATCATGATTTTAGATCTTTGAAATATAGATCTTTGATTTTTATAAATAAGTTCCCTTTAACTATTAATTAAAAATCAGCAAGTTTTGGGCCCTTTTTTCTTTTTCTTTTTTTCTTTTTTAATTACCCTTTTAAAAATTGAGGCATTGAGTTCCTGGACTGGTTAGTCTTGAAAGGGTTAATTAGGCAAAACAAGTGAAACTTATCATATTTTCAGCATATCAAAAAGAATTTTTTTTCATAATCGATAATTGAAGCATTTTCTTTGTTTCTGGCAGATGGTCTTTTAATCATGGCAGACAAATTTTGAAATGTTAATTACATTTTATATAGAAAATACCTACTATTGTTAATTTTTGGCTCTTTTTACTTGTCTTGGTTCCTGAATCGTTTTTTGTCAATTTTTTTTTTTTTTTTTTTATATCACCAAAATAATTCTGTCCATCAGTCTATGGCAGTGGATAAACCATGGATCAGAAATGAAGAATAGTCTCTTGGTGAAACTCTTATTCGTGTCTCTTTTGCCAACAGGAAGCCTCAACGTTGTGCAGAAGATTAAATCTAATGATTGATCTTACTCACCGATGCCATGAGTTAAGTTGTGATGAGATATGAAAGGAACCACAAAAAATTCAAGATGAGAGAAAATGGTGGTCAAAAAATTATTAATGAAGGTTTACAATACTACATCTATCCAATGAAAATAAATACAATAATATCACGGTTAGTGCACTAGATACATTCCCAACAAAAAAAATCCATGCAATATGGTGTCGTAATAATGCAGCATGAATGAAGATTGTGCCAAGATAGTGCTGTGTGCCTCACTTGGTAGCTATTTCCTGCAGCTGGTGAGATATCACTAATACTTGTTAGTATATCGCAACATGATGATTCATGATGTAGGTGGATATTAAACTAAGGTGCATAGTATACAGATATTTCGGGGACTATCCATGATGCTGTGTTTCATCCTGCTTTATTTTGAAAATTCAATGTTAGAAAATTTATTTCAAAAAATATTTGAACAAGACTGGTTGATGCAGGGTCAAACTCTACTCCAACTTCTATCCTGACAGAAGATGATTACTGCAACATTTTGTGTTCTATATATAATAAATTCAGAAAATTGTAAAAATGTTTTCATCTATTAGAATGGAATAGGCCCATACGTAATCTGTATGATAACTTTTCAATAATGTCTAAAACTCCTCGATTCAGCTCAGTCAGTAAGGCAGCATTCTGTAGGGGAACGTGAGTTTTACATATCTATTTACACCCCTCATTTTGGTGAAGATTGTTCTTGTTACGGTAGGAAAACAGGGTCAACTCCAGACTTTGTATTGGAATTTGACAGGTTACTACAGTGAATCAGTGCAAACCTGTATTGCACCTAGTGGGACATGGCTGTAATAAAAGATTATTGTAAGACTATATTTTGTATTTCTTAATACATAATACATAATAAAACGAAGTACCTAATATTATTTCCATTTTATCTTTTCAGATTCCTGCTGTGCTGACTTTAGCTCCTACCTCATGCTTCCTTCCATTGACTTACAGAAGAGAAGCTTCACCCAACAAAACGTTCAGCACTTGGATTGTTGACCCCACACACACACAGACACACACACACACACACTTGAACAATGGTTCAGGCACCTCTTTTGGATATATTTCTATTTAGTAGCCAACAGTATTGAAAGCCTCACCCGTGCTTCATTAGTTCTTCTCCCAACGTTGCTGTTGCTCTGGTTCTACAGAAGCAAACAGTCCATTCCTGCCTAACAAAACAAAAACAAGAAAACATTCACTCATGCCTTTATCTATCGTCATCCATCACTGGGAAGTTGCTTTTCGAAGGCAGTCATCGTAGAATTTCTTTTGTCTTTCGCCATTTTAGCTCCAACTTTTCAAGTATCCTCTTCACTTTTCTTCTTGTTGCTGGTGTTCTGAATCTTGACACATGATGGCCAATCCCCGTCCTATTGAGGAGGACAAGCAGCACGACTTGATGAAAGATGTTGATGGTGAAGCCAGTTGCAGCAAATCACAACTTCCTTTGGGCAGGAATGCAAGCAGCAGCAGCAGTTGTCTCCCTTCACAGTTACGGCTGAGTGATCCTCTTGCCGTAGCAACTATTAACCCAGAACCATCGGCATCTTCACACCATTCTAGTTCTCCTGGAATTGTACTACATCGTGACCAGGCTACCTCTTATATGTACGACTGCTTCTCTGGGCCTATAGTGAGGCCAGGGTTCAGCCACCACAACATTTTAGATATTACTCATCATGCCTCTAGCAGTAAGGACAATCATAGAAAAGATAGCAGCCTGGTAAAACCTCATCACACATTTTATGAGAAACTTGAAGGTATTGATCATACAAAACGAAAATCTTCCCTTCTGTCATCTTTACACTTAGATTCGTGTGAGGCTCAATCAACCAGTGCAGGGACCAGTAAAAACTGCCACAGTGACTACAATAGTGAAAATCTTGCCACAATGGAAAATAGAAAAAGAATGAATGAAAACAGTGATAGCTGTCACAGACAGGGTCTTGCTGATATTCCATTCAAAAAAAGGTTATCCAATCGGCCCATTGATGTGGGAATCGTCCAAAATCCTGTCGATGTTGGCGTTCTCACACAAGGAGAGGATAACTTGATTAATATAGGGATTATGGAAAATCCAGTGAATATAGGAATTTTGAAAAATCCCAACAGCGTGGAAAACCTGGAAGGTTTTGGCTTTGATCCCATGGACAAGGTATGTATAGACGAAAACAATGGTGGCCAGTCTGTTTGTGAAGAACCAGTTTCTAAGTGGGCTATATCACGCAGCTCCTGCTATATACCTATGAAGATGAAACCCCCCGTGATGGTTGCAGGTGGTAGTCACTCTGTAGTGAAACACTTGCACGATTTTGGAAACGCCATTTCTTGCAAGGGCAGCAGCAGTGTCCTAGAAAATATGAACATGGGTGCCAAACATATCAGTATTCCTTGCAACTGGCAAATGTCTGCTGATAAACATCAAGACAGGCCAGGTTGTAGTCGGTACCTTGATAGACCGGAAGACTGTAGTGTTCCAGAGAATCTTGGAAGCAGTTCTGACTTGAGGAAGCTCGGTCCTCCGGAGCAGACGGGTTTGAGTTCGATGGTGAAGGGGGATAATACAGAGAGCGTGAAGGTAGAAGTTGATACCAGCCGGGGGCACAACTTTCACCCCGATGAACGACCCTTGCCAAAACCAAACACAGGTAACAACACTTACAACCTCAAAGTCTGTCCAAGTCCAATCACCTCAGAAAGCTCGTACAACTTCATCCAAATGGCTATGTATCCAGAGAAAGTGATCAATCTGGAAGAATTCATGGGCGTCTCGGACTTCCTCATTACAGGAAATGACGAAATGAACAAAAAGAAGAAAATGAGCAACATAGTCCCTACCATTCCAACAGACAACAGTGGTAGTAGCAGTTGTAGTAGTGCTATTGAGCCAAGTGGCAGTAACTCATTGAGTTCTGGTGTTAGTATGAATCTAAGCAGTATGGTCAGTCCGAGCACTAGTGGCCGCTTTGCTAGTGTACTCAATCTGAGTTGCTACAATGAAAATCTGGACAACTATTTAAAAACGGGTAACAATGAATGCATGTCCAGTATGAGCGAAACCAACATGGCCAGTGGAGCCGCTGGTCGTAATCATGATAATGTGGTCAATCTAAGCCAACATGTGGCTTGTCCGAGTGGTAGCAGTGTGGCAAAAGTTGTGGTTGCTTCAGCCGTGGTTGAACGGCCTGGTAGTAGTAGCGTGGTGAATCCAAATGGTATCATAGCTGCTGCTGCTGCCGCTGGTGTCCACCATGCAGCTGGAAGCAACCACAAAGCTGTTGTTGTGAATGTCCCCAGCCTCGGTGGTGCAGAAAGTGGCATTCGGGGCGTGGAAAACGGCGGTCATAAAATGCATGGTGAACAAATGCCGAATCAGGCAGAGAACGATCTAGAGATGGAATTTTATGAATCCGTTATAGAACTGGAGAATGAGTATAACGGAAGTAATGCAAGGGAAGGCAGGGAGAATAATTTGAGTTCCTCTTCGCCTTTGTCCAATGGTAACAACATGGACACTTCAACAACAGCTGTGGCCAATGGCGGTACGGCACTGGGTGGATCACCGGCTGCAGAAGGGACTACTGGCATGGTTGGGGCTGCGTCTCCCACTGCCTCTGATATCCTTAAATGTACCATCTGCACAAAAACTTTCAAGTATGAAAGCAACCTTCAATCCCATCTGAGTGCACACAAACGTCGAAAATGTTACAAATGCAAGCAATGCACGAAGACATTTACATTTGAGTCAGACTACAATCAACACATTTTGACGCACCACAGTGGCCTGACGTTTTTCAGCTGTGACTTCTGCCAAGAACAGTTCTCTTCGGTTTCCGAACTGGAGACACATCGGGTCACGCATGATGGCAAAAGGCCCTACCAGTGTCGATACTGTGAAAAGAATTACACCCGCAAGGGTGACCTCAAGAAGCACTACAGGGTACATTCTGGGGAGAGGCCCTACCAGTGTGAAATGTGTGGAAAATCGTTCGGTGCCAGCTCCGACCAACTTGCAAAGCACTTGCGCATCCATCTTGACGAGAAGCCATTTTCATGCAATTATTGTAATAAGACTTTCACGCACAAGGCAAATGCCGACAAGCACATGCTGTTTCACGTTGGTGAGAAACTGTTCAAGTGCACGCTTTGCACCAAGGCGTTCATGCAGAAATGTGACCTGGCACGACATATGCGTACACACACTGGAGAAAAGCCGCACACCTGTGAATATTGCGGCAAGGCATTCAGCGACCAGTCGGCTTTCTCCAAACATAGACGTATACACACAGGGGAGGGTATCCTCAAGTGTGCCCACTGCGAAAAGACTTTCACCAATCCTTACAACCGCACGCGGCATATGCGGCTGCACACTCGTGAAAGGGCCTTCCCTTGTGACCTATGCGACAAGATCTTCACATGTAACTACAGTGTCAAAATGCACCGCAGAATCCACACAGGAGAGAAACCACATAAATGTGACTATTGTTTCAAGACTTTTACGAGTAGCAGCAATCTCAACAAACACCTCAAAACACATCACCCTGTCAAAGCTGTCAAATATGAGTGCTGTGGCACCATGTACGCAGACCCCGCTGCGTTGGATGAGCATTTCAAGTCACATGGTGCCAAACAATCTTGATCGGAGTTTACTTCCAATTCTTTCCTTTCTATTTAAATTTTTTTTCATGTAGTGCTATCTCCGTCCCATAATAGTTGTTACTTTTGCTTATGTATTTCATACCTTAAATGTAAAAACTATTATGGGACAGAGGTAGTGTCTGTATTTTTTTTGTTGTTGTTTTTTTTTTTTTTTTACTTTTATTTCTCTTTCCCTCTCACACTTTTCATCTTGTGCAACAAGAGAAAGAAATTTTCTTTTTCTTTTTTTTTCCTCCCCTCCTTTCCATTCATAGACGGATACCATAAGATAAAAAAAAAGATACAGATATCATACGATATATATATATATATATATATATATATATATATATATATATATATATTATATATAAAAGAAAGAAATTGTTACTTCTTTCTCTCTTGCAGTCCCTTTCTTTATTTTGCAACTTATTTCTATTTTATTTATTTATTTTTTATTTCTTCATTTAGTCTCCCGTCCCCCCTTTTTTTCATTTAGTCTCCCCCTCTCCCTTTATCTTCTACCTTCTTTCTTTCCGGCCTGCAATCCTCCAACTCTCTTTCTTATTCCACTCCTCCTTATAAAAATATGTGTGTGACCAGAACAGGGACATGATAATTTTTTTTTTCCTTCATATATATAATAATAATATTAATAATAATAATAATAATTACAATAATAACAAAAAATTTGAAAAATAAACAAGGACCACGGAGACATCTAATTATTTTAAGATGTCAAATTGCAAAGAATTTAAAAGAAAAACAATTCTTTTAATTTTTTAATTTTTTTAATACATCCTTAAAGATTTTAGTACTTATTTCTGAAAACAAAAACAAAAATTTGAAAAAAAAAAAAACTCGAAAAAAATTATATCACAAAATTTTTTAAAAAAAGTTTAATATATCCACCAGAAAATTTTAAGACAAGAAGATTTTAAGATCACCAAAGAAATGTTTTAAGTTAATACCCACATCTCTCACTTGGAGAAGAAAAATGAAAACAAAAATGTCAAAAATATGAAACATTCTCATTTGTGTTTCAATAAAATATATATATATCTCTATAAATATGAAAAAAAATTTATAAAAAAAACAGAATTTATATATATATTTAAAAAAACAAAAAAAAACAAAAATTCACGTTATGGTTGATGGTATGTCGTGTTGGGTGGATTTCACAATTTGACTATCCACAATGCAGTGGTAATATTGTGTACAAATGTTGTGTGATGAGCAGTTTAAATATGTTTGGATTCTACTAAGGTTCTGGAGTTATTCTTTCATCATCATTCACTTTTCACATCGGTTATCTTTTCTTTTTTTTTTTTTTAATTATTTTTTAGAGGCGTCCTCACCTCTAGAAGAGGCTCTGCCCATCCGTCCATTGGTCGGTTGGTAGTTCTGTCCCCATATGGTTTCTCAGCTGTTTCAAGTCGGATTTACTTGAAACTTGGTAGAAAGGTGTCCATTGATAAGATGCTTCTTACCTAGAAAAATCTTCCATTCAGGGTCATGTGATCTGGCTATAATGGTGTGTGAACTTCGTTTTGAAATCGATTTTTTTTTTTCTCAGTTGTTTTTGATCAGATTTACTTGTAACTTAGTAGAAAGGTGTCCCTTAATGAGATGCTTCTTACCTATAAAAAAAAACTTCTGCTCATGGTCACATGATCTGGCAATAATAGCATTCAAACTTTGTTTTAAAATCGATTTCCTCAACTATTTTGTGTCAGATTTACTTGAAACTTGATAGAATGTTGTTTCTCGATGAGATGCTTCTTACTTGAAAAATAAATCTTCTACCCAGAGTCACATGATCTGGCAATAATGGCACTTGAACTTTTTAGTGGATGCCCCATTGAACTTTCTGTTCTTTCTTTTTTTTTTTTTTTTTTTTTTTTTTCTCCTCTCTGACTGAATAATTTTTAATATATCACTATAAATTCTTCTTGCTACTCAAGAAAAGAAAGAAAAAAAAAAAACATGGAGCCAAAAATGACTTCATGATTTTAATATTGTTGTTATTATTCATATTTTAACTTGAAAGATTTGATCATCCAAGTGATAGGAACAAAAAGCTGATTAATTTTATCTGTACTGTATTTAAATTTCTCTAGGGTTTGGGTTGATAGTTAAGTAGAGTTCTCCGAATTCTTTCAGATAGTTCTGCACTAATGCGAATGAATGAATGAATGCGGCAATTTCCTTGATCTGGTTCTTGCCTGAGTTGCTATTGGAATGGACTGTCACCAAAATTGTGAATTGAATCACTTCTAAAAAAAAATTTCCTTTTTAAATAGGAAACTATTTTCCCTTGTGCTAACTTTTTTTTTTTTTTTTTTTTTTTTTTTGTATTGCCATAAAACAAATCGAATTTGGGGCTCTAAATAAGGGCTTTTAGTTGAGACTACACTGACCAGAAAGGAGGCCTGTCACTACTTAGCAAGTGACAAATCAGTCTACTTGTATACTACACCAAGTGTGTTTATGTCTGAGAGATCCAAGGGAAATAACTCGTACAAGAGTTACTTCCCGCAGAAGACCCGTTTGTTATTCATAAGAGAAAAATGATTGCACACAATTTCTCTGTTGAATCAGCTTCACACCTCTTTATAGTCAAAGCTTTGGAAAATAAAAAGGATAAACTACTAACTTTATATTTTCATCTAGAAGGATCAAGTCTTCAACAATGAATATTACTCAATACAATTCCATCCCTAAGTACAGTAATACCTTGATTAGCGCTCTAGATACGTTCCTGAAGCAATTCGGCGCCAAATAAATCTGCGTTATACCAGGTCATTTTAACATAGTATGATTAGAGATTGTGCCAGTAGTCATTGTAAAATATGATGTCGTCGTTGAGCCCCAACAAGATAAAATAGATAAATGCTCTGTACCTCATCTGGTAGTTACTTCCTGAAGCTGGTAAAACATCATTAAGTTTCAATGTATATAATTACATGACAAATTATTGCCTATGTGTTTATTTTCATGCGCATGGCACATCAACCTGAGTCTACAGTATATAGTTATTTTGTAAAGTGTCCATTATTATTTATTATCAATGAAATTTATTATGAAAAAGGGTTTAGCAAATCAATGGTAGCGCTAAGTGGGATATTTCTGTACTACTAACTGAAATCCAGTGATTATATTAGACACTCAACCTTCTTGATTGAAACCTGTTTGAAGCACTCGGCATCTGGGAGTGAATGTTTTGAAAGAAAATTTATTTTTTTTCATAAATCCTCCCTCTGTATCTTCTGTCGTAAATGAATATATCCATATCTACAGTCTGTTACTGTGTTAAAATATGCATTTTTTTTCCTTTTATATATACAAATATGGTGGCATATCATCTCTTTGACACATTAATATTTCTTTGTAAATAATAGAGGGTCTCCACAAAGACTATTTTATTATACGGTTTGAATAAAAATAGATTGGAACTGTATAGAGAGAAGGAGAATTTGAACAAAAAGATGTGATCCCGCATTTCAGCACAAAATCAGGGATTTCAGTAGTTGTGCTGATTAAAATTCTTATAACAAATTTCTTTTTATTCATTTTCTTTTCTTTCAAATTCTCTTTATTTCTTATGCTTAAGTTTTGTGTATCATCAATGACACAACCCTTAACCCGGGGTAAATGGGGGGGGGGGTTGAAAATTTCATCTGGCTTTTCTTTTTTTTTTTTTTTTTTTTTTCTCTCTCTAGTCACATTTAAAACGAATAAAAGGAAGGAAATTTACAGATCTATTGAAAGAATTTGTATAAATAATATGAAGCAACTTTTTAAAAGAAGATTTCTCTTTTAGGAAATTTATAAGTCAGTAGCTTATGCCCAAATCACGCTGGATACACCAGTTCTCATGTGATCACCAAAGTTTAACAAAGTCAAGCCTGGTCAGTATTTAAATGTGTGACCGCTTGGGAATTCCAGGTACTGTAATCAAGAATTGTAAAGTGAGTGACACCACTTCAGGTGCTAATCACCTTCAAGTCTATTTCGCATATCACAAGTCTAGAAATTAGAAACTTGTGACATGGGATGCCTGGGCAGGGACGGCTGATGCCGTAGCCAACGTAAGGGCATTAGCTTGCTAGCTTATAAGTCAGTTTAGTTCAGTCACACTGGCTGTTGCTAGTAGGGTTGCCAGATTTAGGCAGAAGGGGAGATAATCTAAGTTTTATCTGCCTTAAGGAGCTGGTATTGAACCAGTTTCCGGACACACTTTCTCAATTTTTAAATCCAATGCTACTCCAATGCCTGTGTTGGATAAGTCTCTAAGATAAAGCTTGGATAATCTCCTCCATTCTTGCCAAATCTAGCAACCTTGGTTGTTAGTAAAATGGCTCAATCAACATAATTCCTACACGTGATTTCTTCCCCTGAGTATTTTTACACTTATTCTCGTCTTCACTCATCCAATTCTTCATCTGCTGCCATCTTTCCTCTCCTGATTCAATTTTGTATGGAATGATTCAGTGTAGTATTCAAGCCTTTATGAAAGCTCCATCTTTTATTTGTTTACTAAAAACACAAAGTATAAAAGTTGAATTCTTTGCCTTCCCTTCCTTATTTATTTACCCACTCCCCTTTTCATTCTCCCCTCCTTCCCTTACTGTTCCTGCTCAACTTAGCCATGAGTGAGAGAGGCATTTCAATTGAGTATATATATGTGAGAATGTATTTATATATACTCACAGTTATGACTAAAATTATTGGCACTGTGTTAGTTTTTTGGGTTTATTGAGAATAAATTTTGAGGTATTGTAACGGTCAAGTTTTCCTGTTAGGCGGAAACAGTTATAAGTGTTAGGCAGATGAACACACAAGAAGAATTTTCTAGAACTTATATTTAACAACTAAATTGAAAAAAAAAAATGTCCAAAACTAATGGCTTGAAAATGGAATAAACATGAAAACTCTAGTTCTCCTTGTATAAATAACAATATTAAATGAAAGTCGATGTATTAATACTTATTCATTTCCAGTGAGATCTAGTGACAATTTCAATCGCACTTCATTTATCCACATCATAAAGTATTGAGTTCATTTGGTAGTACAAGCTCTGCATCTGAACATAGTTTAGAAATTGGAACTAAGATTATTGGGGCCTACAAATTATGTAGTTGATGTGATGTCATTTCTGAATGATTTACTATCCTAAAATCAACTGTTCAAAACATCATTCCAAAGTCCAAGAGAGAATAGACAGTTGCAAATGAACCTGAACGTGGTAGGAAGAAGAAACTGTCAGTTAGATCAGGACGTAACCTACTAAGAATTGTGGAAAATAACACAAAATTGATGACACAAAATTATCTGTTGTTTGACCTTTTTAAGCTGTAATATTTACGATAACCTATTACTAGATTGAAACGAACATTGGCGGGGATATTATGCACATGAACAGTTGCAAAATATCTCTACAGATGTTAGTTTTAATTTAGTAACAGGTTAAAGGATATAACTGACCATAAGTTTCGGATTATTTTTTTTCTCTCGCTCCCAATTATTTCAAATTGAATACTTCAAATTTATGTTGATATATTTACTAACCTCATACCTAAAGCTACCTCGGTTTTGCTGGGAATCTATACTATACTACTCAATTATTTTCAATGAATTAGGAAAAATTAGACTGCACCTATAATTCCAGTCATAACTGTGTATACTCTCTTTCTCTGTCTTTCTCTCTCGTTATAACGGAATCCACTTATGGCTGGCACACATTGATTGGCTCGAAAAGGGAAAAGGACAAAACTGTTCGGAAAAGTTGTTGTTAAGGTTAGAATGAAATGAAACACAAGGAAAAAAACAAAACAAACCTTCTGCTCCCCTCTATTCTCCATTCAGCCCGTTTAAAATGCATAGGAAAAAATAAAATTGGACAAGTTTGCATGTGTCTGTTGTCAGTACCGTCTTGTGATGGAAGCTGCACAACCTCAACCAATATGGCATTCACTGGGCCCTGCAGGTCTGACCTACCCCGTTCCCTTACACTGGCCCCTGCAGGTCTGACCTACCCTGTTCCCCAATGACCCTTCACCAATGTCTTGTGTTGTTGCCAGTCTGCTCATTTTCACACCAGTTTACATTGGGTCAACAACACTCAAGCTTTGCTCATGGTACCCCTTTTTTTTTTTCTTTTTTTTTTTTTTCTTCTCAAATCTCTCTCTCTTATCCTTTACACCCCATTATTTCACACAAGTACAAAAATTTAAAAAAAGATAACCAACAACAACAACAACAAAAAACAAATGTGATGTTTCATGTAACACAAACATTAAACTAAAAGGAAAAAAAGAAACTACAAAAGTTATTTTGTGACAATTCTCTTTTGAGAACAAAAAACGTGACTATATATCTAAATAAATAATAAATAAATACTAAACATTTGTCCTTGAATTCTGTTTCAACCTGCATTTTGTCCTTCATGCAATTTTTGTGAGAATGCGGTTTGTCTGTTATAATCACTCCTGCTTTCCTTGATTCTCCTCATGATAATTTACTTCTATATCAGGATGTTTTGTTTTGTTGTTTTTTTTTCCAGTTTTCAAAATGTACTTCATTGCTTTCTCTATACCTATCTATCTATCATATATTATATAGAAACACATACAGAGGATGCTGCTTATTGTGATCACTTCGGGGCTGGGTCTTTTAGATAACAATAACCAGCTGATAACATTAAGCTAAGGATATGAAAGTTTTGACAATTTTCATTCATTGAATTCATAGTTAAAGAAAGTATACAAAACGTCAGAGGTAAAATGATATTTGTCTTGAAATTATGAAAAGTCATTAATAGGCTAAATTTTCTTCAGAGAATTGAACTCTTCATGTTTTGTCTGATCCATTTCTGATCATTTAAGTTTATTATCCAGATCTTTAAAAACTCTCTTTAAGACTTTCAACACACTTATCAAAAATGAAATTTTTTGCAGCACGTTAGTTTTGTTGACCAAGCCCAAAATATGTCATCCCAGCAGTTCAGCTTACTCAAGAAAAGTATCTTTTGGAAGATATAAAAATTCATACTTTATTCTGTGGCTCTCCCAGATATTATCGGCGACTCACTAAAGTGTCACATCACACAGTTCAGAAAGTTCTGGTATAATCTGAGAGAAACATCATTGCTTACAAATCATATACCTGCTTGAGAACTGGTCGGCTGAAACATTGTTTAGATCAAGAACACGAAGGAAGGTTTTAAAAAATAAGAATTCAAAATATAGGAGATACTTATTGTGATCACTTTCTGACGGTATTTTAGGTAACGGTAATCAGTTGATAACCTTTAGCGAAGGATATTAAATTGAAAAAATTTACATTCATTGTTATCTAATTATAATCAAAGAAATCTCTGTGTGTATGCACAGAGATAACATGACAACTGACCATTGTACAAATTGATATTAGCTATGTATTAATCAACACACGAGGTATTACTGTGTAGAATTTGAAGTTTGGAACAGTGTTTTGTTTTTTTTTGCCATAAAGAATAAGAACAAAGACTACAGATTATAGATCTTTCGTCTAAATTTAGGTATGAAATATCTAATTTGGCATACAAGTAACTGAAATAATTTAAACCCATAGTTTTATATGATAGATGTAAAAAAATTTTACGTATAGGTTATGGCAGTTTGCTCCACACATCATGAAATCCAGGGTCCTCCCAAACATTCATCTTTGGATTGTTGTAAACAACTTCACATTATGAAATTTATTAATAATTCATGAATGATTCTCGATTCATCTTTCTTCGGAACTGACTGATTTTGATTACATTATCAATAACCAAATATTTTATTAATTTTGACTACTTCTTACATTCATCTTGACTTTTTAGTCATTTTTATTCCAACTAGGGCCATCATTCTATGGCAGCGAATAAACAGCATCAATTGAAACATCGAACATTTCACCAATAATCTGAGTAAAGGATAGGTTTAAAAGGTAAGATTTGACTCTTGCAGTTCATGAACATGTTTCTGCTGGACAGGTCATAGCAGCCGGCCTTAAACCCTGCTTCTCTCTGGCAAGAGTGAAGTGAGTTTGAATCTCATTGGAAGTTTACTTTCTTGGGGTTTAATACAACAACTAAAAAATCCCGACCTTGATGAATGGTGGTAAAATTAAATTATTGGAGTACAGTACTTCGATTAATAATGAGAATCCACTCAGAATTAGCTATGTGCTGACCAAGGGAAACAACTGATGAAAAATTAAATTTCATTTAGGATCCATTGACGTAATAAAAACGCTGGATTTAAATAATCTATCCATATAAAGGCCATCTATGTAAATTAGTATATTTAATTGTATGAATGAAATATAAAAACAGTAATAAAATGAGATTGTTGTGGTGTAATGGGAAATATGTTGCAGAATTGCCTGTTCGAAACAAAAAGAGAAATGAGTATAAGTGATTGAAAAATGTTTCAAGTTCAGTTGAAACTTTGAAAAAAAAACAAAAAACTAATGGAATAGCTTTAGGATCTCTTCTACTGATCTATACATAAATAAAACCATTATTCTTGATGGGTATATGCTAGTAAAGATAATTCCGTTAAAGGTCAACAAAACCCTAATGAAATTCACTATGCAAAATCTCTGTTATCCATGTATATAAAATGAGAGATGTATCCATATATTCCAAGTATGATGGCATAGGTAAACTAGAGATTCATTAAACGTTATTATTATTATAGTAAAGGGCTTCCTCTTAGATAACTTTGAATCTGGTTTAATTATAGTGTAAGAAAAGCAGATTTTCCTTCTCAATTACTTATTACTTTTCCACTGTCTTTTTGGTTAAATATTCATTTAAAACTTTGAATGTTGTTCAAAATTCTGTTTGCAAAATTGTAAAAAGCAAATATTGAAGCATTATTATGTACTCATTTTTATATACACCTTAAAATGTAGGCACAACAATATACATAAGTGCATTTTCAAGTCTATAGCCTAATGATGAATACCATCATGTTTTACACAACAAATATTCATTTTCTTGATAGAATCCCATTTCTTGTATGTCTGCTTGACCAAATGCTTGTCTAGTAATCATATTGATCAAGCATTTTACAGTGAAAATTCCAGATAAGATTTCAATTGTCAGCTACGGATTTATTGATCCATCCTCACACACATATATATTATATCCAATATGCACACACATATTCTTGGAGAACCCTCATCTATCTCAATATAGCTATACTTATTTTTTGATATGCACAAACCTCTTGGTACAGCAATATGTCAGTTGTCTAATGATGAAAAATATTTAACTCAAGTATTTAGTTTTTAGCATAATCTCCTCCCTTGTCAGTGCACTATCAGAGTGGAAGTTTTGATATCTTCATTCAATAGATCCTAACCCTGATATAAATTATATCAACCACTAACTGTGAAATATAAGGTATTACCAATGTTGCCTCTGAATTTTAGTAGTTAATGTGTGCAAAAATCTTATTGTTATCTTTTTTTCCCCCTGACAAATGTGTGCATTTGAATTCGACATATTGAATCAATATTTTTCAACAAAAACGCAATAAGATATCTACAGAATTTGGAACATCTTTGTAAGCTTCAATATGAACATTGGCTCTTGAGTATGGCTGCAGTCGTGCTGTACATACCAGGAAAGGAATTGGGAATATTGTGGTATTTGAAAAACTGACCAAAACAGCTGAGAGATTAGTTTCAATAAGCATTATCATAATTTATCATTATGCTCAATGATGAGTATAGGTACAATTATGAATTACTACTTTTCGAGGTATCTTATCTTTTGTGTGCTGATTGCAAAATGTGTGTATGTGTACTGCTTAGAGGGATTTATGGGTATTGACCTTAATCTTTCTCAAAATTTTCTATTTTGACTTAAAATTTAGTTCAGTGCTTTGTGTGTGTGATAGAAATGTTGATTGGTTTCAAATAGAATTTTCATCAGAAACTATCAACATCATAGATTACTTCAGTTTTTATATACACATACAGGCTTCGCCAATGGAGATAAAGGGCTGAAAATTTGAACATTTACTCCTGCTTATGTCTAAAAAAAAAAAAAAAAGTGTTTTTGTTTCTTTAAAATCCCCACCCTGTATGTTTTTAGAGGTTGGGGTTCAATTTTACTAGTTAATGCTTAATTGGTCCCCTTAATTTGTATCCGACAGCATTCAGGCTCGTTTTGTTTTGTTTTTTTTAAAATTGAACCTTTTTAGTGATCAGTCTTTTTTTTAATTGATCACTCCTCAACATAGCAAGCTGACAGTGATCACGTCTGTTTGCAAAATTGTAAAAGGCAAATATTGAAGCATTACTCTATACCCATTTTTATATACACCTTGAAACATAGGCACAACAATTGGTCATGTGACAGTTTCTATTGAGTGATTAACCAGACCTGTTTTCCTTTCATGTACTTTTTCAAGCTCATTTTCTAAAAAAAAGAATTTCATAAAGTTCCCATTCCATAGATTAGTGAATCCAAAATGCTTTAGTCATACTATTATTCTGCTTGTTAATATGTGTGACTGTTACACATTCTGATTATTATTCATTCTCCCCATATCTTCTCTTGTCTTTCCCCACCCACGTTTGAAACATAAAAAAGCATAAGAATGGACTAGTGTGCTTATGCTTGAATGGGAGCAAAGGGGACTCAACCATCATTCATTCATTCATTCATTCATAGCAACTCTGCAGCCTAAAAAAGTTATAGTATTAGTAGTACACCACAAGAATTTAGACAGCAAACGTAATCATTCATATATGTAATGGAGATTTGCTTAACCTCTCTCTCACAACATTTCTCTATGAAAATTGCATTTTACAAAATGAAAATGGTTGTAGGCCTCAGATATTTCACTTGATGGTTTTATACCATAATTTCCAAAGATTTCTGTCATTTTTTTGAGCTAAAAACAGTTTTCAGACTGTACTAAAAGTGATGTTTAGAATAATAATTACATGCTTGAGTTTCACTTGCTTTTGCAAGTTATTACAGGAATACCTTGAGTAATGTAATTAATTCATTCAAAAATTTGTCTGCACTGTCCAAGGTCTTTTTATGATTTAATGTTTTTTTTGGGGGGGGGGGCTGCTTTTATTTAGGTACATTTGTTTGTACAGCTATACCTTGGCCCTATTACATCAAAGCCACACATAAGTAATACATTTCTGTAACATAAGTATATATGTGGGAGTAATGATGATATCGTAGTTGTCAACATCTGCAGAATTCACACAGTTCCACCTAGTATATAGATATCTCACTGAAATTGAAGAAATTTGTGTGTATATCTCTGTGCATATGCACTGCAATTACCCAACAACTGGCCATTGTATAAAGTTAACATTCATCCGATATGTTAGTCAGCACGCAAGGTGTAGTGGCAAGTTTGAAGTTGTTTGGGTCAGCAGTTCTCAAGAACTCCAATAAAAATAGATAAAGAGTGATCTAAATTTAGATTTAGGATATCCAAACTGACAACGAACTGAAATACTTCGAAGCTGTAATTTCATTCAGTGGAAAGAAAATTTTATTATGTGGCAATTATGGCAGGCTGCACCACACACCATTAAGTCCAGCCCCTTCCAAAAATGTACTTTTTGAACAGACACTTCCCTTGTATTTATTTATAGACATTACTCAAATGCATATGTAGTACTGCTGCCTAGGTAGCTTTCCATTTGGTGTCTGTGGGATCAAGTATTGTTCAGGTTCTGATATTCCCTTATGATATCATTCTTTATTGTTTGAACGAGTCAATCCCGGTGGAAAATATCAGATATATCTGAAAATCTGTTGAGATAATCTTCTTTTTTTTTTTTTCTCAGAAAAGAAACTTCTGAATTTGTTTCAGTCTATTATTTCAGATAATGCGTAGGAGATAATTCTATCAGCAAGCTTGCTATATTTAAGTGGAAGAGTACATTATATAAGACAGAAAAACCAGGTGAATCTCACTATTCATTGTACGAGTAGATTTATTTGTTCAGCTAACAGTATTAGTGTCTTAAGTGACACACATAAATACATACATATATTCATATATACATGCATATATGGATACATGCTACCTCATACCTCACACAAGAAGAATACATTTTCTTCGTAGTTTTGGATTGTTAGTTGGTTTATTAGTTTTATCACTTATTGTTTTACATTACAAGTACCGTTTGCCGCCTTTTCTGATCTATTAGTTAAACTAATGTTTTGCAAAGGCTTCTTGATTATTCATATCAGTTCATTTCAAGAATATTTTCATTGTATACCTCAAGTCTTCGTTGCTTGGCCTCTTATCTTTAATACAGGAATACCTTGAATGATACGGGTTGATGTAGTACGGTCATGGGATTGCTATACAAATTGATGTAACTGAGTAAAAGTTGGAGAAAAAAACATTAAATCATAATAAGACCTTGAACAATGTAGTTTTGAATAGTTCGGAAAATTTTACGTTACATTTTATGAATTGTGTTTGATTAAATACACATCATATATAAAATAAAATGGTTTCTCTATTAGGAGCCCATCTCGAACAATGGACAAGCTTTGAATTTTTAGTACCCTTAATAGGTTCGTGATGGTAACTTTTTTTTTTTTTCATCGATGCTTTGTTTTACTACATCAACCTAAAAGATAAGTAATCCAAAACTTGTCTCTAAGTTGTTTATAATGACATTCTTTGAGTATGGTTGTGAAAGAGAAAACCGAAATAAAAAGTATTTCATCTGGTAAAACAGTTGATGATGTGAAAAACACAAGATGAGATTTCCAGAAGAGTGCTGCCATCACAAAAAAAATGACGAGAGGAAGTTTCAAATTTTAGTGCATTAATCTGATGATATAGAAATGGTTTCATTCTGAATACAGCCTTCTATTGAACATGTGTTACTTATATGATGACACTAGCTCATGTACCCATCTACGTTTGGTTAAATATTTAAGGAGTAAAAAAAAGAGTTGTGAAAAAAGTTTCCTTTTTCACTCCATGAAGAATTACACATAAACATATGATAGATAAAAAATATATAAGATGTTTATATGAATATTAAACAGAAAGTAAGGGTCAAGTTTAGCAATTTAGTTATATTGTAAATAGAAATCCCCCCATAACTTAAAACATTCCCCTAGATCCATTCAGTATGCATACCAAATTGGCTGCACCCATGTTTAGGTAGTTTTTATTGTGTGACACTTCTCACTTATATAATGACATTAGCATGATCAGAGTAATCCTGTTCTTGGGGGAATGAGTCTGTTTTGTAAAAGCAAACACGATTTTACGAAACAACATTTATTTTTTTAAATTTCTCCCCCTCGTGGTTAAAGCTCTTCCATATCATGTATTGATCTATTTGAATTTGGTTGTTATAGATGTTGTTACTGACACATTTTGGCTGTGTACTCCCTGGCTTTCTTTTGTTCTTATTTTTGGTTGTCCAAGCCAGGGACATCTTGTATTAGTCGATTCTTGTAATACTATTTTGCTCATTTCTGCTGAATTTAAGTATACAATTATTTCAGTGTCTGATTCATACATGGAACTTATGCTGACCAGGTAACTTCAATACTTCCAACCAAGATTTATATATTCTGAGCAACCATCCACAAAGGACATGAGGTGGTGTAATTTGGAGTCTTTAAGTCATATCGAACAATCTAATATTAGATTCTTCATGTTAGGTTCGTACCATTCTGCCAATTCCATTGTGTCTATAACAACTAACATAAGAACAATTGTTTGAATAGATCAATGCATAATAAAAACTGTTCCTCCCAGAGGTTGCTTGGTTTGGTCAGGAGGGGAGATAAATCCAAGATTTATTTTGGAGACTTACTCAACACAGGCATTAGAATACGGTTGAATTTTGAAATCGAGTTAATCTAGAGGCACACAAACTGGTATTGAACTCTTGTCTCTAGACTATACTTCCAAATTCACACTATTGTGACTTTGATGTGTAAGTCTCTGAGATAAAGCTTGGATTATCTCCCCTCCAGGTTAAATCTCACAACCTCAAAAACCAGACAAAAAATAACCCTCTTTACACCTTGTAAGACTTACAAACCAAAGATCCAGTAAGGCTGTGAACAACTAAGACTAGGCATAACCAGTTCTGCTTTGAACTGTTACAAGTCACCATCGGACAGAATGTGCTAGGTTGTTGAACATAAAGTGTTCTTTCTTTACATAATGGGGTGAAAGATTTACAATACATGGCCCCCTCTCTTTTCCACTTGTGTCTAATGTGACTATATCCACCACCATACAATTTTAGTGTTCAATTATGATAAGAAAATACTCACTTATTTACAAAAATACAGTATATGAGGTGCTACCCAGAAGTTTGTGGAACTTGAAGCACAAAATGGCTTCGTCAAAGAGGGGAAAAAAATTATAGGGGTCTTTATTTTCTGCGTGATTTTGAGAGGTGTGTGAAATATCTAGTGAGACATGAGAAATGCTGGATAACTTAACAAATGAACAGACGAGGAAATTTAAACAGTTTGAACTAACTTTTGATTAGAACCTCATATATTATGACATGTAATTTGTTATTATTGTTGGATGAAGTATTGTAAAACTCATTTATTATTAATTTTGACTAGTTTTTGCATTCATCTTAATTTCCATTGCTTTTTATCACAACTTTGAATCAAACCGTCATTCTACAGCATCAAGTAAACAGCGCAATTGTGACTGAAGAATAAGACCATGATGAGAATCCTGCTGTTTATTCATTCCTGCAGAATAACAGTCTGAGAAAGTTATGATTAAAGCAACTAAATTTGAAATGAAAGTAAAAACTAGTGAAAATTAATAATTAAAAAAATACGTATATCGCCTGTGAATCAATTTTTAAAAAAATAAAAAATAAATTCTGAAATATATATTTTGGGAAAGTAAGCAATATTCGATCAACAAACAAGAAATCGCAATTGATTTTGTGTGCTGCTTGTAACTGTGCATGTTTACTAAGCTTCGTCCAACCAAAGGTTAAATCAGTTGACAGGAAAATTGTGCTGCATCACTCTTACAAATGAAGAGGGCCAGTTAGTCTGTAACCTATGAGGATTGCACTTGCTTGCAACGGCTCGTGGAACCAACCCTCTGATCTGACAGACATTCCTATGCTTTGTTCATACAGGTACACTATCTCTCATTCGGAACCCTTGGGACCAGACACTTTGGGGATTCAAGAAAGGTAGTACAGTACTGTACTTTGGGTAGGCAATTAAGTCAATTGTTAGGGAATGGCAGTGTCTCTGCAGTAAATCAATAATATATATATTCACATTGAGTGGGCTAAATGAAGACTAAATAATATCACAGTTTATTTGTACTGTGGTAAATGAGATAAAATGAGATTTGCTGGCATACTTATTTTTTAGTTCTTCAAAAAAATATTCAATTATAGTTTATTTTTGAGTAAAAAAAAAACTGTTGGAAAAATGAGATTGTTTACCTGTGGTTATGTACACTAATTGAATTACTGGAAATTTCACATGGCTTCTTCACAATGAAATGAATAGAGCAGTAAGTAATTTATATATCTTATTCATACAGAAAAAAAATTCTACCAGTTTATATAGTGGTTTATCTATTTAAAAACTATGAAATCCCGATTGAAAAAAGTCATGGCTATATTTGAATTTCTATGAGATGCTTTTTAGAAAATACCAAAAATATGTGGTTAAATACTGGTTTTGATAAGTCCAGAAAAGTATCCAACCACTAAATAATAATGCTAAAATAACCTACAGAGGGCAATGGTGCCTTAATCCCCTTTAAAATACTCCCCTTGAAACCTCACATACTTATCCCAGAACAATATGCTAAATCCCCTTTCAGGATCACTATCAGCTGCCTTGGTATGTTCTCCTTAATCTCATCCAATATCTCTTATAATAGCAGTAGTTTTTTGTTGATAAATAGCAGTAATAAAGAATTTATATCAGAAGAGGAAGTGAATAACCTTAATCCAAACACTTCATGTCAAGTAAAATTAGCAGTAGGCCCAGGCCAAATTGGAAAAGTGAACCCCATTTAACACTAAGATGTGACTTCACCCCGCTCCTCTCACTGAAGCTCTGGAGTAGGTCCCTCTAAATCCAAAGGCACAGGCTATCTAGCCTCACCCTCATCTGCTGCGGTCTGCTTTGGATGACCCTTCATGCTAAAAACAGCTTCAGAATCAATCAGCCATAGATGTTGTAAATATCTAACCTTAATAGGACATCATGAACCTATTAATTGCAGATGGCGAATAATTTCATCATTGCAGTTCTATGGCTAATTCTCTAGAATTTCCATTTTATTGTGATTGATGACAGCGTGGTTCTATCTGCAAAGCAAGGCTTTTATCTTGCTATGGATTATCTCACAGTGGACTGGGGCTTTTATCTTGCAATGGATGGATGCAATAAACTCAACAAATGTTTGGAAAGCTTATAGAACCACCAATATCCCAGTTGCATTTGAAACAACCACCACAAAATTCTAAATCTCTCGCAAGAATTGAACCCTGTTCCAGGTATGTCGTCTATTTTATCATAGTATGACCCAATGTTTTTGAAGTCTTGGGTAAGAGGGAATAGCAATCAGCTAACTCTATTTACCATGTAATTAATCATTAGGCTTAGCTTAATCTGGGACATGACCAAAATAGCTAGACACCCAGTGAAAATTTAACCCACTACCAATGGCTTTCAATTTACATATATATATATATATATATATATATATATATAGAGAGAGAGAGAGAGAGAGGGGGCTGTTTATTCTTTTTATGTTGTATAGTTCAAGTGATATATTAACCATGAAATGACAGGAGATGATTTTAAATAAGAGTTTTATATAATTTAACGGAATTTATAATCATTCTATTGGATTATATACATCCACTTCATAATACATATCAGTTGCGTTGGAAAGGAACTAATAGACCAAGAATAAGGGAGATGAAAATGTGGGGTGAAAACATATATATATATATATATATATATCATTAGATTGGATAGTTAATGTTCAATAGAATGTGATGTAGAGAAAATTTATTTTGGAAACGTTTTGTCCAGCAATGGAAATGATTGAGTGGCAAATTGAACAGCCGACCACAAAAACGTATGACGCTCATTTTCTTTATTCTATGACATGATTGACTGTTCAATTTCCTACTTGGTTAATTCCGGTGCTGGACAAAATATGTTCCCACATAGATTCTCTCTACAATTATTACATATATATATATACATATAATGATAAGTTGCATTATGTTATTTCAAAACTCTTATTCAAAATGATCTCCTGTTGTTACACGATTAATGTATCACTTAGCTCAGACAATATAAATAGAATAAACAATAAACAATTCATAATCATACTGTCGGATCATATACATCCATTTCTTTATACATATATATCATACATTTATATGTGTATTGTATATATGAGTATATATTCATGTTTATGTATACATATATGCATAAATATGTTGGAATTAATATATATATATATATATATATATATATATAGTCTAGAAAGCTTTACAGCTTCAAACACTGAATATATGGAAAAAAAACTTTTTTCCAAAAATTTATGTCATTTCAGTTAATGTGTATGATGTTTTCTTTATCTCTTCCTTCTATCTGAATGCATTATGCAAAATCCTGAAAAGATTTCGAGTTTTCTGTTGCAATCAGTTCATTCTTCATATCACATACTCTCCGTTAATTGTTGCAGGGAGTTCGAATCCTGATACAGACCTAAAATTACACAAGATACTGAATAATAATCAAGTAATTCATAATGAATGCTTTTGTTTTCAACATCAACAAAATTACGCAGTCACCTCCCTTAGATTCATTTGTCACCAGCTTTCTGCAGTTACTTCCCTTGAAAGTTATCCTTGGCCGTTCAACTTTCCTATTTTGACTCACGTTGGATGTAACGGTTCTCGTATGATTACCGAAGTTAAGCAACGTCCTGCTTGGTCAGTAACTAGGTTGACCGCTTGGGAATATCAGGTGCCATAAATGAGAATGGAGACGTGGGTGACGCCACTTCGGCTGCTTGTTGCCTTTGAATCTATTACTCATTGCAAGACTTCAATATTCATTGCATGTTAACATGCTTATTTGCATATACAATATTTTTTTGATTGATTTTCCTTGCATCTCATTTTAGTTGCTCCAAAAAGATGAAAGTAAAAGAAGTTTAAAATAATAAAATTAATAATTTTCTTATATTTTAAGATAATTTTATGAAGACAGAACTTACACATGATCAAAGCATTGGATATTATCTCAGATTTTTCATGATGAATTGATTATAATTCTCACACTTTATAAGAATATGTTTAAATTCTATTTAATTATTTTTACCACATTGTAAATATTCTTTTGAAATTTTTACAACACTGATTGTCATTTAGAGATCATGTAAACATGTAGAAAAAATCGTGAAAGTATAGAAGTATCTTGACAGAAAATGGTTGAAATAGAAAGAGAAAATGGCAATTAGTTGTTCAATAGGACCGTAAATTCCGAAATGCCTAATTTTTTTTTTTTGTTATTCAAACCTTAAAATTCTCAAGAATGTATCGTAATTTTCATTCTAATCAGTTCTGGAATTCAATATTTATTGCATGTTGACATATGCTTATTTGCATATACAATATAAACAATCGCATTGAATGTAGCTCACAATTTTCCAATTCATCGGGTTTCATCAACATTATAGCCGAATTTCAGCAAAATCGATCAAAATTTGAAAATTTTCTCAGTTGTAAGTAAAAACATTTTCGCTTATCAAATGTAAACAAGCAATTTGATTGATCATAACTCACCATCCCCAAGGGTAAAATCTCTCCACAAGCCAACATAAAAAATGTCATTGAAATATATGAAGGAATAATAAAGTTATTCAATTTAGACAAAAGAAGACAATGGCGACATCAATGATGGCAGACACCCATAGTAAATGACTGTCCCTGCTTTTTTTTTTTTTTTCACCAGGGACAAAGAGACAAGTTCTCATAAATAATCTGACATAATGCAAAAGTCTATGATATATTATTATTTGGGGAAAAAATGTATTCATTCTCTTTTCTTGTGTGAGCATGCTATATAACAGGCCCTGCTATATATATATATATATATATATATATATATATATATATATACTAGTTGAAATACCCATCTATGCTGGGTTAGATATTTAAGGAATGAAAAAATGACTGAAGCCCCTTTGTAGAAAAGAGTTTCCCTTCACTTTTGATCCCTTAAAGGTGTAAAAAAACATTTAACTTCACTCTTGACCTTTAAAAGGAAGGGAGAAAAGTTTCCATTCCCTTTTGACCACTTTAAGGGGAAAAAAAGTTCCCCTTCACTTCACTCTGTTCATCCTGTGAATTGAAATGAAATCTCAGATATTGGTCTCAAATCATTTTAACAACTTTAGTTAAAACTAGTTTGACCTTGTCATCAAAATATGATAGCAATATCCCAGTAATAATGGAATTACAATTATGTGAAACCTTGGAATATAAAGAGAGTGTGTGAATCTAATTCAATTGGGGAATTGTCACGCAATTCAAATAATATTGTGTACAATCATCTTTCTCTGACAAATAATGAAATAGCTTTCTAAAGAGAGTAACTCCTGTATAAAATATAAATTATTTCCCTTGGAGTATTACAGACAAAAAAATATACCCAGGCACGTTGCGTTTGATTATAGCAGATTGATCAAGTGGAAGCCTCTTCAGTTCGTGTGTGACAGAGTTATCTCCCCTCTCCCTGTCCCATTGTCGTTCTCCATTGAAACAATAACAATTTAGAGAATAAGACCGAATGCACCTCGGGGGTGGAGGTCTTTGTTGGTAAAGAGTTTGGGGATGGCAAGTAGATAGAGTTCAAGCCTCTGAAGAGACATTATTCTCACTTTAAAACTTATAAAAATAATACGTTATGCCTCAGTTATGGAGATAGTTATTAAACCATACTAAATGGAGCTCTTAAGTTAAAAAAACGAACATTCAACCAAACCAGCTGGTTTGAGTTCGAACCTAGAAATAGATGATGCAAATTTTGCGTCATTTTTTTCACACTATATGCTAGTTGTTGTAAGTTCCATGCAAAATTTACTAACTAATAAATAATTCTCGCAACGTCCCAAAATTATCGCGGTTGTTGTGAATATGAAGGTGAGGGCATTACTCGATCAGTTGGGACAAAATCCTAAAAATTCAAGTTGGGGAAAATATCAAAGCTTATGAAAACAAAAAAAAGTTTTTAAAAATTGTAAGTGAAATAAAACACTTCATCGGCTATTTCAACTATACGTGTACTTTTTTTTACCATGGAACACAATTAATTTTTCAAGTTTTGTAAGCAAAGCTAAAGCTGGTTTTGTTTTCCTTTCGATTAAGAATAATAAAAAAAATAAAGTTGAATATTGATACTGAAGAAAAATTTGAGTCTGAATTTTTTTTTTCTATAAGATTTGATAGAATTTGGGGTACCATGTCTGGAAGATGGTCCCGATTGTAAAGTTTCTCATCATTGCACACTCAATGTTAAAAACGGCGCACAAATAATAAGTTTAGAATTTAACTCATCTTAAGTAATAACAATATAATTCTATGCATTTACATCAGTCTTTACTTCATGAATTCTCATTTCTTTTGTATATTTGCATCATTTTCAACATCGAGTGTGCGAGGGCGTGAAACTTTAAAATTGGGGAGGGGGGCCACCTACCCTACTTTGTGCCACATTTCGGTGTAACTGACCGTCGAGTGACATTGGGACGTTACCAGATCGCTATCAGATACAATGAGTGAGAGATTCAATCCTAAGAGGAGGTCAGTTTAGAGCTCAGTCTTCCTTTAGACTTTCTTATTCTCTCTCGGGACCTTCTTGGCGACTACAGCAAAAGAAATCATACAACGCCTTTACGTGTCTCAGCGATATTGTTATACACAAGTGAAGCGCACACCCCTCTCTGCCCCAGTGCCGCATTTTCTGTGCCACATGGCAGCTTAATTCCAGCACCCCCCGGAGCCGTGAGAAAAAGGGGCACGCGAACGCACTGGTAACACAAAAGAATTGGCCCTCCCCTCCCAAGCTAGCGGCAGGACAAAAAAAAAAAAAAAAGAGATAAAAAGATGAGAAAACAAAAGAAATTGGCCTCCCATTGAGGAGAAACTTTAAGACTTACACTGAGATAAATAAATAATTAATAAAAAAAATGTCACCGCTGTTCCAATGGCAATGATAACAACAACATCTATTTCTTAATATTGGGCCGATTTTTCAATGAAAATTAATGGAAAGAATGAATGAAATGAAAACGCGAATTCTTTTCTTCTTTTTTTTTTCATTGTTACCACAAAGAAAGAATTTCTTTCATTGGCATGTTGGTATAATTAAGATAATAATATCCCACGCCCAAAGAACGGGCTTGAGGCTGGGAAAAAAAAACTTAAATTGATGAATGGATTAAGTTTTAATAAGATCAGTGCACTTATAATGAAGTGAGTGATTTTTTTCCTGTTCCTCTGTTGGTAACAGTGGACTCTTCCACTCGGAGCTAACAATTTTGCCGATTAATAGATCTCCTACCAACCATTTGAAATAATTGATTCTCCCACCGAAATAAGTTCTGCAGTTTCTTTTCTAAATAATAAAAAGTTATCTCGTAGAAATTCAAATATATCAATGATCTCTTTTTCCCAGGGAGTAAGTATTAAATAAATAAATAACATATCGGTTTCGGATATTCAATTCCATTTTACTGTGGTGAAAATAATTTTCTCATCGAATATTACTTTTAACATCTAAAGATTAAATTTCGGAGGGCAGTACTTTTTATCCCTGTCATTCCCTGCCACATGTCAATGTAATATTTCGATGCAAAAGCTATCCCTGCCACTTTTTGATACTACTAGTGACAGGAATAGATCAAAATATCTAATTCATTTATGGCAGGGAATGGCAGGGAGTTTGTCTATGTCTCAAAACTGATTGTATTAAAAAGTACTGGGATAGATTTTGCATCAAAAAGTTCCATTAATGAGTGGCAGGGATAGATTTTGCATCAATTATTTCGTTATTTGTGTCAGAGATTGGCAGGGAGTGGCAGGGCTAAAACTGCTGAATTTGAAATATCAGCTAAATTGTTAAAGGATATACTTTCTAGAAAATCTACACAAATATTCACACTCAAAATTATGTAAATTATTGATAAATGATCAATTAGGTTTCTAAATCTATACAAACATTATACGAGGAGCTAATTTTACTGACCTTTCAAATATTTATCTTTTGAGATTATGACTAACCAAATTTCATTAGAGATTTGTTGTAATGTTGAATGTCAGATCTGAATATTTTAATCTAATTTTTAAATGGCATTTTAATTTGTCTTTGTTTTTGACAGACTGTTACATGAAAAATTAAACTAGAAATCTTCATTAGTTTTCACATGCAGTCTTTTGAAAACATTTGTAAAGAAGTGGATTTCTTTCCAAATTAAGATAGTATAACGTTTTAGGAGAAAAAATCATAATGTTGACTTTAAAAAAATATGATAAAATGAGAAACCTTCCAATTTATTTTTATTTCAAAGAAATAAAATAGGTACTATCTTCAAACACATAAATTTGGATGTCTGCTTCTGTGCTTCAGTGTTTGTTAGTGTGTATGTATGCCAACATGAAATAATTTATCAATTTGTATAAAGTGAATTTCTAGTGACTATAAAATCAAAATGGTGACTTTTTCCCTGATCTCCATTATGATTTTTTTTCACCTTTAAATCTCTTGAAACTTTTTGCATTTTGAATTTAACTTCGACTTCTTAAAATGAAATAAAAACTTTTCTCTATCAAGAGACAAAAATGGTCATCTTTGATTTTAGGCAGAAAGCCAGTGGGCAAAACATCACTTGCAGACAAACTCTTCATTTTCTCAATAATTTTCTTCATTAAAATGTCAACCAAAAGTGTCACCAAATCTGTTAACATAGGTTTCTTTAATTTTCAAGTTGATCTGGCTTGCTATTTATGTATGTATGTATGTATGTATGTGTGTATCACACATACAAGCCACACCAATGGTGCTAGAGGGCTAAAAATTTGAACATTTACTCCATTTAATATCTAAAAAGAAAAAGATTTTGTTTCTTTAAATACCCCCACACCAGTTCTTTTGAGGGGGGTGCAATTTGCAAAATTGATTCATTGAAGTTTGTGTCTGGCAACATTCACATTTATTTCATTTATCTTTTTAAAATTCTGATTTTTTTCAGTGTTCACTGCTCAACAAAAGCTGAGATAAGTATCTTATTTATTGATCACCCCATATTCAAATTTTTTAATTGATCACTCCCAACACTGTGTACTGCCAAGAGACAATGGTTCCATGATGGTTTCTATTGAGTTACTCACCTGCCCAGTTTTTCCTGTTTTATGTTTAACCCATTCATTACACAAAGTGGCAAGTGTAAAAGTCATCAATTGCCAGATAAAAGCTCTTGTCCATCAAATTGAAAGTTATCCACTGCAAGATAAAAGCCCTGACTCATAGACGAGGACTGAGTTGCCATCAATTACTACAAAACGGAGATTTTATTGAGTTAACCGTAGAACTGCAATTTCCGTCATTCGCAATTATTGGGTTAATGATTATTTTCTGTGTTAAATGCACAATTGATCAAATAAAATTTATAAATGTACTGCGAGTTATGAGAGACGTGGTGATAGCGGTCGATGGCTTGGTGGGTCACCTCTCTGATAAACAGGCCGTGGAACTCGAGTGTTTCTTCCACACCCATGATCCCATACCAATTTAATAATGATCTCAAAAGAAATCTATCCCCGACGAAAAGTTGTTGATGTGAACAGAGCAAAGCAAACTTGCTTCCCGTGTTGCACGATACATAAGGCAATAATTTTTCTCTCCATTACTCGATCAATACATGGAGGCTCACAGGGCCTCCAAGATGAATTTTATAAGGTGATACAAAGCTATTTTTCTCCACCCACCCAGGCACACCTTTGTCTTCTCACCAACTTATTTTCATCTGCTATATACCTCCTAGCAGACCAAACTATATTCGGCTGGTGGTCAGTGATAGATTCAACCTATCTTTTATCAATGAACATATTGTATCAACTTCAAAGTTGATACAATTTGTCCATGTACAGCTCTACTGAAGGAACTTTTACGCTCTCTTCCTTGGACATTCAAGTCCCTCTGCTATACACCAGCTGCACCCTTCTCTCAAAGGCACTGGAGAACCAATCCTTGTTTGTAGCAATTGTGGGTTTTTACAGGCAGGGGTGCTAGCCCGATGCCCAAGACGGATTGTCTTATAATGCACCGACTGCCCAGCTATTTATCTGTAGCCGGGCGAGAAGTTGATTCAGGTCTTTCCCAAGGGCATTAGAAGGCTGCGAATGCAAACTGTAAATCCACTCGAATAGTGTAATGGTTGGCATGTCTGCCTTACATGCAGAGGGTCCTAGGTTTGATTCCCCATGTGACCGAAAAATGTGGAAAATTCTTCATTTGGATGAATTTCCCTATGCACTCACCAGCTAATTGAGTCCACTCTGAGCTGTGTGATTAGAGTGGAGGTATCCCATCCTGCTCCCAAGGGGGTGGTCATAAAAAAAAGTTAGGGTTTTGACCTGACTCGAGACTTGCAAGGATCACTAAGCTAATGCAGCAATCAGGATTTTGTCAACGGACGTCATTCTCCATGGGGGGGTTGCTTGTCTCTTAAGAGACGAGATACGTGCGAACGCCAACTGTAACCGGAGATTGAACTTGATTCACTCATCCCATTCCCCATTAAGCCACCTGCACCTCCTTGTTGATGCAAACAAACCAAATAAAATGTTGTTACACCTTCATTCTTAATGTTTGTTTCCTTTACGTCATGCTCCATTTGGGGTTGTCTCTTGAGAGACGAGTTGTGTTTACGAATGCAATCTGTAACCGGAGCTTGAATTTGATTCGCTGACCCTATACGCAACTGAAGTGGTCAAGCCTAAAGAAGGGAAGAGAATTGCCTGTTGGTTGCCCGTTGCCCAATGAACTTTCAGTCAATCATGACTGCCACGTGAGCGTTTTCCCCTTCGTCATAGTGTGTCAAGTGTTCGACAAATGTTTGTCATAGATAAATTTCAGTAGAACACTGGACAATGGTTGACAATGTGTCATTTGAAAAAAGGAACAAGAAGTAAAAAATGAATCATGACAGGTTTGATTAGTCACTCAATAAAAAAATCATCATGTGACCAACATCTTTTAGCACCATGCCATGTTGGGAGTGATCAATCAAAAAAATTTGGAAAAAGGGATGAGCAATGAATAAAGTTACTTCTCTGTCCCTTTGTTGGGCAGTGATCCCTAAAATGTCTGAATTTTCAAAAAATAAGTGTGAATGCAGCTGAACATAAATTAAGGGATCAATTTAGCATAAACTTAAATTGCAAATTGAACATCCCACTAAAAAACCTATTTAGTGGGGGAATTTTCAAAAAGCGAAAAAAATGTAATTTCTACACATAATAAGGTAATAAGGGATAAATGTTTAAATTTCCAGCCCTCTATCCCCATTGGTGCAGCCCATATGCGTGAATGATAGATAACCAGCCATAAACACTAACTTAAAAACTGAAGAAATCTATGTTGATAGATTTGGTTGACGGGTTTCTGATAATGTTACAACTACTAAAACCAATGGATACAAAAACAATAACAAACATGGTGCCAAGCAATCAAGGAAAATCAAAGTAGTTCAAAAGTTAGCTTTGATCTTCTGCAAACCATAAAAAACCCTGGTAGCTTGATTGGTAGTGCAATTGCCATACATAGGCAGGCTTCTTGAAGTAAAGGGATACAAGTTCAAGTCTCACCAAGATCTAATTTTTTATTTCCAATCTGCAATGTTTACTCACATCTGTAGACTGACAGTCTGAAATAAAAAGCGATCAAAGTTGAGATAAAAAGCAAAACTTGGCAAAAATTAACAATGATTTACTGCATATATAACAGATCATAGATGTAGGATATAGAATAAAACATTGACTGATCTATTAACATAAGTAATAAAATATTACTCTTACTCCCATTTAAAGACATGCTAATACACACACGAATACACACACACATTAATGTGCATGGACACGTTCACATACATCCACACACACATTCACATACACACACACACTTACACATATACATTAGAATATATATCCATTTATATCCATGTAAGTAGTCACACACATACATTATAAACACTCACAAACACACACACACACACACACACACACACACACACACACACACACATATCATAGAAACACACACATTAAATACATCAATGCAATTAGTCATAAACACATACATGCACAAGCACATATGATGCACACACATAGGCATATGAGCCTGGGGGGCATAGGAGCAAATGCCCCCCCCCCCAATTGAATTGTGTGAATTTTCAGTTAAATCAAGCCCTTTGTCCACCTTAACCAAGGTGTTCCCAAACGTTCATACACATGCAAACACAGGGGAGTAATATTTTATTATTTTTCTTTCTCTTCAATTTTATTCTCTACAGTTTATACAATGTCACAAAGTAAATTTCTATTATATTCTTATTTACTTTTGCCATTAGTATATAAGTTGCCGAGTACTGTTAATATAACTGTCAATATAATTATCAATATAATTATCAATATAATCATCAATTATAATTATCAATAATTGCTAATGTTTGCACTTCCACGTCAGTATTGGTCGGCTGTCTCTATTATTGGTGATATCTGGGTTAAACATTGGACATAAATTGTCGAATGGCTCTATTCTGAGGGAGGGTAACCCTAGGCTTTATTTGTTGTGGGAGACTGAACAGGGGAAGGGTATGGGGACCCAAAAGGGGGAAGGGGGCCCCAGCTGTTCAAGAAACTTAGATTAGAATCAACTGAACTTCCTTCTCTGTTCTGTGAAAGAAAACTGGACAAAAGATTTTTATGGCTTCATTTCATGTAGCTTGGAGTGTGTGTGTGTGTGAGTGTGCGTGTATGTCTTTTCTCTGGATGTGTGTTTATGAATACTTGCAATAATGTATTTGAAATTTGTATGTAGAATTTGTGTGTGATAACTTGTGTGTGTATGTGTTTGTGTATGTCAACTTGCACTGATGTGTTTAATATTTGTGCCCTTGTATGTGTGTGTGTGTGTGCGAATACTTGCATTAATGTGTCCTATGTATGTGTGTGGTGTATGTGGGTAGCTACTTGTGCGTGTATGTATGAACGTGTTTGCGTGTGACCACCTGCAATGATGAATTTGATTATGTATTACTCTGTATGTGTGTGTAAGAATGATAGCAATAATAGCATTAATGTATTCAATATGTGTGTGTAGTATATGTATTCAAGAAATGGACATATTTAATCTGATAGAATGAATTATAAGTTGTGTGACTATTTGTACTGATATACCTAAAATGTGTGTGTGTGTGTGTGTGTGTGTGAGAGAGAGAGAGAGAGAGCAAATGCGTGTGTATCTGTGTTTGAGCAAGAGTCTATGTATCCGTATATGATATTGCATGTGTCTGTGAGTATGCCTGCAGCTGATCGTGTGTGGTCTGAAATAAATCCATAGAAAAAAAAAAACAGGTTTTTGTTTTCAAATGTGTTATTACTGTGCAGTATTGTCATTTTAGAGATTTCTTTATTTTGTTTTTTCAAATGTGTAAATCTGGTATTGAAAATATTTAGATGCTTTTTGATGTTTTGTTATGTTTTAAAGTCCAGTGTTGCCAATTGAGAGGTTTTTCTTTAAAACTTTTCAAATTCGAGAGTGACTTATAGAATTAAAAAAAATGAAAAATCACGTGTAAATTGGCAACCTGAAATAGTTTCTTTTATTCTACTAATCTAACTCTGTACATGCGTGTGGTGTCTGCATGTCATACATGTTCATAAAAGTTCATATTCCTGTGTGTACTGAGTATGCGTGTTGTGTGTCTTTGAGTGTGTCACATTTTAGTAAGAGCTCATGCTTCTTTGTGTGTCTGTATGTTTTGTGTGTCTGTATGTTTTGTGTGTCATACATGTTTGTAAGAGTCCTTGTTCCTTTGTGTGCGTGTGTAAGGGTGCATGTGTATGTTCATATGAGTGAATGTTTATGCTTACACATATAGATGTATACATAACATATTTCTATATACAATGTATCGCATCTGAATTTTCTAAGCCAGTTCATTTGTTAGTATGTCATTGTGAGTGTATATATGTGTATTTATATATATATATACACACACATATATATATATATATATATATATATATATATATATATATATATAGCCATGCATCGACTTGTGTCTTGTTACATTCTGGTTGTATGGACGCTCCTAGGTCTGGGCATAAGTTGATCATTGTAAGGTGAAGTGGAATAAACACACCGCACAACATGAAACACCATGATACAAACATATTTACCAAAACTTCTATTTCATACATATGTCTTCCTTGCCTTTCCGAAGAGAAAGGAACAAATGTCATCCATTACATTTCCTTCACTATGTCATAAGCTCAATCCAGCAAGGTGTCAGCTCTTTACCTTCTCTTCTCCTTCCCTGTCTGGAGAACTCAAAACAAACGATGTTAACACTACGTTCTCTTTAGCAAGATAACAACAACAACACGGCTGTAATTTTCGTCATTCGTGGTTGAGCCATAGAAATGCAATGACTGAAATTCCCGTCATCCAAAGTTAATGGATTTTAAGCTCAAACAGGGACATATGTGCGATTGGATATAAGTCGGTTAGGCATAAATCGGCGTATGACTCTGTGTGTACTTTTGAATGTGTGTGTTCATATGAATGAGTACTTCTGTAGATGTGCCTTTGTAGACAGGCATATGCTATATGGACAGTTGGCTGCATTATGTTTCATGTTATTAGCTGATTAAAGGTGCCGGGGTAGGACTGTGCCCCTGGGGTAGCAGGGGAGTGTAACTTCTAACTCTGGTCTTCTGTTTCCCCATCAATAAGTGAGAAAGGAGAGCAAATGGAAATGAAAAAAGGTTGAAAGTGGATGTGCAGAGATGATAAAGGGCTAAAAGGAATTAGGCTAAGCTGCAATGACAATAAAGAAAGATTGGAAACAGACAGTTATTATTGGATTATTTAGAATAGAAAACAAAAAACCAGAGAGTGTTAAAGAGTTATCAATAAAAAAATATAGTAATACCTCACTTAGCACTACTTCATTTAGCACTGATTTGCTCTTGTCCTCTTATTCAAATATTTTTCTTAATAAATTTAGTGATGTCAAATTTCTGAAATAAATACTTAAAATTAAAACACAGTATCATGGACAGTCTTGGAAATAATTATATACTATACACAAGGATGAGCCGAAAACATCTGACTTTCTCTAATTGCCCTAAAATTTATGGAAAGTTGCCTTTTTACTCACAATTAAAAGTACAAACATTTTTGAGATTCATCAATTTTCAAGGGACCTCAAACACCCATGTATTGGTGTCACCATATATGGGCATTGGGAGACCCTTAACAACTGACAAATACCAAATTTAAAAAAAATTCTTTCATTAAATGTGTGTAAAAAGTAACTTTTTGTAAGTTTTAGGGCAATTTGATGAAGTCCAGGGCTTTTTACCCACCCTATCAAACATCATTAATCTCATGTCTCCATCATTGGTAGCCGAAGATTGATGTATAACATGACTAATCATTTATATTTTGTTCTTAGAATTCCATTCCTGACATTATTATCGTTTTTCAAGTTCATTTTGTGGTTGTAAATCATTTTTCAAGGTCTTTTAATGAAGATTACCCTAGCTTTTATATAAATATATGATGTTTTAGAGCCTCAACAAGATGGAATGGATTAGTGCTGTCTATCTCATCTGATGGCTACTTCCCAGAACTGGGTAAATTTAAATGGAGAATGACCCTTTAAAAGAAACTTTGGAGTTTCCTCCCTTAAATTTACACTCAGCTGATTGGCTAAGATGCTCAACTGCATTCTCAGCTAAATACCAAAGTTTCTTTTTAAAAAAAAATACTCTCCTTTTAGATGTTGCATTTTTAAACATGCACCCTGTATATCGGCACCTTGTGATGTTCCACCAACTCTGCAAAGCAGCTACCAAATGAAATACGCAGCACTAATCCATCCCAACAATGGCATCATATATTATGAAATAATGAGAATGACCCTGACTGAGAGCGCAGTAGCAAGACTTGTGGTTTTCTGGACATGCTATTAATGTTGTTTTTCATTAAGCACTGCATTTTTTAGGAGTCTATCTAGAACGCTAGCCAATGTATTACAGTAAATTAATCAAATTGCATAGTTACATACACAAGTAAGTGAAGTACACTCCTACAGAAAAAGAGGGCCCAGCACCTTCCTTCGTATAAAAGATCTCAATGCCGAAGATAACATTTAGGTGCATATTAAGGCCAAACTGGTTGAGGAAACATTTGGGAACAGCTTTTACAAAATGGAACAGTTTTCTGAAGGAAAACCACGGAAAAGCTATTCCGAATTAAAATGTACTCCATAAACACACACTACATGCATGTATAACATCATCAATTATTTCATTTCTAATTGTTAGGATAAAAGTATAATTACAAAAAATTTGATAAAAAAGAGGATTGGTTCAATTTTTTTTTGCCCGGGAGTGTATATCAATATTTTCTTGGTTTATCATCAGAACAATAAGCACTGCAAATTGTTCAAGGACAGTGGTTCCGAGAGTCCCAGGTTTCATTCTTCCCCTACAGATCCCAGGTTTCCTCAAAATCATCACCTATTCTTTATCATCATCTACTAATTTTTTCACCATTATACTTTCCATAGTACGTTCCTGATATACCCCCCCCCATTGCTTCCCTAGGATCCATGTACCCGCCCCCTTCGAGAATCACTCAAAAAGATGTCAATTTGTATTATCAATGAAGTGTCCTGCTATGTATTAGTGGTTGCAAAGTAGAGTAAGCTCCCTTCATCTAAATCAATGTGCTGAATCACTTGAATTAATTTTTTTTAGTTTATTTTGGAACCAAGTTGATTTTTAGGTACATGAATAGCTTGTCTTGAGTGCTTATATCAAATCTTTTCAAAAATCAATCATATTCTTTTATGAATTGTATACATAACAACCTAATTTTGTCAGTAATGCTTCCATTAATTCCTGGCCATTGGCAATTCCCTTTTATTTCTGATTTTCAATGTGTAATATACAAAACGAGTTGCAAAACTTACCAAGAACAAATTTTGGAGAAAAAAAAAAATTTGATTTTTTTTTTCCCATGCTGCCAAAAATATTTAGTTCTTTTAATGCAGGAAATGACCAAAACTAAGCAGAAGAGTAAGGGAGTAGTGGTAAAGTCAAAGGAGAAGAAATAAGAAGTCAAAAACTTGCTTACATATTTTAGGTTCAGTTGAAGTTGTTGCTTATATAACTGATGTAAAAATAAAAACTGACATTTATAAAACTTACATAAACATGTGACTCTTAAAAAAATAATATTTTAAAAAGAAACAAAAACAATGTGTGAAATGTGAAGGGTAGTGTTGAAGAAGTTGAGAGGGTCTCCGGAGGTTGCAATCATCGAAGTAAAAGAAAAAAAACGTTTCAGTTAATGAGTATGTCGATTATAAAAATATTGAATAAATTTGGATTCCCTTATTATGAGGGAAAAAAAGCAACCGCAAATCACGTGGAAACTTGTCATGGGATCCTTCTTCAGAGGAAAATAAGTACTAAGTATCAGAGTCATCCGCTACCACTTATCTGGCAAAATGTTTTTTTTCCGGGGGGGGGGGGACAAAACATCCAGATGTCAGTTGTCAGATAAAGGATTTGATTAAGCTGTGGATTGTCCTAAGCTGTTACTGTTCATAGCAACTTCTTGATTCTCCAGACCCTATAAGATTCAAACTCTCAATCTCCCGTCACTCTTGGTGAGAAAGCCAAATCCAGAGGGGGTCAAAAAATATCCCCAGCCCCAGCCCCAGCCCCGCGGCAGACCCCCCCATACAAAGAATAGAAAGGGAAAGCTGAGAGATACGAATTTAGTAACAATGGCAGAGGCAGTCTCAGCAGCTGCAGGATTGGTATGGATCATAATTCTGAGATGATAATTCCGATTGTTGGAATTTTGAAATATCAGAATTCCCGAAAGCTAAAATCACCCAAATTAAAACTTGAATATTGATATCCCTCAAAACCATGGTTCTCATTGAAAATACTCCAATTAAGAGAGGTGGCTACTTTGGTTGATCATGAAATATCCTTCTTTGCTCGATACTATATTGACGGTCTTTGATTTTTCTTTATGTCATTCTTTTTGAATGTATAACTGTAAGGTTATGGTTAGGGGTTAGGCTTCAGTGTTTTCATATATTTCTCATATAACTTACTTTTTAAATCTAAATAAATGTTCTTAAAGAACTTTTTGAATTTATTTTTCCTTGATTTTATTCTTGAGATTTTAACCATTTGAGATTGCAATTTTCGGAATTTCAACCTTTAGGAATTCAAATCTTTTGGGATTTCAACATTTAGGATAAATGCATTTGGGATCATGTCTTTTTGGATTATGACCTAAACCCTTGCAAAATGCCTTGACTAAGGTTTGTACAAGGTGTGCACTTGTCGAGGGCTACAAGTGCTGGGGGCCTCCTAGTCATCTGTCTGAGACAGTTAGACTTCCCTAATTTAAACGAAAAAATTGGATAATTTATTTTTCAGGAATATCTGAAATACTTGTCATAGTGAAACTGAGAGAAAAAATTAGCAAAGGAAATTCTCATCACTGATAACATGTCTATTTGTATCTTTATATTTTGTCCGTAATACCCCTAAGGAAAGGGAGAAAGGGTAATGAGTACATATATCAATAAGCTGATATAGAAGTTTTGTTCAATGACAACTAAAATGTTTTGGTCTAATTCATTTCATTTTCACAGTTGGTATAGTAAGGACTTGTAGAAGAATGCTAAGCACAGAATGAGGGCTGGACAAAGACCCACGTTGTGTACACCTGTCTCATTGAGGAGATTAATGGTAGGGGACGTGAGATGCAAAATTCGTTGTCTTCTAGGATAGTCTATATCAAAATCTCAATACTAATTATCTCTGAAAAGAAAGTTGCATTTTTCTAGACATTGTGTCTCAGATGAGGCTATTTTTAGAACGATTATCGAGATGCACTTGTTGCTGTAGATAAAGGGTTAAGGGATATCCAACTTGTGCGTTCCAGCAAAATGTGTTATCTCCTAATGAAACATTTTCTTACCTGACTGAATTTCTTCAGCATTGTACCCGATATTATTCATGTGTTTTTTTCAAAAGCTTAGAAAGAAAACGTGTGGTCAGGTAAATGTGTTTTTGTTCCAAATGACCAGAGATACCAGTCTTCACAAAATACGAATTTCGTATATGCCGTTAATGGCATGGATCTACTAGTTGGAAAATATTTCCCATGTTTTTTTTTCTTTTTCTCTTTTTATTTTGCTTTTATTTTGTTAAAAAACAACACCTGTGAAGCTTATGATTGGTCTATTCTGAGTCAAAAGAGATATTAGGAATATTTCTGCATAAAAAATAAAAAAATGCGTGGTAAAACAATAAGTCACATGAATATTGCGAATCAGGAATTCTTTTACTGTCTGTATAAATGGTTTCCTTCTTCTATTCTTATTTCCTTTCTACTTTTGTTTGGTATACAGACGAATGCATCACTGAGCAATATGTAAACAAGTGGGCTGAAATATGTCGTGGAACAAGTACACCCCGCTTTTACGAAAGTTTGCTTTATACAAGTTTTTGACTTCCATGAAAGAAAAGGTGAAAAACGGAAATAGCTATCAGCGTTTGTTTTGAAATAAGCCGTAATAGAGGCACTACTCACCCTCTTCGTCTGATTCTCCCCTACACCCAGTCTCCTGTACCTCCAACCAATGCCCCCCACCCCACAATTTTTTGTAGTCAGATGGTGCTAAAAAAAAATCTTGTGTTATGCAAGCTTTTTTCGTTTGACAAAAGTATTTGCGCACTTCTAAACTTGACACAAGGAAATGATAGATTTTCTATAAAACTTCAGCAAGCTATCCACAGAATTTCGTGTGCACATATCAATTTCTTCTTTGTGCTTTTCACCATTTCATCTTGCAAAATGCTTTTATGGCAACGTTCTTAATTCAGATAAGGGGAGAAACGTCTAATCTGAAGTTTTATGGACCGACAAATGAATAGTAATCAAGGAAGATGGTATTTTGTACGTAAGTCGTTAGAAACCGTCAATCAAAACTGTCACCAAAAATTGTCATCATAAGTTTCTTTATTTTTCAAGTTAGTTTGGCTGGGTATATATGCATACATCATTGCGTACAGGTTACACCAATGAAGCTGGAGAGTTGAAAATTTCAACATTCACTCCTTATTATGGCAGGAAAACCCCTTGGGTATTATAGAGGGGATCTCAATTTGCAATGTAAGTTTATGCTAAATTGATCACTTAGTTTGTGTCCAGCAGACTTCACACTTTTTTTTAATGTTAAGATCTTTTAGAGATAACTTCTCAACAAAAGAGAGGAGTAACTAATTCATTGACCACCTTCTTTTCGAATATTTTTAATTGATCGTCCCCAACATGGCGTGCTGCCTAAAGACCTTGGTCATGCGACAGTTTCTATTCAGTGACTAGTGAGCATTTCACAACCTTTTGAGATAAAGGCAAAGGGTCCCGATGGAATACGAAAAGTAACAGGAAGCAAAGAGAAGTAGCAAGGTTATCATTTGTTACCACAACAACTGCTCTAATCAAGGAATTAGGGTTAGGGGTTAGGGTTATTCATTCTGTAGAGAAATCGTTACTGGTGGTAATGATATCTTTGCTTCGCTCCTTGTTGTCTTCCAGTTGCCATGACCTGACTCACCGAGGAATTCTGTTGATGGTGTGTCGAAAGTCTGGACGTATTACACAGTCTCTGGTCAGAGAATCACTAGGAATTTTCACCTTCAAAAGATGTGTTGCGTTTGTCAAAAAACTTCACTTGTGATCAGTGATTGTAATTTTTTGTCGAATACCAACTGCGTTGACTTTATTTTTTCTCATCTAACAACAATGACAAATTTAGATTCTTTTCCTACGTCATCAATCAATGAAAGAAAGAAAGAGCGGAGAGAAACAGAAAGAAATAAAGAAAAAAAAAAGGAGAGAAATAAAGAGAAAATGAAAAGTCATGGGTGCCAGATTGAATTATCTGGTGGTGTAGCCAAACAGATTCTTTTAATTAGAATTCATTACTTTTACATTCTTTTTTTTTTCTTTACTCTTTTCCGTCTTAACCGTTCTTAGTAGAAATTTGAAATTTCACGCACACGTTGCCCTCAATGAGTAGGGAGAGGACTATTATTATCATTTTTTTTTTGCTGTTTTCTGAAAGCTCGATTTGGTGAACACAATGCAAAAAAAAATCTGGCTGTCGTATTCATTCCTTTTGTAAAACAAGAACTCTTTTATTTCAAAACAGGAATCGATGCTTGAGTTGAAAAAAGATCCTTTTTGGAGAGAAAGGCTGGTCGGAGTGTTTGTGTGTGTGTGTGGCCTCTGTGCCATTAGATATTGCTAAAGAGGGGGTCTCTGTTTAGGCTCCGTGTTGTCCAAATATATAAGGTCCCTTTTATCTGTTTTCTGTCAGCTTCAATTAGCCGCTTGCTTTCCTGGAAATGTGACAGTCACACACACATGAAGCCCAAAAAGTCTCAATGCTTCATCTTGTAACACTTCTCTCATATTAGCCGAAGAAGAGATTTCAAAAGTTTTGTCAGATACTTCGTAATACATTGATGAGCATTGGTATATAACACAGCTTTGATGAAATCACGCACACACTCAGAGACAGACAGAGAGAGAGAGAGAGAGAGAGAGAGAGAGACAGAGACAGACAGACAGACAGACAGACAGACAGAGAAAACATTCATTCCTTTCTCACAATATTCATCATCAAATATAATAACCATGTGTAACATTTCTCAAGTGAGATATCTATTAAATGCTAATTATAGTGTATTCTACCTTATTCATTTTTTTTTAATGTGTGGAAAATTTGGATTCATTCTGGTTGAAGATAAATAAGAAAATTCAGAGCAACATAATGTGTTTCAAAATAGTTTCCAAGTACAAAACAATTGCAAAATTGCATCATTTTTGATGGCATGTGTAAACTAGTTATTAATCCATATTACGGAACAATACAATGTAAGGCCAAAACAATAATATGAAAAAAAAAAAATGCTGAAAACTACGACCAAGAACTATGCAATGAATGAAATTAAATTACGACTGAAAAATAAGAAAATCTTAGATTTTGACTAGTTTTTTTACCTTCATCTTAATTTTCACTTGCTTTCTATCACAACTTTGAATTGTACCGTAAATGTGATAAAAGGTTGTGATAAAAGGAACTGAAAATTAGGATAAATGAAGAAACTAGTCAAAATTAATTAAGATGCTGTACTACAATATCCACGAATAAATTTTTAAAAAATCAACTATCGTTGAAAAAAAAAAGCTTTGGTGGTAATATGAGTCATGGTAAATGTAATGATTAAATCCCCCCCCCCCGATCCGCCATTTTCCATTTCTACCTTAAATATTTTTTCCTCAGTTGCTGCTAACATGATTTTTCTTTGTCCGTTTTAATCTTTTATTTTCATTCCCCTTCCTCGTGCTGAGATGTTCAGCGCACTCTACGTCAGTTTGTTTTCTTTTCCTCAGGGTGACATCGTTGGCCTCTCCTTCCCACTGGTCAATGTTGTCCCCAGCCCCAAGTGGCTGGGTGGAACTGTTATGATTGTATCTCACTTCCCTCTTAACCCATTTGGGATTCCTTTTTTTATGGTTTTCTTTCTTTCTTTTTTCCCCATTGTTATTGTTCTCTTCATCCGTCAGAACCACTTCATTGTATTGAAAGGTACACATTCATCAGAGCGTTGGATTTTTGCCACAGAAAAGCATGTACTTGTGAAAGGAAAAATATTTCTCCAGTACGCGTTAAATGAGCCCCCACCTCCGACATAGAGGGTCGTGAGTTTGATTCTCACCGGGAACTTATCCTTCATTCCTATTCGAGCTGTTTATTTATTTACCCACTGATGAAGGGAAACCGGTTCGAGTTTCATCACCGACATCATAAGCCTCTTAGCGTCAATTGTTTGAAATGACGCACCAGACTTCCCTGTCATTTTTCTGGGCTTGTGTAGTTCGTTACGCCATCTTATTTTTGTCGGCTACTGTTTCACTTATGATCTCTGGGGATCGACGTCGAGAGTCATGATGTCTAGTCGTTGTCTATCGCAAGATAAGAAGCCACAACAATTAAGATGAAGGCGAATACAGTAGCAAAATAATAGTAAAGACTACTGCAACGTGTGCATGAGAGAATCATGCTCAACCTTACATGGAGAGATCACAAGACAGTACTGTATATAAGGAAGAAAACGGGTGTCCATGACATCACAGAAACTATTAAAAAAACTCAAATGCCAATGGGCAGGCCATGTTGCAAGAATGAAAGACAACCGATGGACATCACGTTTCACAACATGGATCCCCAGAGATCACATAAGAAACCGGGGCCGACAGAACACAAGATGGAGAGATGAACTAGACAGATTCAGGAAATACTAGCTCTGCAACGCCCATGATAGAGAATTGTGGCGAATCCTGGGGAAGGTCAATGTCCAACGATGGACGTTAAAAGACTGATGATGATGATGATGACGACTGTAATTAAAACTTGATATTTCTCTCACTTGACAAACGTTACTGACGAAAAAAATAGATATACACGTGGGATCTTATATAAGTAGATTTTGAGTTGTATTCATTGACTGCGACGTCTCTCCAGTTTTGGGAATGGCAGAAATTCTCGTCAAGACCAGTTTCAAATAGGTAAACAGCTTTTGTAAGGAATTGAGTGACCTGAAGAGAGAGTGGTTCAAGAAAGATAAACTGCATTCCTGACAAAGAAAGGAAGCTGTAATTTTAACGAGAGGGGAGGATGATAAGATAGGGACAGCGTTGGTAAAGATAGACAGAAACGATGTAGAGAGAGGGTAAAGAAAGGTGGATTTTAAAAAACAAAAACATTTTACGTCACATTACGTCATATTATTTCTTTAAATAAAATTCTTGAAATTAAGAAAAGAAAGTACAAAGGAGGAAGAAAGAAAGGAAGCAGACACTACAGTGTTCATAATTAATGTACACAGTTCATATATATATATATATATATATATATATATATATATATATATATATATATGTATATATATTGATAACTTTTTTTCTAAAAGATCAATTATCGGTACAAATAAATTCGAGAAAGAAAGAAAGAAGGAAAGAAGTAGAGCAGACTAAACAGTGTCTATGGCTAATGTTTACGTTTCGCAAATATATTTCTAACTTTTTCATTTCACAATGAATTATGATGCATTTCGGACGACATTTGCCGTTTTATTTTTGATGTAATGATTATTTGTTTTTATTTCGGACTTTTTAATGGGAATCAAATGGAAAACTCAATTGGAAAGAAATAGTTATATTACAGAAACAAATGTTGATAAATGTTGTCACGCACAGTTGGAAATTGTATATAAAACGTCGCAGTTTTTGAACAGAGTCAAAGTCTTGTGAATGTGCCTTCAAGTCTCTGAAATTTCTTTATAAAAGCATTTTTGAATGACATGCAAGCAGAGCTGGCTTTAAATCAATTAGACCAATTGGCCCCAGAGCATAAGGTTTTACAGACTTAGACTGTTAACCAGAGCCCAGCAAAATGTTTCCAATTGGACCCCGGAGCTTATAAGGCCGGCCCTGTTTGCAAGATAGGACACACTTTCATTGTGGAGTGAGAGGTTTGGAAGACTAAGATCATCATCATATCGTAAAACGTGCTGAAAACAAACTGACAAATTCCGATCGCCATGAGTGTGTTATAATATTTCTTTGTATATTTATTACTCCTGCCGACAAAGTTGGGAGAGGTATACGTATTCACTCATATTTTTATGTTTGTTCACACAATATCTCCAAAGGTTCTCAACTAATTTCTATGACATTTCGCGGAAGTTTGGGTCATAGGCTAAGGAACAATAGATTAAATTTGGGTGGATTCAGGAATCCTTCTCAAAAGCAAGAGTGTTCACGTATCAAAACAATTGTCCAAAAATAATGAAAATCGAAATTTACACAGTTACCTCCCTGCATCACATCTATCTATGGACTGATTTTTATTCAGCTTTAGTAGCAATGGTGTTGGCAAGGGTATGCGCTCTCCATGTGCTTTTTAGTTTGCTTTGTTTTCTCTGACTTGAAAAAATACTACTGGTGCCGTTGAAAGGCTTAAGGAAGGTGCCTATTAGCAATATGAAACTAAGGTCCCTTTCTTTTGAAGAAATTTTATTTTATGTTCAATGATATACCTATACCAACGAAGTTAGGTAGTTATTTGTATTCGATAACGTCTTTCCATCTTCCCGGCTGTCTTTCCGTCTGTCTGTCCACAAGATAGTTTTTTGATTGAGAGATATTTTCCGGTTCCTTTCTCCATACATTTATGTATACGCTAATGTCTACCATATATCTGAAAGTTCTCAATAAATTTCAATGGAATTTCGTCGAAGTGTGGACAATAAGCTATGGAAGAAGTGATACAATTCTGAGGTGGATCGATGCACAATTACTTCCCCTCGCTCGTAGTTATATGTCCACGTCACATAATATCTCCAAAATACCCTCTCTGTTCATACGATATCTCCAAAAGTTTCCAGAGATTTTCAATTAAATTTTATGGAAGTGTGGTTGGGACATGGGTCATGAAAGAAATGATTGAATTTAGGGGCGGATCCATGCATAATAACTTTCTATGACAATGGTGTTGGCAGAGGTATGTGCTCTCTGGTGGTTTCCTAGTTCAACAGTAAATTTGTATTTACTTCATTTTGCTGTAATTTCTTTCTAAGTATAGATCTTCGTTACGATAATATATACGAATCAATAAGTTACCTTGCTACTCATTGATCTAGTAATTATTCTTCTAAGATGTAAAACTTTTATCTCCCTTATTCAACGACCATGAAGCAATGTGGTACAACGTCTTAGAGGTGCTTGTAGCGTAACGGTTAACCGAACTGACAATGGAATCGACAAGCCGAATTCAAACTCCGAGTTCACTTCGCACTGATGTCCTTGGAAGAGGCATGGATCCATCTCTTCTCCTCCTACCCATAGCTATGGGTAAAATAGCAGGACAAACTAGGTTCTCTATCCTAGTGAGGTAACCAATCTAAGAGAAGGGCATTCCTGAATTCAAAACTAAGAGCTGGAATCCCTAAGTCAGTCTGGCGTTGTTGTCTTCAGCCTCGTTCTGGCAGCTCCTGCGGCAACATCGTTGCGTGGAGAGGGTAGATTTTCCTTATGGGCAACCGGTTGACTTCCATACAACCTTGCCCAGGCCTGCATCCTGGAGAGACAGAAAGTAAGACTATCCAAGTGCAGACTCGAGGTCTCGTGAGACAGATGGGTGCCATTGATAGTTATGCAACAATGTAATAATAACACACGAAGTTTGTGAAGCGATCAGTTATCTTCTAGTCTAGAGACGAGGAATAGAGTCATACAGCAGTTTCAATATACAGTTGATCAGGGCACCAATGTAATATAATGAGTTTTGATTGTCATATGCTCAACAATATTGGAAAAAAACGTCCATAATCTTCTATCTCTATACGTCGGCTAGTGATAGGAAATATGATGCAATTCGCTATTCCGTTGTTGATGGCTCTCGCTATGGCCGAAAGAAGAGGGAAAGAGAGGTTGAGCAACGAATGAGGTTTCCTCATTCAAAATCGTCTTTGTCAAACAAGTGCAAGGTTTTGTTATTTCAAACCGTCTGACCTCTTCCAACATTGTGGGTCGTAACGCCCCATCCACGGGTTGAAAACAGGATGTTGCATTCAACATAATAAGGCATGCAATTAGTCATGTTTTCTGTAGTTCTGAATACTACATTTCTGGAAAAGTTGATTTTTTTTTAATAGAATCAAGTTTTTTTCTAAACTGATATTTGGGAATAAGTGACTGAAATGACACGAAAATTCTAAAATCTTGTTCAGAATCGACCAAGGAGATTGAAGAGGCGAACTCAAATTGCTATTGGGACGAGTTTCCAAAGTAGTAAGTTGATTTGGAACCCAATCCCTACTCAGAATCACTAATGGTTCCTGCAATCTTTGGAAATAAAAAAGCAAATCTTAGCTTGTTCAAATACTCATGAACCGTACTTTTTTCTATATACATAAACGATGCTTATTTATGTTTTGCATGTGGTCATAGATGTGGGGCACCCAATGGAAATTGAATTCACTTGTCTAGCAATGGTCTGCAAGACTAAATTGCTAACCCCTGCTCTATGATGGGCACTTAGGATGTGTATTTGCACGAAATACAGCCTCACCAGTCTTGTTAACCCAGTATTTATGATGGAAATCAGAAGTGTGTGGTTCAGGTAGAGGGTTCAACCTTTGATTTATGTTTGACAAATATGTGTATTTGGAGATTGAAGAAATCGAGAATAGGTGTCCATTATTTCTTTTTTTCCCTCATTCTTTTATTTTTCTTTCAATCATTTTTCGAGACCGTTAACCCGAGCTGTCCACACATTTTTCAGGCTTTGAGCTGATCTAGCTAACTGGCTATGTATATAATACGCACATACATCTCATCAATGGAGCCAGAGGGCTGGAAATGTAAACATTTACTCCTTATTACGAGTAGAAAAACGTTTTCTTTACCCTTTCCCTCCCAATATGTTTCCAGGCTGGAGGTAATTTTCTATGTAAGTTCATGTTGATTTGATCCCTCAGTTCGTGTCCAGCAGCATTCATGCTTGTTTGTTTTTTTTTGTTTATTTTTTTGTTTTTTTTAATTCGGACATTTTTAGTGATCATTGCCCAAGAAAAGGCAAGAGAAATAACATATTCACAGATCAGCCCTTTTTCCATTTTTCATCTGATCACCCCCAATATGGAACGGCATTCTGCCAAAAGACGTTAGTTAGAAGCTCTTTTTATATTATTGGCTTCAGAATTGTTAGTCGGGCAAAAGTGATATTGATTTGTTATCCATTGGTGTAAAAATCATATTTACACAAATAATGTCAGTTCTCAACCCATTTATTAATTTGCAAGGCATATACAGATACTGCTGCTTCTTCTTCGTGACTCATCAATAGTAACATAGGCGTATGAGAAAGGAGGAGAGGAAGGGCAAGGGAGCAACTGACCCTCTCCGCAAATCGGGTAAAACAATGTTAAATTCCCGGCAAATCAGCGCCCCCCTCTACCCAGCGTGGACAAACCTCAAAATACTTTCACGCTAGTTCGACTGCCAAAAAGCAATAATAAACGATAATTAGAAAATATAGCAAAAAAATAAAAAATAAATAAAAAATGGCCACGCACACAAAAATGGGCCTATAGTAGTAAAAGAAAAATTACCCCAGATGGCCAAAATGCCCGCGCAATTTTAGACATTTTCCGGCTGCCAAATCAAGAAACGCGGTAAATTTAGCGCGAAAAGCGCTGAATTGGCAACAAATTGGCAAGAGTTCCCATTCGCCCATTTTCAATGGATACTACGCTTAGCGTTTCCCCGTTTAGCACTGATTCACTATAGCGCTCTTTTTAAAAATATTTTCTATATTTTTTTGCGGTAAATTTACTTGAGTAAAATTTCCAAAATAAATAATGATATGGACAGTCTCTAATATAACTGTATGCTGCACACTTTGGTTATTTTGGTGTTGTGTGTATGGGAATAAAAACATGCACATACACGCACATTATGAAGCGACAATAGACATTAACACTTAAACCTATCTACCTAGTGATATTATTTATAATCCTGGTGTGTAAAAATCATATTTACACAAACTCTGTCTGTTCTCCTCACTCAACCCTTATTGATCTGCACGACATTTACCGATACAACTTTTTCTACGTGACTCATATACAATAGGGGTCCCCAACCTTTTTCGCAACGCAGACCACTTTAATATTGACAATATTCGTGCAGACTGACCAGAATATAGGTGAGGAGTAGACTGTGTTATTCATAAGCAGCTAACATACTCATATTCGTTTTTAAAAGGGGTTATCTAACGAATCTTGCATTAAGATCCAAGGAAAAGAATTTTATTTTATTTTAATATTCACTTCAACACCTTGTGATATTTCGCCAGCCTCGGAAAGTAACTGACCGATGAGATTCATAGCACTAATCCATTCCATCTTATTGAGGCACCACAACGATACACACACACACACAAACATATATATATATATATATATATATATATATATATATATATATATATATATATATATATATATATATATCTATCATAATTCTAGAGAGTCTTCACTCTTTACACGTTTAAACACTAAACATATGAAAAACCCATTTAAAAAATGATTTAACTTATTCCCCAATATCTGTTAATGTAATTTATCTAATTTTCTTCACTGTTTTTTTTTTTTAATGTTTTCTAAATAGTCTCTTATTATGACACAACGTGTAAATTTTGTCTTCTTGGAATCCTCAGTTGTTTACCACGTAGATATTTATAGTGCACCTTAAAGATTTACCCACCAGGTTTCCAATTTATTCAAAATGAATAGAGGTACGGAGCACATGTATACTGAATCCATAGAAACTGTTTTTTTTTTTTTGTTTTTTTTTTCAAGTGACCACCTTTTGCCTAGATCAGAATTTCTTCATCCACTCTGGACCAGGATTTAACAAGGGCTTCCTTCAGAGCTGGAGAACTGCCGCAGGAGATATTTGAAACACTCTTCAAAATGGGCCAAATGTCAAGATCTTGGAGATTGGTGCCCAGGCTTGAAGTAGGTCACATGTTCTTGTCCCGGAATCGACTAAAATGCTCTTTACAATAGACCTGTGTGATATTTATTATCTGAAGTCGTCATCATCATCATTATCAGTCTTTTAACGTCCCTCGTTGGACATAGACCTTCCCCAGGATTCGCAACACTTCTCAGTACTTTCTGAATTTATCTAGCTCGTCTCTCCATCTAATACACTGCCGGCGTCGGTTGCACATGTGATCTCTAGGGATCCATGTCTCTCCATATGAGGTTGAGCATAATTCTTTCATGTGCACGTTGAATGTTTCTCAATATGCGGGTCTGTCTCCTGCCTAGGTTCCATGTTTCAGCTCCATAAGTGTCTTTCGGGAGGATGCATTGCTGGTACACCTTTCTTTTTAGGATTAATGGGATCTCCTTGCTTTTGAAGGTTGAGCTTGTTCTGCCAAAGGCTTGCAATCCAAGGATGATTCTGTGCTTGATTTCTTCTTCTTCTTCTTTTGAGGGTCTCATGGAGATTCGTTGTCCTAGGTAGATGTAGTGATTTACTTTCTCCAGTTCTGTGTCCTCGATCTTAAAGTTTTTATTTCCGATGTGGTTGCTGCACGTGATCTTCGTCTTGCTGAAGTTCATGAGTAGGTCAACTTTCTAGCTCTCTTCATTTAGTTCATCTATCATTAGTTGGAGGTCGTGTAGGTTCTCTGTGAAAAGGGTAATGTCGTCTGCAAATCCGAGGTTGCTCAGATATTCGCCGTCTATTCTGATTCCTTTACTCTCCCAGTCTAATCTTCTGAATATCATCTCAAGGCAGGCTGTAATGAGTTTGGGTGAGTTGGTATCACCTTGTCTTCTCCCCATGGGGAAGACGTAATGCGTCCCAAAGGCTTCAGTGACCCAAGGTAACATCTTTTCTTCAAGCATTTGAAGATAGAGCTGGCTATTCACCTTCACGCTCTCTCCAATGAAAAACAAAGGAGACTTTGACCCGTCTGATTCAACTGCAGCTCACACCAACATCCCAGCATGCATCTGGTGATAAAAACAGACCCTGCTGTGTTCAAGAAGGTCTCCGGCATTAGCTGCATAAAAACTATCACTTTGGGAATTTATCACACTATGTACAGTGAAAAATCTTCTCATAAGGCCGGGCTAAAACTTTGTCAACGGCCCTCTGAATTTCCTTAAACATTATCAAGACGATTCTGCTTTGAGGCTGCTAAAATCAAAGGTTGTACCAGTCTCAGTAAAACGTTCATTGTTTAGTCTTTCGGAAAAATATGTTGTTCAGCTGAGCAGTTCGACCCCATGTTTGATATCTGTTTGGAATAGGTTAATGAAACTGTAAACATAGAAAGAATAGATGTTTGGGATGTTCTGTGCAAAATTTCAAACTCCCAGGTCGAAACCCTAGTTTATGAGATATAATCACAAGATAGGTAAATGGATAAATCTTTATGGCCCATCATGTGTGTGTGTGTGTATATATATATATATATATATATATATATATACCACAATACAAATCAGGAATGCAATATGATATAATATAATACAATATCCGATGTATGATGGGTTTATTTCATTAAGTGCTCGATACATTCAACTTTTAATATAAAGTTAGTTTAAAATAGAATTTAAAATATAGTGGAATGAGGATTCACTACACAAACGCGTTTATGTTTCTTCCCTGTTTGAGCTTCTTCAGGCGAAACTGAAGAAGCGCAAACAAAGCAGAAACATAAACGTGTTTGTGTGGCAAATCCTCATTCCACTATATATACATATATATATATATATATATATTGCACACGGAACATGTATTATTATTTATTTTATGTTGTTCCGCTTTATATTTTTCCGAATCTTTATCGGTAATTTGGAGACTTGACAACACACATGCATCACCATCGGTTATTTAATTTAGGAAGATCTGGTTTAAATTTCGACCCATGCGTCAGAATTACGGGTTATTTATCGTATACAGGTTTACAACTATTTTCATTTTCAACAAGGGGCCTCCAAATTTCCCATGGCTGAGGGCCACGCAAAGGCTGAATATCTGTACTAATGGACATATCCATTGGTTTTACTTGGTATCAGATCAAAGAAAACCTTAGCCATTCCTTTGGCATAACCCTACATTCACAACTGCGCATCATTTAAGTCGGGTCGAAGGGGATCCGCTGGGTGGTTTGTAGGGAAACAGGGCATCTGCCTACCTACCCCCTCAAACCAGGCCTTCTCACGGAGGGCAAAGGGTTTGATGAAAGTTGGAATCTTACGGAGACTGGGGACCAACGGTTCACTATGAACAGTGATAGCTCAGGACGAGTCATATCTTGTTTTTTGGACAGCCAGTCAAAACGTTCCTCTATGAGTTTTCGACTAGTGCATTCTAAGCAGGGTATGAGAGTAAATGGAAGTCTAGAAAAATGAGGTTTTTTGGCGGTATTTAAAGGCGAGGGTGTCCTTGTAATGTATCACATTTAATTAGGATTGAAATAAAATCCGTACTTCACCAGATAAGTCCTTTATGAATGCCTCGAAATCATGGTCACGGTCAATACATATAGATGTTATGCAAACATGCAAAATCAATTATCATGCCCGCTTCAAGGTTACACAGCACCCAAGTGTGTGTCATGCGGTAAGGATTTGTTCGGGGACGTCTTCTATTTTTGATATTCATGCATGGCAAGCCTATGTCACATTGTATTCGAACTAAATGGAGTAGGTAGAGTTGTAACAATGTAGTATTTTTCGTTCTGTTGCGATGCCATCAAAGTTGTAAATGTCTTGGTGTTGGATTGCACGTAGTAGGTGCGAGATACATTGCGTTCGTTGAAGTAATTTTCTTCAGAAATGCCGTCGCATCTCTCTAACAGGCTGTGTCCGTCGTTCGCTCGGTCTGTCTGTCCCCACATTGTTTGTCAACTGCTCTTCTCGAGAAGATGCTTCTTACCTATATAAAAAAAAATCTCAGGGTCACGTGATCTGCCAATGACGGCGTTGGAACTTTATGTTTCAAAATCAATTTTCTCAGCGGTTCTAAGCCAGATTTACTTGAAACCCTACAGAGGGCTGTTCCTTGATGAGATGCTTCTTACTTCGAATTATCCTTTTCTCAGGGTCACGTGACCTAGCTATGATGGCGTTTAAATTTTGTAGTGGACGCCTCGTTGAACTTCCGGTTCTCATTTTACTTGGGATGTATTGTGTGTCAGCGAGGAAAACCTTGAGATGAAGCCTTGGTATCTAATTCTGTGCGGAGAACACGAATCAGTCGCCTTCGTGGTATACACGATCGCGATATTTTTTTCTGTTAAATTGGAATAACTCTAACTTAAGACGACTATGTTTTCATGGACATGTCAATGACAAAGACCTTTCGACCAAAAGCGTTATAAACGTTACTAAACGCAATTAAGCCTAGCTGAGAAGAAAGCTGATGAATTTTAACTCGATTGTTGTAAGAATAATACAACAATGATGGAGGAAGTGTTAGATTCGTCAGTTGTCAGCGTCAAGAAACGCATAGTATTGGAGTCGTTATCAGATACACTGCAAAATAGTTAGCGTCTATCTTTGAAGGTAAAAAGGGGTCATGTCTGCTTTTCCCTTTCTCGACTTTCTGGCTGAGATCAGATTTGAATGTCTGATCTCATTTGGTCATTCGTGTCCAAAGGTAAGCAACCGTTTAATTCCAGGGGACCGTTCACCCAGGCTGCGCCCCACCTTGCGCTAAGATGGGTATGGTCAGGGTTAATCCCTAATGCCTGAAGCGTGCCAAAATGCAAGTACCGAGGGAAGAAGATATTTTTTTTTATCACCATTTATGCTTTTGGGCCTCCACACTAAATCTAACCTCGTGTCGAATTTGTCTCCATGGAGGGGCGAATAAATACCCTGAATATTATTGATCTATCTACGTGATTTTTTAAGAATGCCAATTATCCTACACCGAAAAAAATACTTTTCGTTACATGTGTTTCCACAGTGTTTTGTTTTGAACCTTCGGAGAAGTTGCAAATGTGTTTTTCAGGAATCTCATTTGTATCATTTAGGTAAGCGTAACAGAGATCAAAAGACTGCGAACCATATTAGAGAGGAAAAAAGGGCAGATACATAAAAATCCTTGGAAAACTCAAATAGCAATGGGCAGACCATATTGCAAAAATATCAGACAACCACACACCATCATGCATGACTCATGACGCAGATCCCCTGAAATCATATGTGAAAGTGTGACCGACAAATAATAAGATGCTGTGATGATTTGTATAAATTGAGAAGGAATTGACATAATGATACGCACGAACGAGAGAACTATCGAGTCTTGAGAGATATCTATGTTCAACGACGGACGATAAAAGGTTGATGATGAAGTACTTTGATTTTGTCTATGAATCTTTGAAATGCCGAGACTGGGTTGCCCAAACCGATGAAAAAGGAACTTAGAGACCAAAGAGAGTAGTGATAGCTGTAAGTATGTTCTCTTTTGACATTGTTATGTGGTAGTTTTCACGGACGTTGACAATATCTATTTTTGAAAAAAATGTGTTTTTCAAGGCCAAGGCGGAGTCATAAGTATGGTATGACATTTGAGATATCTACCAGGCTGATAGGTATCCAATATCAAAGACATTGAACCAAAAGACAATATGTACTGTCTCAGCGCAGAATTCAAGGACAATGGGTACCGGCCTTGAATTCAATGCCCTGTGATCGCCGCATAGGTTTTCGAATAACGCCTATGATCAAATTGATTCTTAGCTATCTGAAGTTTCTATGGGTTGATATGATGAGAGGAATGGAACATCCTCGCATCTGAATAAAGTGTTATGAATGACGTTTAACAGGTCGTAAGTGTGGAATTCGATGTGTGGCAGAAATATCTCTTGATTTTGAAGATCTGACTCTTTCTGTCTCTAAATGTTATTCAACAACTAATATATTTGACGTATTCTTGACTTTGGCTAAGTTCAAGCAAATAATCAGAAACAACTTTTAAATATGTTTAAATGTACGTCAGGAACGTTGCATTTTGTTGCTTCAGTTCCCCACTTTCTTCAGCTGTCACCCAGAAAAATAGCTGTAAAAGAGTAGAGTGTTTACGACCACAGTTTCAATACAAAGAGTGTAATGAATTACACAAGTTATTTTGTAGTCAACAAGATAAAGGTTTATATATGTTCAGGAAATACAAGTGAAAAAGGATTATTTTACATGAGTTAAAAAGGCCCTGTGAGGATATGTTAAATAAACGGAAAGGCTCATTACATTTGTTTTTTTACAACACATTATGTTATAGGAGAAAAATAGTGCGATAAGAATACACAATTTCAAGGTTATAGAAATAGTTAGATTGTTATAGTATTAATTTTTGATTGTCCAGTGAATGTAGATATATTTTGTAAAAAGTTCTGAAGGAAACTTGAAGGTAGTGAATTAAAAGATTCATTTGTTCCATAACAGAGTATTTGTAAATGTATTTGCAACAATGGTTGGCTTGAAAAAGCACAAGTGTAAGATTATGTTGTGAACGATGTCTGCCCCCCCCCCCATGGGTGAGAGTTGCACCCTGGCGGACAGGCTTTCTGTCCATCTGTCCGTCTATATTCTCCTGGTGGCTCTAATAGTTTCTCGAAATGTTCAAATGTACCTTTGATTTGCGGTCATGTGATCGATCGGGCATTTGTATATCTACGTTCTTGACGGGCATTCTGCGAAGTATTTTCGATCTGATTTGATAGTATTTGAGTCTAAAGTGATTCCCTTACGCTGGCTTCGGCTTCAGTCATCATGGCTTCGGCTCCACGCATCACATTACTTCATACTTGGCTCGTTCGATATGTGGAAAATACTTAGAGGCGACAAGTCCCCGAAGTGGTATCAGTTACTCCACCCTGTGCTATGATAGGGGTGAGATGGATTCACACCTTTCCCAAAGGCATCAGTGCTAAGTGAACACTGAAACTCAGTCGTAATTTGAACTCGATTTGCTGAGTTCATGCTTCGTGTTGTCGCTCGCTCGGACAACCTGCACTTCCATTCGAACCTAAACAAGGCGTTTTCTTTAGTTGATATTTGAGAGTGATGGTTTGCAATTCTGCAAGCCACACCTGTGTAAGAATGGGAAATTTCTCGAGCAGTTTGCGTGGAAACTGAACTATCGGGTGTAGTCAATAGTATATCAAATAGGAATGTGATATAATCTTCGTGAATGAAAGATTAATGTCGTGTAATTCACGATGACAGATGTTTCATGTTAACTGACAGATGATAGTTACAGAAAACTAGTTGGAAATACCGACCCCCAGTTTATGTGGCGCCCACGGCCGTGAAACCTCGTTGTGTATAATTTGGGTGGAGGTGAATAGTAATAATAAGAATTAATGATCATGATTTATAATACTTAACTTACTGTAAATGAAAATAAATAATATTAACTTTAGTTTATTTATTAATTAAATGCAGGAAATGTAAAAGGGATTGAATAATGATAATAATAATGACTTGTTGTTGAACAATACACCCTCTCCTAAGTTACCAAAGCAAAAAATAGCTTACGATAATGATATCCGTTTTAGCATTCCGTACTTGAGAATTCTAAACATTACCAAGGGACTTTAACGTTTGCTGTTGAGAAAATTAAGGGAAAAGTTTTTCGAATTTCAGTGTAAAGGACTCAAGTTAGGATGGCATTACCATTCTAACGTCTCATAAGAGTAGGGAGTGAACTTGCGATGCCAGGGGAGTGGAATGACAGCCCAGGGCCGGCGCAGACTTGAAATTTGCTCCAGGGTTTCATGTATCGTATGCGAGACTCGGAATTTACGCCCTGGTTGTATTCTAACGACTATTTTTTTGAAATTCAGAATGTGCTCGAACGACCTTTGCCATTGACTGGTCTTATGTCAGTCCCATTGTCTATGTCAGTGCCTATAAGAAAACATAGGAGCAATATTTTTGTCAAGTACAAAAAATAGGTGACTTGAATGAAGGAAGCCAAGCCAGTAGTTGTTGTCTTGGTAGTTACTAACTCTTCGTGATCTAAAAACATGACATTAGACATCTTCTATTATTTGTAAATTAGGGTGGAACCAGCGATAATTTGGGGAGGGAGAAGATCGAAATCGTGCATCCTAATCGTGCACAATTTCGATTTCCCTTGACTTCAGTGTCAGATTAAGATTTTGTGGGCCCCTGGGCTAGAGATAGTATGAGGCTCCCAGTAATATTTTCAAAAGGAAATAAATTAAAAGGAAAGTTTAATTGGTTTTTATTAAACTTGTGACAATTAAAATCCTAACATATGATTTGAAACAAATTTCTCCAATCAGTAAATCGTAAAGTACTTGAGAACATCTTGTTCAGTTGCCACGAGCGTATGTCCGTATTAGTTTTTCTTGGACGTTACAAACCGTCATACGATATATATATATATATGTATATATATATATATATATATATATATATATATATATATATATATATATGTATGTATATATATATATATATATATATATATATATATATATATGTATGTATATATATATATATATATATATATATATATATATATATATATATATATATAGTAGAATGTGGATTCGCTACACAAACTAGCTCATGTTTCTGCCCTCTCCGGGCCTTATCAGACGAATCCACATTCTACTATTTATTTCCAGTTCTGCTCTAAAACAACTTAAATTCATGAATAAAAAGTTGTTTGTATCGAGTACTCTATGAAATAAATCCATTACTTATTAGAATTGGTTTTATATCATTAATATATTATTATATTATGTTATACTGCTAGCCTGATCTGTACCACACACACACACACACACACACACACACACACACACACATATATATATATATATATATATATATATATATATATATATATATATATATATATATATCATTCAGATATTATAGATAAATGAAATCTCTTGTTGTGAAACTACTGCACCCAGCGAGGATCTAACCCATTGAGTTGTAATGGTCGGCATCGCAACCTTGTTAATCATTACTATACTGATTGTAAAATTAGACATACCATGAAATTACAGAAATGTTGAGGTATTTTACGAAATCCCGAGGGACTCCACGGGATCTTCAATTTCTGCCATTGTATGTTTACGATAAATGTACGTACTGTATATTAAAGGCGCTTTTTGGATAGATAATTTCGAGTACGTATAAATCGTTTCAGCATTCATAAATGGAATGGTTTTCCAATCAATTTCTGGAGGCCTTCCAGCTGTCAGAGGTCCCTGGGCGGCAGCCACAAAAGCCCCTGTCCTAATCCAGCACTGAGGATGGATCAGTGGGATCGTGCAAGCGGGGCGGGGGGTGATATTAATTTGACAAATGGCGTTGGTTGTGGATAAAATTTGGTCCTCTTAGTTGTAGCCATTGGGCATCCACTGGGGATGGAGGGGGGTGGACAAACAAGGATTTACCCATCTCTTGGATCAGGCCATCACATCGAGGGCCAAGGGGCGTGAAAGTTGGAAACTTATGAAGACCGCGGGACAAGGGGTCACTAAGACAGCTTAGGACGTATCACAGCTCAAGAACTCCCTAGTCCCTTACCTGTTATCCGATATCTGGACATATTTTTTTTTTGTCCCCTTTCTTCCAGAATATCTCCTTTTGTCCTTACCCGCTGCAAAAGTGACAGGGTACCCATGCTGACAAATTATTGAAAAGTAGCCAGCGGCCACTGATAGTCCTGCTGACTAAGTTTTGAAAGCAATGTTATAGCGCGTTTCTTGTTTTACCAGCACGTAGATTTAACACTTAGCCTTATTTTAGCCAATTTTAGCGCTATTTTCAGCAATTATAGCTATTTCCAAGCCACTTCAAATAAACTCAGCCATATTTAGCTATTAAAATTGCCACAAAATGGCTAAATATGTTCAAGTTTTTTTTTCACTTGCGTGTTTTAGCATTTTTGTCGCTTTTTCGTGGTCGACTTAGCGCAAAAATTTTTTTTCCGAGTTGGCAACACTGTATGAGGAGTTGTCTAACGATAAAAGACCTGAAGAAGCGGGAAGGAAGAAGGTCAAAGCAACAGTAGTCGGCAATGTGCACTAGCCTTTCAGACAGCCCTGGGCCAGGAGCATAGAATCCGCCTACCTGCCAATGTTGCCTGGCCGATATACTCACCTAAAGTTTAAGATCCTCATTCATTGAGCTCTCCATGTAATGTTCTCATTCAAGTCGAGTCCGGTAATACCTCGGTTAGCGCTTTAGTTACCTCCCTCAATGCAACACCAAATGAAACAGCGCTATAACGAGATCATCAATAGCGTGGATAGAGATTGAGCCGGCAACCATTTTAAAATGAATGATGTCGCTGTTGAGTCTCAACAAGATGGGATGGAATAATGTTAAGTAACCCAGCTGGCTGCTACTTCCCGGAGTAGGAGAAAATATTGCTATGTGATTAATCACTGAGCATGTGTATTCTCATGGCACATTAACAAAAGTGTTCACAATGTACAATATACAAGCATGGGCATCAGCTTGAACGCAGGTTGGGGGGGGGGGCAAGTGGGGCATTCTTCCCCTCTCCTTTCTCACCAAGGGGTTTGAAAGATGAAACGTTGTAATCAATGAGGATTGTGGTGTTGTAATAATGTCCTATGTAACTCCAACTTGATGTATCCATGTACATAGATGGTATTATTCTTCGTTGTTAACAGGGTTGCCTCTAAGATATATTCCGAATATTCGTCCCCCTGGAAAGTGGCAGCAGACGTCCTTGTATACCATGATTTCGGAGACTGTTCATGATACCGTTTTATCATTTATTTTGTAATTTAATTTGAACCTTGTTTTTGGTTATTAACTAAGCTTAGCTAAGTCCGGTACAAGATCATTATTATGGAGTATCTAGTGAGGATCGAGGTCCTTAGTAATTGTCTGCGAGCCTAATATGCTAACCACTATGCAACGGTGATGAGCCAATACCTTGCGGTTAAATGGTTCCCAAATAATTCAAACCCTCACTGTTCAAAGTATCATTATAATTGAATGCGTTTGTTTTTTTTTTCAGTTCGTTCTTAGTAACATTCAATTATAGAGTAACCGTACTACATCAAAACTCGCATCAATCAATACCGTGCTATTCGAAGCATTGCCGTAATGTCAAGTAGGGGATTATAGTCATCGCTTTACCAATCCTACTGTAACAGAGGAACCGAAAAAATAAGCGGAAAATAATTGAAAGGAAAAATCATTCTCCATTGCTTGGACTTGAAACCAACGGTATAGTAATGTGGGAACGCGTGAAAACGGCGTCCTCTTACTTTTTTCTGAGGGGGAACACGTTTCCTCACTATATGCTACTAAAATTCTGTTTGTAGTGTTTGAAGAATTCATTGATAAAAATTTAGCAAGTATATTGCCAATTCAAATCACCTATCCAATACGGCCTCAGAATATCTTTTTAAAAAAATTCTTGGTTCGTGGGTGGTGGGGGTTCAAGCACCCCCAGGAAGCAGCAGCCCTTCGTTTCCTCATTTGAAAAACAAAACAAACTATACATGGCTGCTTGTAATTGTTATTGTTCAAGTCATTAAGAGAATTCACTTGATCTTCCGGGACAATCACCAATTAATTTGTGACCCAATAATTTGTTAGTCACATACCTTTCTTTAACAGGAATAGCAGAGTAATTAAGAATGAGAAGTTACCCATAGAAAACAGAAATCTTGATTTAATTGCTCTTTGCAATAGCTTGTCTCGGTCTTTGAACGAGGCAGATGAGAAATAGATTGGAGGCTTGGTTACCGGGGATCCGAACCCCAGACAGCACTTCTCTATTTCAGTGGAGCAGGGGCAAGGTACATTGATGTCTGCTGCAAAATCCAAGGGAACTGGGCTATTTTCGCTTGACCTACCCTCACACCATAAAACGCGACTGTAAAATATGGGCCCTATTGAGTACGGATTCACAGTTGGTTAAAGTGTTGATTTGAAAATTTTAAGAGTATTCGTATTTTTAAAATTCAGGGTTATGTTTGTAGGGAAAATCCTGTGAAAAAACGTATTTTAGTTTCAAGTAACAATATCTAAATATGGAAAATATGTTAAAATAATCTGTAAAAAGTTATTCTTCTGAGTGAAAAATAAAATTTTAATACTGACAAATGATAAATAGACTGCTGGCTAGCTACTCCAGTGATTCTTGACTTGAGGTGCACCAGGTGTTGCCAATTTAGCGCTTTTCATGCTAAATCTAGTACGTTTCCCGTTTTGGTAACACAGAAATTCAATATTCAGCGCTATTCGTAGCCCCTTTTTAGCGCTTACATTCGGTTTATTTAATAGAATTTCAAGACAAATACAGCCATTTTTAGCAATTAAAATGGCCACAAAAGGCTAATAATGTTCTTTGGCGCGTTTTGGCATTTTTTGACGCTTTTTCGAGGTCGAATGAGCGCGAAGAGTTTTTCGAGTTGGTAACGCTGGGTGCACGTACCCCGAAATGGTGCGTAATGCAATCGGGGTGAGAGAGGGTGGCTCTCACTCAGCACCAAAATGCCACGCATTTCAAAGTTAATTGAGAAAAAGCAACCTCAGACAGCGGATTAAATTGTCTTTAATATCTAAAAACAAACAAACTTCTAATTTTGACATCTGATAAGTGTTGACATTTTGTTATTTATACTTTAACTTTGCCAATTTTAACTTTTTTAAATTGAATTTTTAACCTTATTATTAAGGAATGCGAGAAAGATTTTGAAATCTCGAAGGGGTCCGAATTTCGAAGAAAAAAAGGTCAAGAACCAGTGTTGTTAATTTGGCTGTTTTTTTTTTTCATTTGTCAAATTTAGGAGTGATTCCTGAAGTCGAAAAATTAAGGAAAAATATAAAAACTGGGGACACTGGACTTCCAGATTCGAAAAAATGAAAAAACAACAAATTATCTACCACTGGACACCCTAATTCGACCCCCAAACCCCTAAAACTCAATAGAAATCGTCAAGTGACCAACGTCTTTTGGCAACAAGTCGTGTCGGAGGTTGTTGTCGGGCAGTAATCACTAATAGGTCGGAATTTTCAAAAAAACAAGTGGGTACAAACGAGAGACCAATTTAGCATAAACTTACATTCCAGACTACCCCCTCCCCCCAAAAAAACCCTAGGTGGTGGTAAAAAGCAAAAAAATCTTTTGTTGATATAATAATGCATAAATGTTGGAATTTTCAGCCTTCTAGCTCCATTGTTGTGGCCTGTACACTTGACATCGCTAGTCAGTCAGTCAGTCAGTCGGACCAATTTGAAAACAGAGAGAAACTTAAGATGACACTATTGGTGACACTTTTAATTGACGGTTTGTAATTGGCAACACTGGAACTCCCCAATTCGAAAATTTAGATATAAGTCAAATATCTAAAAATGTCAGCTCGGGACTCCTAAATCTGAAAAAATTGAAAATAAAGCAAAACATCAACCTGGGACTCCCAAATTCATAATTTTTTTAAATAATATAAAACATCAAAATTGGCAACCCAGTATTACCAAATTCGAGAGAGAAAAAATCAGCTGAATTAGTATCATCGTCAAGAAGAACCGCCGGGCAACTCAATGCGTGATCTTTGTTAAGTGATAGTCAGTCCGATGCTTTACTTCATACGCAAGTGCCTCGATTTCGTTGCTACTTACGCTCACAGTCACTATTGTGGTCTGTAGTCTCCTTATGCTGTTGTTGTCGCTGGAGATTCTCTATCATACACTAATGTGTACCACGGAGTATATTTCGGCCTTTGTTGCCATCATCTTTATTATAAACTGTACTTGTTACCGGTGTAATTCACAGATTACAGGTAAGTGAACAAAAAGAAAAAAAGAAAGAAAAAAGAAACTAAAAATATCGCAACCGTTACAAAAAAAAAAAGATAAGGGGGTAAGGCGAACACACGGTCTTTTGCAGTTTTCTACACTTAGAGAGAGAACCAACCGTTCTTTCTGTTGGTTCGTGTTTTTATAAATCATCGTCACTCTTTTCTCCTTTTTTTTCATATCTAATAATGTATGCTGTTCCCGTATAAACTTAGAATTTTGTTTTAGCAAACTTGACTTTAACGTTAGGAATCGTTTATTTACAAAAATCTGACAGATCACACGTGTTTTTGTCTCTTCAATACCATTCAACTTTTCATGGACAGTGTGGAGACCAGTTCGTCAGTTTTACTTGAAGACTTTACGCACACTTTTCTAAAAAAAATATACACAAAAAATATTTTTAGACGAAGTATTGTAACCCAAATTTGTATCAATATTTTACCTTCATCCTAATTTTAAGTTGTTTTCATCACAACTCTTCTCGGACCGTCATTCTACGACAACGAGTTGTACTTATTTTCAAACAATGAATCAAACTACATACAATTAATTGTTGACGATTCAACCTCGTTCAATGTTTTTCTTTTTAGAGAGAAATTATGAAAGGTCTGCCTAATTTTAACCGTTTTTCTAATCTTGGTCTTCTTGTTACAAAAAAAAAAAAAACAAACTTTTAACAGACCGTGTGTGTAAATTGTATGTATTTGATTTTTGACGAGTATTTTGTTTCTTCAATTTTTTCCAGTTGTTTATTGCAACTTTACTCAGCAGGTCGTCAATCTACAACACTGGGTAATGACTAGTTAGTAAAAAATTACTATTGGCAATGTTTCATGTAAGAAGAAAAAATACTGCTGTTTCATGTTAGGCTCTATGCGATGATATTTGTTGATAATACACTTACAACGTGGTGATAACTTTATAGTTGACTCAACTGAGATAAGTAAGGTAAATGTCGGATATCTTCTTAGTTTTGGTAGAAGAACCATGAATGACACATACCTAAAAATAATGATGTTTGTAACTGGATAGAAACTTTTGAAGTCTGTCTCTGAAGATTTTTTCAACATTATAATGCAGTTTTTATTTTATTTTTAGTATAATTTCTTGGCAAAAGAGTTGTAGGTCCATAGAATAGTTTATGTATTTCTCTCAACAGATGAGGAGGATACTTTTAGAATTACGATATTGATACTTATACATTACAGTTATGCTAAGGAGTTTTTTTATTGAGTAAACTAGATTTGTTATGGTGTGTTAGTGTGCCTGTAATTCTTGGTAAACTTTTTCATTCTAAATAGATGTATTATTGTAGACGTTAGCCATCATTTTAACTATGACTACTATTTTCCTTCATCTTAGATCTTGTTACTTTCACAACTTGACACAGGCCGTCGAAAAATGAAGGGATATAGTAGTCAAAATTTTATTAAAAGAAAGAAACATCCGCTATACACTTAATATTCGTCTTTCGGTTGGACGGACGGACGGAATTGAGTTCAGTTTGTCCATTCATAAACTTCACTCATAAATTTACTACACAAATAAATTGTATTCACTCCACAACCGATGCACGTACGTTTCGTCTGTGAATAATTTTCAAGTTGAATGGAGTTCCTTGGAATTAGATGGTTTTCATTATTTATTTCAGCTTGTCTTTTCTTCCTTTTAAAACCTTTTATTGTTACCTCAGTTCTAACAACGGTAAATAATAACCTGGCCGTTATAGTACTGAGCAACGAAAAACTAGTCAAATATTTTTCTGGTTTAATTTTATTCCTCTTTATTTAGTCGCTCATTTTCATTTATTTTTCTAATGATGTAACTCACTTTCTATTTGACTTCTTGGATAAATAAGTCTCTTTTTTTTAGTTTTTCAAGTTTTCGGTTAAGTGTACTTTGCTTTAGCCTTTAGCAAATTTGATGTAATGATTTTTTTGTCCCACTTCCCCCTCAACATTTAAGCTTAATGTTTTGATGCTGTTAGGTGTGTCTTCCTCTGTCTAGACTGGTGGTTCTTAACCTTTTTTGCTTCATGCCCCGCCTTGACGATTAAAAAAAATGATGTCTCCCTCATCTTGCTATAATAGAACAAATTTGGTCTTGTAAAAGGTATAATTGAATTCAGAGATTGAGGAAAATTTGAATTTTCAAGTCAAAGAAAGTATTTATAAAGGAATAAATTCTTTGTAAAAAGGAAAAAAAATAGAATTACTAACAAATGAATTTTGGGGCACTAACTACATTTTTTGTTATTTCTTCAGTGTGAAAAAATTAATAACAATGCAACTGCTATCCCACCTTTACCTCGGAAAGTTAGTGAATTGAGCATTAAAATTAGTATTGTGTGATTAGGAATGGTATAATCAATTAGAAATTAATCAGTTAAGCCTTAATCTGACTTCGTTTTTTTTTCCACTCGTCACCCCCAGATTCCAAATTGCTCCCCTATGGGACATATATACCCCATGTTTAGAATCACTGAGCTAGACAGATTATTGTTGGTTGGTTGTGTTTTAAATCGTTTCTTTTTTCTATCTCTTTGGGTAAGCAAAATTAAAATGTTAAGTAATTCCTTCATCCTAACATCCACGCACCCGGCGGGTATATTAGGATAAAGAAAGTGTAACACTACAATTTATTTTTTTCTGGTTTACCATCATTTGACATCTACTTATTTCTTAGTATTTCTCTATTTTACTAAGTTCTTGTAAGTAAGACAAAATCAGAAAGCAACAGGAGAATGACGAGGAAGAACAAGACTGAAACAATTTTGTCTGTTTTGATGATGATGATGGTGATCTGTTTTTTTTCTTTGATAAAAAATACGGATGACCATAAGCGTATACTGTATGATAACGAAGTGATCTGCTTGATATAGATTTAAAACAATATCTGAATATTATCAATTTTATATATATTTTTTTTACACTAGTGGTATTGTGGATTGTTTTTCATTTACAAGAGACTTGATTATTGCATAGAGATGAGGGCCCTACCCTGTTATTTCTGGTCACTAGTATCACATAACCAAATACAAAAATAGAAAGTTTTGGTTGGAAACCTCCTCGTCAATTTCTACATTCATGGCTGTCGTAGTGGTGTATGGTGCGTTTACATTTGTACTTGCTCATTGTTGAAGGATTTAGTTTTATTTTGGTGTTAGAGCAGATTAATACCCCCCAGATCGGATTAACTTGAAAAAAAAAAAAATCTGATTTCAATGGTGGCTCCTGGATTCGGAATACCAGATCTTGTTGAATTAATTTGACAGCCTAATTTTAACGAATTAGGTCCATGTCATCCATGGTATATAGTTAACCAAAAATTACCCAAGTATGCGGTTCTCTTACCAGATGTGGGTACTTTTAAGAAGAATTATGATAGTTATTATTATAACACCATAAATGCTTAAGGGTTTATTTGTCGTAAACTAGATTCCTACGTGATATGCACGCGCCTACATACATTTCGTAGTACTAATAAATGTGTTATGAATCGGATTGAGGTTTGAAAGAAAAAGATGGATATCTGTGGAATGGTGTCGGTCTAGAGTGCAGGGAACAAAAAATCATGGTCGAGCAATAAGATTAAAATAAGAAAAATTGGAGCTGTCCCAGAAAAAGCTGTAAGGCAACGATTTCAATCCGAAAAGGGGGGAGGATAGATAATTTTCTTGTCTCTCTCTCCTTCATATCTGGCAAATCCTCTGGTTTACTTATCTTTTGGGACTGTAGAGGGGATGACCGGCTGATCACAGGGTTGAGGGTACGAGTCCTCACCAGCGCCAAAAAGAAGAAACTTCACGTTATTACCGTTAGTTTTCAGTAGAATCCATGAAAATATTCACGGATATATGTGGATCTTTGTGAGATTATTTAATCTATTTCATGTTTTCACAGAAAAGAAAGTGTTTATATATATATATATATATATATATATATACTGGAGGCTGTTAATGCACTTGTTAAAAATATCTACCCGTGACGATCTTCTTCAGATTCTCTTTAGTTAAAGACTTGATGAGTTTTCTCACTACAACTTCGAAGCTGAAGTGTTTACGTTATCAATTTCATCTGATTTTTTTTTTAAATCTAAAGTGACTGTTCTCGTTTAAGTTGAAGAATCTATTGTTTCAAATTGGGGATGTAGGAAATATCATTCGCAAAATTTGTGCTTTTGTGGAAGAGTCCATTGTTACGGACAGAGAAACAAACGGAGAAGTCGGACTAATGTTCAACTTCTTCCATTCTTTCAATAACTTGAAGTGAACTTTGTCAGTGTTTGACACTCACACCCTAATATTTTAAAAATCTTTTCTCTTTTTTTTTTCATCTCTTGTCTTCGGAAAGAAAATAATCCGAAGGTTTCATTGCCTTTTCAGCCTATTTACAATGTTTTAAAATCAGTGTTTGTGTTTACTGTTTACATTTTTCTCCAGTTTAGTCGATAGTGCGATTTTCAAGAGCCAAGTGTTGATCGACCAAGATTGCCAGATAATTGGAGACGTTTGTAGCTGAAAATACGCTTGAAATTGACAAATGCCAGATTTTTTTTTCAAAAACAATGCTTTAGTAATACACACCAAAGGTGAAAATTCATTTATACTATCGTAACAAAATCAACTATTTTGTTCTGTACGAATGGCCAAAAATAAGGCTCCAGTTTAGCATTACAATTACATTGTAAATTGAAACCTCTGGGTAACCTTAAAAATGGACTTTTATAAAACTGACAAAATTCACGGAGAAATAAATTTCTTTATGGATTGAAAGTACTGAAAATTTCTTGCGAAAGTTTTTAAAAAAAATTTTTTAATATAAAATGTTCATAAGAAATGATATTTGTAAATTTGGCCATAAAATGGCCAACATTACAACCCTGGTGTTGACAGCTGGAGATTACGTTCTCCCACTTCGTAATATGGCCGTCAAAATGGTTAAAATAATCTTTTCCCTGTGAGTTATCACAAAAATGGAACCTCAACAGATTGTAAAAAAGAATTTATGATATTCTGGAGATTTTCATTTAAAATATGTCTCTTCGTGAAAAAGTACTGACATTAACTCAATCTAAACAGTATACATAAGTTTACTGTTTTCGGGAAAATATTGAACTGTCAATTTAATTGTGAAGCGTGAATGAATAAGGAAAACAAAGCTCACCAAAAAAAAATTTTTATGAAGAAAAATAATCCATTTTTTTTTTATATATATAATGGCTGTATCAAGAATTGAGTATTGTTTTCATATTTGATGAAAGTTGCCAGTCTCCTAAAAACTAGTGTTTAAAAGGTAAGGCGGGATTAAATAGATTGATGCTTCCGGGCCTCCATACTCTCTTAATGAATCAATAACTTAAAAACAAACAATAACCTGTCAAAATTTGCCCTGTGAACATTTTCTGATCTTTTACGTACATTTATTCAACAAAGTTACTTTTGATATAGAAATGACAGGATAGGAAAAGAATTTCGAAATTTTTCAACTGTTCGAATAAATTAAACTAATACTTGAAAAAAAAATCGAATGAATTAAACTAATCTTTGAAAGAAAATTCTTTTTTCACAAAAGCTCGAAGTGTTACATTTTTTTTTTCGTTTTGAAACTAAAAAAAGTTCCTGAATAGGCAAATATTTTACTAAATTTTCCAATTTTGAAAAAAATTTAAAAACTAGTTTTTTTAGTTGCTCGGTATTTTTTATCTTCAGTTTTTTGAAAATTTTCGTTTAAACGAAATTTATTGAATTTTTTTTTTTTAGAATTAAGTAGAGCTTTTGACTAATTAACTAAATAACTTGTAATCAAATTAAGGTAATGTATTTATACTTATGCAAAAAGTTTTCACCCACATTTTTTTTTATTTTGAAGGGATTTTAAAGAATAATTAAACTTCATAATTTATTAAATAAGTGCACTATAGAAATGTCTGGATGACAAAACAAATGTATTTCCTATTGAAATAGGATGCCAAGGTTTTGCTGCCAACTTTACCTCAATATACCTGACTAGACTCGGATTATCGACTGAGAAAAGGAAATCAAGAGGAGATCAAGAGGCTCCAAGATTAGGCAGAGGCTGCATCTATATGGATCTAGCACTCTTGCATTGTGGCTTAAAAATAACAAAACCTGGTGATATCATGAGGTACTGCAGGGATGCCGTGGGTTTGTGGTAATGATGCTTTGTCCCCGGAACCATGCCTTGCACTAAGGTTATCATGATAGTAAGATTATGCTGGTGGCACTGCCGCTGTTTTTGCAGCAGTACGTGTATAAATTCATTCATTTCATTGAAATTCAAGTTCTTGAATTTAAATTTTTCCAGATTTTAAAACCCGAGTGTTTTGCATATTACTATGAAATTTAATTTAAAACTTTTCTTTGGAAAAAAAAAAATGTTTTGAACTTGACTTTTCGAACATAAATTCTACCAGTTCTCCATATAACATTACACACGATTTTTCTATCAAAATTTTCTCCAATCCTCCTTAATCAATGGCATATGTCAAGCTAATTAACTTTTATCGTGTTTTTCTCCTCACGTCACTTAGCGAGAACTTAATTTTTTTCTATCAGAACTTTTTACAGCAGGGAAGAATTGAACAAAAACAAATTTAATCCCTTTGTGAATACTTCTTTTTCCTCTTTTCTGTCTTATGTTAATTTCGAGTGCATATGGATTGCATTAATTGTTGTTCAACAACAGTCTTGCCTTTGGAACTTGTCGAAAATAGGATCTATTTAACTAAATCACTAGTGATGTTAGCGACAGAATTACAAGAAACTACGATGAAACGGGAATAATAATAGCAATAATGATATCCGTACTTCACTTGAATGAATCACCTCGCCTGTGTGTACTAGAAGTATCTAAAAGAATTTGGGCATTGTCGACCCAAAACGACCATGGAGACCCCAAAAAATCACTTTTGAAAAACCAAGGTTTTTCAGATGGTGATTAGTAGTGTACTCATGCCAGTTTTCAAGGTTGTAGCCCCCAAAATGTGACCAGGTGTGCCCAAGACACATGAAGACAAGAGAAGAGAGAAGAATCTGTAGTCCACTGGGCTGGTTTGTTGGGTGTTCCTTTTGAAGGGCTACACTAATTTGATCATAATGTTGTTATTAAGAGACAAAGATTTTTGAGGCAAATTGTCAAGAATTGTACAGAAGATTAACAGTAACTAAGGAAATAGACACTGGAGGATCATCCTTTGAGATTAATAAAGGCCTCCCTGTTATAAGGTGGTTTGTTTCATAAAATGGGTGGATCCATCTAGCTCCAAAATAGCTAAATTTATTGCGGCTCGGTTATGACGCGCTAGGCCCCAATACCTATGTTTGATAATCGAGCAGCATAATCTTCCAGTAGTAATGGTAGAAAAAAGACATTAGAAAAGCATTTCTGTCTCCCTGACAATCTTGTTATTTTACATCTGTTTTTATCAGCAAATTGCATTAAGCTGTTACATAAAAATAAATTATGTTTGCATGTTTGAAAAGTGCCAGTTTCTTCTAGTTTTTCCCTTTCTCTAACCCCTAAAGTATTGTGGAATTTACAAGTAAAAGAGTGTGCTGGAGTTTTTTGGTGCAAATTAAGTGTTGCAGTCCTTTCTACAGAGCTAGTTGTATTGTTTTATTTTCTGTTGTACCATCTCGGGGGTAGGTAATCCAGGACTATAGTCATTAGAGTATAAGATGCAAAAATAAAGCAAATTTACATGTTGTGTAGGAGGGACCATGTTTCTTATTTTAGAAACCACATTACTTAAACTATGTTACTTTTTTTTTTCTCCTTCAAAGTAAGTGTTTTGTTCAGTTTTCTGTTGCTGTTGTATTTTTTTTTTTTTTTTTTTTTTTAATGAATTTTTAAAAACTTCAGGACTCAAACTCTTAATTCATGAATTGCTTGATACTGCTCCTATTGAGTATGGACTCTTCTATGAATAGTATTGAAAACCATTAGAAAAAAAAAATACCTAAAAGTCAATAAATAGGTGACTTTAATCAGTTATCCCAGTGAGATTTATTTTTTCTACATGAATATAAGAGTAATTCTTTGTCTTCAGTAAAGCAAAAAAGAGATTTGTCCAACTGTGCAAACTACTGAGGAATCATCCTGCTTTCAGAACAGACTAGTGTCTACTGTTGCTGAAAACCACCTTTCTGAGAGCCAGTGTGGCTAGTCATGGCACTACTAACATAATTTTAAAAACTAACGTAATTTGCTCTAAGGAAAGTGTTAATAGTAGAACAAAGGATCTGTCACCTTTGCTGACTTGACAAGGAAGTGAAGCAAGTTTGTCTCCTTGCTCAAATACTGTTCTCAATATTCTTCAGTATGGCTTGTATTGCCAACATAATTCTTTTGGTGCTAAAAAAAAAGCGTTCTAAAAATGCCAAAACGTGCTTAAAAACACTTAGCTATTTCATGGCCATTTAAATAGCCAAAATGGCTAGAACGGTCTTAAACGGACAGGAAATAGCTGAAATTGTAAGTGCCATAAATAGGTCAAGCATAGTGCTAAATGTTGAATTTTTGTGCAGCAAAAACAAGAAACATGTTAAATTGGCAACTGACTCTGGGGCAGCTGGTCAGAAAGCTCCTTCTTAGTGATGACACTGCCTTAATCGCTCACACGGAGCCATCCCTGGAGTGTATATCATTGAGCTTGGCAAAGGTTACAGAACTCTTTGTTTCCAACTCATCTGTAAACAGACTGTAATCCTCAATCAGCCTGCACTTTGATAAAAATATCACACACCTTTCAGTTTGCCTACGTAGGATGTGTCATATCTTCTGACTCTAAAATCAACTAAGAGATAGACAACAGACTGGCAAAGGCAAACACAACCTTTGGCTGGCTGTACTAATAAGTGTCCTGAGATATTGAGGATCTATGCTGTTAGTCCTTCTTGGTTGAAGATGACCATGGCTTCAGTTCTACTGTAGAGTTTGAGGTCATGATTTGCCCTTGACTCTCCCACTCTCTCATCCCTATCTAGCTGGGTCTAGAGGCAAGACACAGTCAAGATAGCTGGTGCCCTTAACATTGAGTACCTTCAAAAAAGTATTTGGTATGACCTGGCGATGGATTGAACCATGTTTTATTGAATCGGAAGTGAAGCTCTCTATAGCTAAGCTGTGGTGACTGTAGATATGGGTTCAATGGTCAGCTATTTTTTTCTTTCTTTTTTCTTTTTTTTCTTTTTAAATCCATTTTTTAATAATTCCAGTTGTACAAATATTTTTTAAATTGGCCAAAAAATCAGATATTAATGTATTGCTTTATAAAAGTGGAACAATCTGTATTCAAAAGGTCTATTGGCTGAATTAAAATGATTTTATAATTTAATAAAATGGCATAATTATATTTTATGCTGGGAATTAAATAAGATAATTAGATTTCCATGCTGACCATCTACTTATAATGTATTTTTAAAATTAAAATCAAATCATATCAAATTGATGCCAGAGTAATATATTTCCATACATAGTAATGTTTAGAATGAATTTGAGTAAAGACTTATGAAAACCATCACAATTTCTGAACTAGCAAGATCACTTGGCATTGTCAAGATGAAACAGTTTCTTTGACTATTATTTTCACTCAGGCCATTGTTCCAAGTCACCCCACTTATCTTTTATATTGTTAAACTTCAGTTCAAGTCGAAGACTGGAGTTGACTTTTTTCTTCTACTATAACAACAAGAACAATCCTCTCCTAATTTAGAGGAATAAACTCTTCATGGTTTGTCTGTCTCATCATGTTAAACCAAACTGATATGTAAAATTAACATTTCCTTACTGCTATTTAACCAAGTGATCAGTAGATGACTCTGTTACTGACTGAGCCAAACTGATAAGTCTTGCGTAGGAAAATTTGTTACATATACGCAAGGGCTTATTTCATTCCAATTAATAGATATTTATACTAAAAATTATATATTTTCCTAATTCTTATTCATCATGTATACAATATGAATGTTGCAGTGATCATCTCCAGTCAGAATAGAAGTCAGAGTGGAATCTGACCCTGCAGCATCCAAGCATGTTATGATGATTTTAGATTTATAAAAATCAATTATTTGAAACCTGTTACTCTTATGAATAGAAAGACCTTTTAGTTTAGGATTAGAATTTATCAGAGCAATCACTTGAACGTCCTCTTCCCCTGAGGGGGGAGGAAATTCAAGTGACCCTTTGAAGAATTTAAGGCATCAGACTTCGACATGAAACCGTTCATCATTCAGTCAATTTTGTGAATCTATAGGATGGAGTGCATACTGACTAACAAGTCAAAAGCAAAAGTCTAGAATTGAGATGTGTGGCTGCAAAAATGACTTGACTAAGGAATACCTACTAGAATTGATGTTGTGTGACAGATTTAGTAATAATGCATTCAAAAATGTATGCCTTCATCAGAATGAGCAATTTCTTTTAACTTTGATGATAAAACAATGTATTCAAGAATAATGCATTCAGGATGAATAATATCCTTTTTAATTCCTGTCTTCCTTAACTTAGAATTACAATGGTTTATCATGAAACATCTTCTTGCTCTGACTGCTTCAGGTGGAGGATGTTCAAATGCTTGGATTCCTCTTTTTTTAAATTTTTTAAAAAATATTCTAGAGGAAACTAGTATTTAATTAAGTTCTTTGTTTTGTTTTCAGTCTTATGAATTGTGTTAATGAGTTCCAAATGGTTATATATTGAAAAAGACAGGACTCCATCATGACTCTCAGGCACTTACAAAATTTTGAGTTTTCATTTACTCTCAGATAAAGTCTCAATTCTTGAAATCTAGCTTGGCCCGTGGAAATTCCATAGATGTTAACAACCAAGATGCCATCATTAATTTCATATATATTTCTGCTATTAAAATTTAAAGGTTGAACCCCTTTAATTCAACAACTTTGGGACCTTACTTTTGATGGATTATAGAAACTGACCTTAAAGACCCATTTTTTTTTTTTTTTTTCAACAAAAGACTTGGAAATTTACTCCTTTTGTTTCTTTAAATCATACTCATTCAACAATCTGACCGTATCATATTCGCACAAGAAGCTCCTTCGTCTAGTTCTTCTCAGTAATTCCACCTTTCAAGGCTTGGATAATGTTTTAGGCTTATGCTTTTTAGCACTGTCTTCTGCGTCTCTTGATTGACATCCAGAAGGGTTAAGATACAACTGACTATACGAAATCTGTGGGATTGTCACCAATACACTCGGCTGCAGTCTGAACAAAGTTCAGTGCCTCAGTGCTGTTAATAGCACCGCCGCCCCAGTGGCAGATTCCCCAACTAATTGCAACAGATTGAAAACTTGCATGACTATAGGAATTGCTTGACCACCAAATGCTGGATTAAAGAGGTCCAACCTGTATAATTTTGTTGAAGTAATTTATCATCTATGGAATTGACTATAATAAAATACAAAGGTTAATGAAACTAATATCTATCTGTTATTATTGATTAATTTTGCTATCTGAATATATTTCTCTAGTCTACTACTACTATAACTCAATTTTCAGGTGTCAAACACCTGAGGAAAGAGTAATGAATGAGTTACAGTTTTATAGTGAAGGTTGAGTCTTTTTTTGCTGAGCCCCCCCCCCATTTCATTTTTACCTTTCTTCATTGTTTTGCATTGCATGGTGGGGAGGGAGGAGAGAATGTATGAAAAATGAGAATGAATATCAATCAGGAAACGTAACGGACATTCATACAAATGAGCAGAATTCTCCATTAAATTCTGGAAATGTAGCTCCCTGGAGGTTAGGTTTCCCTGCCAATCTCTCTCTCTCTCTCTCTCTCTCTCTCTAGAGAGAGAGAGAGATGCACATAAAGTTTTATCTATTGGTTACTACTGAATGCAGATGAATTGACTTTATTAATTGCAGGCATTATCTTCAACAATGAAAACATGTAAACTAAAAAATTGATTTATTCTAAAAATAATGAATGTCATTCCCCTTACTTATGTACTTCCAGCAAAGCCACACAACTGGGTCTTGAGGTATTCAAAATGGTTTGAATATCCCTTTCAGCAATTTTTAGCTTTATGAAAAACCATCAGTTGCAGGGATTCAAACCTGGACTGTAAGGCGGGAAGAGGCTGACAGATCTGGATGATAGATGTTTTGCCAAAAAAAAACCCTGCAGGAAATGTGGAAAAACAGACAGGCAGATTTACTTGCTCAGTCATTGTAAAGATACTGGTCACATAATGGTATTTCAGTGCCGATTGAGATACCCAATGGGAGATTATCTTTTAACGTATGTGCTAGTAACCTCAGTATGTTTAACTTGCTCACAAAATATAAAAAATTGTTGGGCTATTTTTGGACATATCTTGGTTCTTTTGGCCCAGTTCCTTTATTTCTGAATACTTATTTTGAAAAGTTTGCTTTTTGATTTACTGTGACAGGAGCAGTTCAGTTTATGAATGCTGAGGTAGCTTTTGATTATACAGTGGCACAAAATAAGCTGAACAGGTTGATTTCCCTATAAATGATGGACCCTTCCACTTAAAGTTACTGATAGGGAAACATAGAAACGAACGGAAAAAGTCATCTGTAACTTCGAATGGCAAGAGAGTCGATTGTTTGACTGACGGAAATTGTCATTTGCCGAATGTGCAATAACTGAAATATTAGCCATCTAAAGTTAATGAGTTTGGGCAAAAAGAAAACCTGTCTAATTAGCAAAACCATTTAGTCAACCTTTTTCTATTCAACCATATCTTGGGTCTTTTATTTATTTTTTTTTTTTTGAAATTCTTGGTAAATACCAAGAAACTTTGACTTCAACACAAGTTCTTTGTTTAGCATTTTGGAATTTTTGTAATAAGTCTGATATCATATGACCAGCCGTGATTGACTGTGGATTTTATCTATTTATTTATTTTTTTTTTGTCTTTCAACAGCCCTTCTTCAGTGAAAGTAAGTAAAACAGAAATATTGCTGCTAAAACGATCCTTTCAGTGTTGTAGTGGGAATTGCTGTTGTTAGAATAGGTATTAATTGTACAACTGCTATTATTTCAGTAGTTCTTGTGTTTTGTACCTAACTAAAATATCCAAGCCTAAATTTTTCCTCATCATGTATCAACTCTGAGAGAATTTGTTGAATATTTTTTCATGCCTAAGTTTTAAGTTAGAGAAAATGTGATTCTGGATCACCGGATCAAAAAAAGTGAAACAAAAAAAATTTTTTTTCAACTTGCTAAAATTTGTGTTTCACTCAGCCCAAAACTGTCAACATCAACATAGGTTTCTTGAGTTTTCAAGTTGGTGTGGCTAGTTGGCCATGTATGTATCACATGTAAAGGATGCACTAATGGAGCTAGAGGGCTGGAAATTTAACTATTCATTCCTCATTATGTCTAGAAAGAACTTGAAGAAAAAATTCTTCCCTTAATGGGAGGGTCTAATTTGTAATGTGAGCTTATTCTAAATTGGCCCCTTAGTTTGTGTCCAGCATTTGCTATTATTTCTGAAAATTCAGACTGTTTTAGTAATCACTGCTTAGCAAAAGGAGTGAGAAGTAATTATTTATTGATCAGCCCCCCTCCTCATACCAATGTTTTAATTGATCACTCCCAACATGGCATGTTACCAAAAGACAGTCTCATTATGGTTTCTATTGAGTGACTAACCAATCAGATTTATCCATAATATTGAAAAAAAAAAAAAAAAAAAAAAAATCTATTTTAGCCATTTTTTCAGTCTTAGATATTTTCAAATCTTTTGAGTATTTTCCAGAATACTAGAACTCCAGGAGTCTAATTATTTCATCAACATTCCGTATCTGATTCATTCTTAAAACTGACCATGTGATGATGACTAACAATATACTGTCTATGGTGAACCATAACACAAAAGCCTCATCATGTTATTTAGTTGACTACCAGTCATTGCCACTCATCCAAGCCTCATAACTGTCCATATCGAGTTGCAGTAGATGGGGCCCCTAGTCATAATACCAGCGCATTGGACAAAGAGTAATAATTGCATAGTTTTTTGTAGAGTTAAGTGTCTGTCTTTTATGTGTGTGTGTGTGTGTGTGTGTGTATATATATATATATATATATATATATATATATATATATATATATATGTGTGTGTGTGTGTATGTGTGTATATGGATATATATATGTGTGTATATGTTGATATTTAATAACTTATGCTTAGTTCAGTGTGTGTCAGTAGTATTAGAGCATCCAGTCTGGATCAAACTCATTACAGAAGTAATGGTCTGTAAAGTGAGCTTGTTGATCACTTCTTATACATAGCAAAGCACCGTGAAATGTTGGTAGAATTGACTTGAGCTGGTAGAAGGCCATGGTACTGATGCATCTACTGAGGATTAAACTCACTACAGTGGACTACTCTACTAAAAAATACTCAATAGTGAAGCACCTTAAAATAGGTCTGGTTAATCACTCAATGGAAACTGTTGTCAGCTTGCTGTGTTCGGGTGATTGGTGAATCATTTATCTCTCCCACCTTTTGTTGGGCAGTGATCACTAAAAAAAAGTCTGAATCTAAAAAAAAAAACAAGCATGTATTCTGCTGGACACTAACTGAGATACCAATATAGCATAAACTTATGTTGCAAATTGAACCACCCATTTGATGGGGGTAATTTTGAAATTTTTTTCTCCTCTTGAGACTTAATAATGATTAAGTGTATAATTTTTCAGCCCTTTACCTCTATCAGTATTACCTGTATGTATGATACATACATAGAGAGCCAGGCTAAGCTGAAGAAACCAATGTGTACAGTTTTGGTGATAGCTTTAGTTGATGGTCTTTGATATTTCCAAGGCCACACTAGAGGGGCGTCCAGTGAGGATAACACTACAGCTTGGTGTGTGAGACAAGCTCGTTAACCATCATTCCCTAGGAGATTCTGGGGTAATAATATCAACTAGCCAGATGTGTGGGAATTCCACAGTTGTTGACAATTCGATACCATCATTAGTTTCGCATGTATATTTCTGCAATTAAAGCATATAAGAAATAATTTATTACTTATGGACTGTATATGTATTAACTATAATAACATACAAAGGAAAATTAAACTATTAGGCTCAACAACTAATTTTAATTAAACAAGAATGAAATTCTAATGTGTCCATATGCCACTTGAAGGAAAACCATGGATAGTGGTGGGGACCACGGAAAAGGAAACTGAATCAGGGAGTTGGACCTCTGAGAGGTAATCTACGAATAAGGCGTCCACTAGAAAGGTATCAATGAATTATGTTAATTATATCTTGAAAAAAACAAAAAAACAAATTTTAATCTACAATCCCATGCTTGTGAACTATGATGATATTTCATATCTATCGTGATAATTGATTAAAAGAAAGAATAAATGATTGTTCTTTGATGATAAGAAAAGAACACGCCACTGAAAGGAAAATTGCAGATATTTTTTCTATCATGAGAATTGACAAAAAAAAGAACAAATGATGTCGGTTAACTAGGGACTGACAGAGTGAGTTTTAAAGATGTTGGACATGTTTAAAAATATACAAATGAGAAAAAAAAAATGATTGAATCAAGCTTGAAGTTGCTTCCAGGAAAATATGTATATCATTACCATGTCATTTTCACTAATTCAAAATCATACCCTTTGTATAGATCAATTTTTTTTGTTATTGGTTTTCCTGTCTATGAACTGCAACATCTGATAGTTTAGTAGCTCTGGAAAAAGCAATGTATAATTGCCCATGACTTATCAGTTAGGTTGGGATTGATCACAAAGGCTAATGGTCGGTTTTGGTTGCACGTACAAACAAGCAAAATAATACTTTAATTATTCTGATGACAAGGCTGCCAGTTACAGCATCGGTTTGCAAATCTTCCAGATAATTGCTAGTGTAGTGAATATGTTTCTCACTAGGTGGCTCATTATTTTGGCCATTTGCTGGACTAACCTTATCTTAGTAAATAACTCTGTTTCTGATGACTGTCATTAGGAAGCATCCATTTTTTTTTTTTTTTTTTTTTGTAATGTGATGGTTCTGTTATGGATCTGGCATAAAATTCAGTAAAACAGTTACGATTACAGGGGATACCAGTTGATAACTAGTAGCTCTCTGCTTCGAAAAGCTTGTGACAAAATGAGGCGGTTGTCTCTACCCAGTCAATTCCGTGTTGTACTAAGTGGGCCTCTCTGTACACCATTATTCAACAACTCATTCACCACTACCAACCCACCCACGTAGGAGTATGACAGCCTCTTTTGGTTGTGAATTTCTCTTCATAGCACCAGCCACAACTTCCACCTTCTCTCTGTCCTTCATTCCTTCCTTCTCATCTTCCTTTACAAACCACAACAGACAAACTCTGTCTTCTTCATCTTCTTCTCATCATCCCCTCCTCCTCTTCCTTCTTCTTATCACTAGGGTTGGGGTGGCCATGGCCGCGGTGATGTTTTAAGATATTCTTCAGAGTAGGTCCCCCCACCCCACCCAGCCAGAAAACCCTATCTTTCTGCTATCTCCCAGTCTCTTATGTCCATGAAACCTTCCACACACAGAAAGCAAGTCCAGTATATCACTTTTGATTATTAAGTTTTGATCACAAAAATAGATAAGAAAACGGAACTAGATTGCCTCTTCCTCTCGACTCTCTCTCTCTCTCTCTCTCTCTCTCTCACCCTCTTCGAGTTTGCAGTTGCTATATCAAAGTTCAACAGATAGACGAGTTTGTTTGCACGTATATCTCTTGGGAGGAAGACTGCTTATTTCACTGGAAACTTTCTCTCAAAGGCTTGTAAGGGAACTGAATTTCTAGAAAGAAATAGAGCATAAATCAGTCAGTTTAAAAGTCTTCCTCTTTTTTTTTTTTCATTTCTCTGTTTACTTGTTATTACGAGGGTTTTTGTGCTGCGGGAGTGCATACAAGCAGCAGAGTTGGCATTCCCTCTCTATCTATCATCAGCAGCCTCATAGCGTTGCTTGTCATTGGACATAAAACTTCCTCAAGATTTGCCAGACCTCTTGTTTGTCACATCTTCTTGTTTTCTGTCGGCCATGTTTTCACGTATGATCTTTGGGTATCTATGTTTTGAGTCATTATGTCTTGCAGTTGTCTGCCATTCTTGAAATGTGACCAGCCTATTGCCATTTTGAGTTTTCTAATGTATTTTATGATATCTGTGACTTTTTTCTCTAATGTGGTCTTGTGATCTGTCCATGTGATATTGAGCATGATTCTCCCCTCAGCACATTTCATGGTTCTCTGTTTGAGAGTCAATCTTTTGGTTAGGTTCCATATTCCAGGTGACTATCTGGAGGATTCATAGGTTATGTACTCTTCTTTTTAAGATTAATAGGATTTTCTTGCTCTTGAAGATTGAGCCTTCTCCACCAAAAGCTTGCTATCTATGTATATATAATATAAAATTATATTGGAAGAAAAAAAAAAAAGGTTGTATTTGTTGTCAAATATGGGAAAAGAAATTCATGGTCTGTGGCCTTTAACTCTTTGATTGCAAGTATAATTCTAGTGGCTGCTGACGTGTGTTGGAACATGCCAATGTTTTTAACTGACTTTTGACATGTGCATTTCATTTACAAGCATTGATATGTCCTGATGCCCCAGAAATCGTGACCCACTAAATGCATATTGGTGGTACCTTGAGTGTTGGTTGCATAGACTCCTGGGTATCAGTATGAAGGGGTCAGGGTTCAAAGAGTCAATCGAACCTATATAAGAAACATTAATCATAGATTCTCATACATAGTCGAACTTTATGTGACTATCTGAGAAAGATATTTTACATTATCTGCTTTGGTAATTTTACTCTTGGCCATATCCGGTTTAATCACTTGAGATTTAGTTGTTAGCAAACATGATCTTTGAGTTTTCATTATTTTCTATGACTCAATCTGTTAATTGACATATTTTTCAAGACTTTATTGGATAGCATAGTTCTATTATTCATTGTGTTCGAAACTATGTCATGGATATTTAAGTGCTCTTGGTCTAAGGAATGCTTAAATAATTATAACTTATGAGACTGTCAATTCTTTTTCAGAATAAGAATGAAGGCCTCACCCTAATCATTTTATTCTGACCTCATTTCATAATTTTTTTTTCTTTCGATTGGAAATGTAAATGTTTGCCTATGTGGCCGACACCCTTGAGTACCCAACTGTACTATAAGAACTTTGGGTGTCAAATATCAGCTTTCAGAGGTATATTTTGTACTTGGCACACCATCATCTATATAGATCATGCATCGTCAAGTGTCAATTTCTTTAATACTGACCAAATTTGCTTTTAACATTGATGAAACAATGATACCATTGCTACTGTTTGAAGGCTCTGATTTTATTGCAAACGAGGCTGTTCTTTTTGCACCTTTTCATGATCTTGTAAAATAGTTGTATGGGGATGTAACCCCTTAATTTTGATATTTGGATCTTTGAATCGTTCCTCTTGAAAAGGTGACGTGGTAAAAAATATTTTTTGTCTGAATTTTTTTGAGGGATCGTCATTTTGTATAGATTTTTTTTTCTTCTGCTTGTTGTTTCCGTCTCAGTTCATCCTTTTTGATATCATGTTTTGTCTGTTGCACCCTGCGGCTTCCTTCAGGTAGGTGTTGCAAATGGAGTGTTCTGAATACTGGATGGGTATGGGAGATTGAAGGGTGGGGGCAGAACTTCCTCATTCGACTCTCTGTTTCTGGTGGGAGGGGAAGAAATCCTTCGGTCATAACCACATTATTGATGTCATAATTATGCCATTGTCCAAAACTGGTGCCATGGGTGCTTGTTCTTGTTTTTCTTTTTTTAACCAAAAAAATTCTCAAGTATACGATCCACCACGTTCCATTTCAACATGGTGGATCATATGTGTGGCAATTTTTTTTTTTTTTTTTTTTTTTGAAGACCTTTCACCTCCTTGCTTTGATAGGAGCCCCCTTCCCCCTATCCCAGTATTACCAATTCTTGAAACGTCAATGTGAGATTCAGACAATTATGCCTCTTCACAGTAGAATGACGTTTTTCAATCGAATATCGATTTCCTACAGTTATGTAAAGCGTTACTAGTACAGCATTGATTTGTTTTGACACCTGAGGTTCCAAAGACTTGCTAGATTAAAGATTTTATGAGAACAAACAAGATCAATCGGATACAAATTCACCTGTGAGCCACTATGCTCTCATCTCTGCCCATTGTACTTGTTTACATAATTCACAATTGATGAACCAGATCTATACTAACATCCCAGTCTTTTTTTAACAATCCAATTGTTTCTGGTGTTTATTTTAAATCAATGCATTTTTTCATTTCTCTGAAAAGCTACTATTATACACTGATGAGCCAGAACTTAGTCCAATAAGTTGGAGGTCCTTTATGTGCTTTCAAAACAGCTCTTACCCAATCAGGCATGAACTCTACAAGACCTGTAAAGGGTCCCTTTGATCTGGTGCCAGGATGATATCTGTAAGTCGTTCAACTTATTATCATTCATTTTGTTCTGTTGAAATATATAACAATGGATGTGTTATCTACACCTCCACTTGATGGAGAAAAATGGCTAATAAGCTGTTTGAGACAGTTTGTCTCCTGGCCGCTCAATCTGGAACTGCAGGTTTGTCAGGTAAAGAGTTCGAGAGCTTGTCAAGTTCTTGTCTGAATGAGACTATTTTGACATGCAGCGATGAACTGTTGGAAAGTTTAGGACCATAGGCCATTTTCTCTCTGATTCGTCATTTTGTGGTGAAGGTTCTCTAAAGCAAACTGTACCATTATAACAGGTTTTCTGGTATATGTAAATACAGCATGCAAATTGAAAGTATGACAAGCAAATTAATTACCTTTTAGTTTGCTTGGGAAAAGGTATAATCTCTGACAATAGTTTTGTGAGAATATAATGGATGTTTGAGAATCAACTCCTTACTAGAAATTATAAGTAGCTTCTGTATAACTATAATTTTTTTTTTTTTTTCACTTGTAATTCCAGGGGAATCGAAAAAATTTCCAATAGGTAGTTTGTTTTCAAAGGGTTGGTGGAAGGAAATGTGCCGTTGGTGTGTGTGTGTGTGTGTGTGTGTGATTAAAAAGTGTTGTAAGAATGAGTGCCTTTTCAATGAGAGTTTTCTGTGGACAACATTTACTGGTTGTACTTTATACTGCGGTTTTATTGTGACTCACATTAGGAAGAGTTACAGATAGGAATATAGAGGCTTATTATTATTTATTCAGTGTCTTTCTTCTGGACAAATGTGTCTCCTCTACTATTGAAGATAGGACGGATGTGTAAAAGCATCAGTTTCAAAATATGACAATGTCTTGAGCCTAGTTATCAGTCTGCCCTGGTTGAATGGTAATCATTGTTCAGCTTCCTATTAATGTAGGATAGGTATTTACGTCACTTCTTCTGTAAGTGTAATGACTCTTCCACGCTGAGTCAATCCCTAAGGATGGCGTCAATTAAGACATCATGGATTTATAGGATTGGAATTGGCGATGTGGCTACACATGCTTCACTTAATTCTTGCTTTATTCATTTGAAAAGAAATTAGTTACCTTTCTGTTGATATGATGAAAACGTTTAAAGAATTTTTTGAATAAATGTGTTTTTTTTTGTTCAAAGGGGGGGAAAATTAATTATTAATTAATTTTGTTTTTCAAGCAGCAAATCATAATCCAGTCTTATTTGTATATATTTGAATAGGCTTTTTTTTGAGAGCAGTTGATGGTGTCATCAAGCCAACTTCTGTTTATCTAGGGTCAGATTAAACTAATTAGAAAATTGATTCTTAAATTTGGTTCGTCGTTATCAGAATTAAGATTATTGAAAAAAATATTGATGTTTATCTTATTAGACCATTCTTGATAGCTAATCACATGAAAAAAAAAAAAATTCTGGAATATGAAGTTGATAATTATATCTATCATAAGAATGGTACTGAAAACTCTTGCAAAAAGATTGGAAGAATTGGAAATCCAAAGAAAAATCCAAATAACTGAGATGACAGCATTATTGAAACGTGCAAGAATACTGTGGAGAGTGCTGGAACTTTGTGGAGTCTTGCTGTCACTTGATACCCAGTAAATTAATGGGTAGAAAATTCACTAAAAAAAAAAAAAAATTTCTGATGTGAAAGTACATACATTCATATTAGTGAAGATTGGGAACCTGAACTGGTATACTGTACTGTATATGCGGTATATAAAAACCAGATGTAGGTTTAACAAAGGAAAATATACATCAATGCATTGTTTTGAACTGGTGAGCTTCAAGACTCCTCTGGGGAAAATTCATTGAGCAGATCCCAGACAACCTACCATCACCTGAATGCACATCCGTAAACAACAATAGCATATCAGAGTATACTGTATATGGTCGACATTTGTGGACATGATGTTAAGGAGCCCAGCTTCACCATATCAAAATTCAAGTTTATATCCTGTTTAAACAGATTGGACATAACTACTTCTGGCTGTCAGCCCATGATATGATGATGATAATGAAGACTTAAAATTATTCTCACCACCACTAGTATCACTAACTTGTTAACCTTTGCCGTCCTTTTTGACTGTAATATTTGAGCATTTTTGCAATCACAATCATGTAAAAGCTTGGAATATGAAAAGTTATGAATCTGATTCAATTGAGAAATTGTCACAGAATTCAAATATTATTGTGTTCAATCATCTTTCTCTTACAAATAACAAAATAATGAAATAGTCTTCTAACTCTTGTATAAAAATTTGGAAGTTATAAGTTTGGTTGCCATTATTAGATCTCTACATATTAGATTCAATGATCAATGCATTTACTCATATTCTATATGTCACTCTGAATTGGCAAAATTTATTCATTCTCTGTGAAAGTTTGATCTTATTTTGGTTGCATAAACTTTCATTTTGTTTACATAAATAAAAAAAGAGTTGTTTCGTATTTTTGTCGATTAAGTTAACATTTGATCAAATTAAAACCACATATTCATCTTTTGTTGTTCAACATATATACTAGCGTAGCACCATAGGAAATGGTGGGAATATTTACATATAGCTTAGCACTTCTGCCTAGGGTCAGAGTGTAGTATCTGTGCACTCACTGAAAAGTATTAAACTCGCACGTGTGTGTGCGAGTGGAAAAAAAATAGTAAAACTCTGTTGACATATTGATGTAGACTATTCCTTTTGGTAAGCAATAAGTAATACCCAAGTATCCGTACCTTACATAAATGAATCTCAGTAGCCTGTGCATGTATCAGAACTAATCATCTTGAGTAGGACAAAAAAAAAAGTCTTCATCTGAAATTATCTAAAAAAGAATACCAGAGGTTCAAAGTAAGATTAGAGACCCAGGAAATGTTTCATCTCAAATAAAAAAAAAAATAAAAAAACCCTGAAAATCAAAAACGTGTTATACTTGAAATTTATTTTCAAGGTTTGTAGCTCAAAAATATGACTATGAGTGCTCAGACACTCACCCACTCTCAAGCAAAAAGAGAAGAATCTGCAGCCCATTTGGTCGGTTGATCAGTTAAGCCATTTATATGACTTTTGGTGATTCGATATATATTGATAATGATCCCTCTTTTAGCTTCAGTTAAAATAAGTTGTAATTGTTTGAATCATTATGGACTCCACAGCTTCTTTTTCCCTTGAGAAATTATTTAATTGGCATTAGTTTAAGCATACTTTTAACAGTCTATTAAAAATTGAGTTTTGATTGAAAATTTTAAAAATCTTCTGAGTTGTACTTTTTAAAAAATTTTTGATTTTATTTTATTATTTTTTTTTGTAAGAAATATTTTAGTAGCTTATGAAATTGTGATCTTTCTTGTTCATCAGAATCATTTCCGTTTCTACTTTCAAGTTCAAGAAGTCAACCCTTCAAACCTCTCACCATGTACAGTGGGAAAGGAAATCCTTTTATCCCATAGCAATGCCTCAATCTCGCTGATGTTGCAATCATGTATACATGTGACTTCTGTGCTAACTTCAACAGACTTACCCTGTCCCATATAAGGGGATATCTATTCGTACATTTTGACGTTTTGTTTATGAAGATGATATAAGCGTTTCAGAGTGGAGATCCCACAAAGTTCTTCTTTTTCTTTATAAAAGTTGGATTGGAGACAGTTATTGACAGTCTTCAACAAATTTCACTTTCAACATGCAATTTTGGAAACAAAATATCACTTACGAAGCTATGTCCAAAAATGTTGTTTTAGATTAATTTTAGTGATTGGATGAAAATCCGCTTTTTAATATGCTCAGAGCCTTATTAGAATTTGCCATTTGAACTGTTTGGCGCTATTTCAATTTCTCAACTAGGAGATGCCAGTAATAATTCCAGATGCTGCTAATTATGCAGTCTGCTGAAGATTCATTAGTAAAAGTATACCCTACCTTTCATTACTCATTCTATACAATCTGCATTTATGGGTACAGGCTTGGTGTAGTCTATGATTCCAATTCTTGGGGCTGAAATAGTTTAATTCAGTGGTTTTGAAACTTTGAACATTCAAGGACTCCTTCTAAAAAGGATGTATTTTAGCGGACTCCTATTTTCAGCATTTAGTCTTTAGACTAATTAATGATCTACAATAAAAAGATATTTCTGACCTTTAAAAATCATGTTCATCTAAAATGGATTACGTTTATTCGAATTCTAATATATGGTACATGTCTGTACGATTATGTCTTTTGATAGTCGTGTATTGGATGATGTTTTTCTACAACGAGGTTCGCAGGGTCATGTTTAGCGGGAACTCTGCTATGGACCCCCAAGTATTGTTTGATGGTTGCCCAGTGATCTGCGAACCCCAGTTTTAAAAACGCTGGTGTAGTTAATCTATCTGTATGTATTCTGTATTCCAATGTATCTGACTGATCACATATCAAAGGAGCCGTTTAGGCTTCTTGAACTTTGCATACAGATAAATAGAAGCAGACTTTTAGTATTCTAGACATATAGATAAATCGATGAAAATTGGATTATCCAATTGCAAATCCTTCCCATTTTTTTTGCATTCTTCAGGTTAGTGCATTTTAAGGTTACCTTAATTCAATATCACTGGTTACCATGTGAAAGTTTTGCTACTTACAGATCATGTAGAGATCAACAGAATCGAACTTCTAGTATAACAGGTCTGGTTTGTCACTCAATAGAAACTGTCATGCAACTAATGTCTTCTGGCAGCATGCCATGCTGTGGCTGATTAATTAAAAAATTGGAAAGAGGGGTCATCACTGAATACGTTCTCTCATCCTTTTATTGGGCAGTAATCGTTATAAAAATCTGAATTTTTAAAAAGAAAGGCAAATGCTGTAGGACACTAACAAAGTGATCAATTTAGCATAAATTTGAATTGCAAATTGAAATCCCCCACACACACTAAAAATCTATTGATGGGGAAATTTTCATAAAACAAAAAAAATGTTTTTACTAAACATAAATAGTAAATGTTTTAATATTCAGCCCTCTAGCTCCATTGCTGTGGTCTGTAGACATCGTACATACATGCATTCATAGTTAACTTTTGAGCATTCTCAGACAAAAGAAACAAACCCTGCCTCAATGCTGAAGGTCGAGGTTCATCATTTGCAGTGGCTGATGTGAGAAGACTCGAAATATGACAGTATGTTTGACTGCTCACTCGGTCTCACACATATTTCTACCAATCAGTTTTGAGTTGGCGCTAAGAGCCTCCTGCAAACATGCCCTAAACCTGTGTGCCCTTTCAAAATTATAGTCATACTTTACTGCAGTCATTGCAGCACTGTCAATCAGGGCAAAAATTGCATGAAAGGTTATTTTTGGGGTCTTAGAATGCTCAAAAAGATTTTCCCTTATAAATTGATGGTAGTTTTTTTTTTTTTCAGTTTATGCCATTTCGATTGATATCATAGTTGACAGTGCTCCATCTAATAAAGATATTGAAAATAGTATTACCATTACACTGTCGAACATTTGATTGTGACATCTTTTGTGATATTTCAAGTCTTCAATATTCATGATAAACACCAAAAAAATTTTTTTTTTTTTTTTTTTTTTTTGTTACAACTTCTGCTCAGTCAATTTGGCACTATATCGCTTTGGAGGACCCAGATATTAATCATCCGGAAGATTACTCTTTTCAGTCTTCACTGGTACTGATTCATATCTTCATACAATCCTGGTTTGATTAAAGGTTTTTTACATAGAGTGGTGCTGTGTGAAATTTGTAATTTCTGTTTTTTCGACATCAAACAACTTTATTTACTTTTTGATTTTGAAATTCAATAAATGAACCAAACTTTCCTTTCTTGTATAAATTTGAATTCAAATCTTATTTTGGAATATCCAAACAGAAAAATGTTTGGCAAGGGGACTTAATTAATTTCCCTAATCTTGTCATATGAATCTTGATTTATTTTTTTCATTTTTAAGTATACTTTCATAGATAACTTCAATCGTAAACTTTTATTCACACGCAACTTAGAATTATATCAGGCTCTTTATCTTTATTTCTTAAGTTGTTGGAGAATGAAAGTTTACAATTGAAGTCGTAATAAACTTATCTGTTCTTGAGTTTTGTAATGTAAAAAAGAATTGCACTGTGTGAATTCAGTCAAATGAATAATCTCTTATTTCCTGTGGGAGCCTTTTTAATCTCTGCTACCCAAAACAGACCAGTTTAATCACTGTTGCTGGGTTTAGGATTTTTCATGTTTTCTGACATTTATATATAATCTAGCTATGTATCTATCCAGACTTAACCCAGCTACTTTCCTATTCATAGTGACAACTTGAAATCTTGCACACACACTCCTCTCAAAGAGTTTGGAAAATGTTTTCTTGGATTTTTTAAAATTCCCTCTGAAATAGGCTTTTAGCGGGGGAGGGGGGATATACTTTAAGTTCATACTAAATTGATCACTAGTTTGTGTCTAATTATTTTGTTTTTTCTTTCTTTTTTTTTTTTTTAATTAGGGCTTTTTCCCTGATCACTGCTAACAAAAGGCAAGAGAAGTAATATATCCATTGATCATCCCCAATACAGCATATATGGGTTGTTGTGATTCATTATTCCTCTTTGAATGCTAGTTTTTCTTTGGTTAATTTTTTGAGTAATTCTTGTAGTCCAGCCATTCTTTGTGTTTGGCTTCTGGAAGTAAGGTTGCAACTCACCTGGCTTTAAGTTGATCATTATAGTGTAAAGCGAAATATTCACACTGCACTGGATACCGTGATGCATACATATTTACCTAAAACTCTTTATTGTACATACAACTTCCTTACCTTTCCAAAGAGAAGGGACAAGTGTAATCCATTACGCTTCACTTGGCACAACCCAGCAAGTTGTCTGTTCTTTCAATTTCTCCCTCCCTGTCTGGAGGACTTGAAACAAACATCAAGTATATTCTGCGTTCTCTTTAGCAAACTAACAAAGACATTACAGAAATTTTCGTCATTCGCAGTCGTGCCATAGAACTGCAATGAATGAAATTCCTGTCAACTTCAGTTAATGGGTTTTAAAGCTCTTACGGGGGCGTATCTGAGATCAGATGTAAGTCGGTCGGGCATAAATTGTTGTATGACCGAGTGTCAGCTGCTTTATTCCTGCCATTGTTTTGCATACCATCATCCATATGAATGAGCCCATTTTCAAGGATGAAATCTTTGAAAAAAAAAAGAAAATTAGAACCATTATAAACAAAGACAACTTCTATTTTTGGCTTACCTGAAATGTGGTGAATATTTACTACGTTCTAGCTCAGCACAGACCAAATGAAGATAGGAAGGTTGTGTTTTGTGCATTGCTCTGATACTGAAGTAAGAGCCAAAAGAAAAAAACAAAAACAAAAGAAAGCAATAACAGAATATCAACCTATTGTAATTAGAGGCACATGATTCCACAATACTGTATTTTGCTTTTTAAAAAATCTAATTTTCCTCGTGCACAATAAAATCAGTGTAATGGCTTCTATTATAAGAATGTATACGTTCAAAATGCAGTTTCTAAAATAGATTGTTGTTTTTGTCCGTTCATTTTTTTTGCTTTAGTAACCAATGCTCAACTCATTAACTTTATGAGGTATAAAAACGATAAAGTAATTACGTTGTTACTAAATTTCACACAAAGAAATTACAAATATTTCAAGTGCCTTTGAGTTCATATATCAGTATTCTTTTTCTTACAAAGAATTCGCCACATGATATATAATGAAATTATTTTTTTTTATAGTAAGAGGGACATAAAATCTTTTGATGTATTGAGGTGTGGCATGGTGTTAAACAGATTCTAAACCATTCAATGGTTCGGGTTTTGTTTTAGCTAAATTTTCCATAGAAGAAAAAGAATATGAATTAAAAACATGATAGATTTTGAAACGGGTCTGATTAATCACTCAGTAGAAACTGTCTTGTGACCAATGTCTTTCGGTAGCATACTGTGTTGGGGGTGATCAATTGAAAAATTGGAAAAGAGCGTGATAAATGAATAAGTTATTTCTATCTCCTTTTTTGGGGGGCAGTGATCATTAAAACTATTTGAATTTACAACCGACAAGTGTGAATGCTGCTGGACCTAAACTGAGGGATTGATTTAACATAAATTTGCATTTTAAATTAGGAACCCCCTCTAGAACTTATTTGGGGTGGGAGGTAATTTTTCCAGAAATTAAAATAAGACTTTTTTTCTAGACTTGATAAGGTGTAAATGTTTGAATTTCCTGGCCACTAGCTTCATTAGTGTGGCCTGTGCACAGAATTCATACATAACCAGCCAGCCTGACTTTAAAACTGAAGAAACCTATGTAGATAGTTTTAGTTGAAGGTTTCTAATAACAGTATGTTCATCTAAATTTTAAAAGCTTTAGGAAGTGCAAAGTTGGCCTGCCTGTTAATGGTATGGAAAATGCAATTCTTGAACCAAAAAATATTCATGCTAATTTTCTTTCATTTTTATAAGGAAACTTTTCAATAATACTACTCAGTTCTTAGTTATGGGAATTGTGCCTCAATATACTCAGATTATCTCCTTTTGAGGAGAGTGCCTTATGTTCAGAATCATTTGTTTAAAATAAGCAAAAATGTTTTTAACAGATGCCTCTTAGCCTTGTTGTCACCTGGATTGACTTGCATCAAGCAACTTGACAGCTGCTTTTCTCCCTCAGGTTAGCCTATTTACTCAAGAAGAGGATTACATAATTACATTAAGAACACTGCACTTTCTTGCTTTAATCTATGAGAAGAGTTGAAATTTATCTCTACAAGGGAAAACTAATATGATAAGGATTACTAACTCTGAACCTTGACGCTCCAACCACTGAGCTTTATGCATTAATTGCGTTATACAGACAAAGCTGTTTATTATAATCACTGATAACGTTATCAAATAGTAGTCAAAATCGGACGGTTCCAAACATCTTATTTAAACCTAGCTTGAGTACCCTGCATTGTCCGGGAAAATAACTCTAGTACTTGATATCTATATAATATATATAGATTATAATATTTTAAGAGAAAATCCCAGATGAAAATTGCAAAAATAGAAACATTTTTAGACTGACTTTTTACAGAGGGTGTGTATACAGACCCCAAAGAAATAGACAATTTTGGGGGTAAAATTCGACTTGAAGATATTTGCTGTAGGTATTTTGAGACCTGCTGATTTCAGATGTACCTGTTGTTTCTATTTTGTGATGCATAGTTCTTGATATCTTAGAATACAAGCATTTAGACTTCAGTCTTTTATAATAAAGATGAATCACAAAATTTATTAAATTATAAAGAAAAAAATATTTTCTATAATGTAAAAAAAGTTGTTTATTAAAGTAAATTTGATAACATGACAATGAATTTATAGCAATGAATGTAAATTTCTCCAATTTTTATATCCTTTGTTTCCAGCTGGTTATTGTTATCGAAAAGACTGTCACATGGTGATCGCAATCAGTGGTCTCCTCTGTACTGGCATATAAACTTGAATATTCATAAAATGGTATCATATCATGATCAAAGAACACCATCAGATTAATAAAGCAATTAATCTTGGAAAATATTTACAAGACAATAGTAGTACATATTTTCTCATTAATTTAACCTCTAAAGATTGACTTTTAGATCAATCACTAAATAATGATTGATTTGAAAATATATTCTAATGAAAAACCAAAACTTCCGTGAGGCATCCACTATAAAGTTTAATTGCCATGTTAGACAGGTCACTTGCCCCTAGGTGGAAGATTTTTTAGGTAAGAAACATCTTATCAAAAAAAAAAAACCCTTTCTATCGAGTTTCAAGTAAATCTGACTCTGAACACCCGAGAAAATTGAATTCAATACGAAGTTTGAATGTCATGTCATTAAATGTTATTGCCAGATCATATGACCCTGAGTGGAAGATTTTTCTAGATAAGAAGCATCATATCAAGAGACACCTTTCTAACCAGTTTCTGATTTGAAACAGCTGAGAAACAATATGGAGACAGACTTATCGACAGGCAGATAGACAGAGCCTCTTATAGAGAGGTAAGGATGCTTATAAAAAAATATTTACAAGACAATAATATTACTTAATTTCTAATGAACTTGACCTTCCAAGATTAACTGTTACATCGATTAATAGAAATACAGCAATTGTTGTCACTAGCAAGTTATCAATCACAGTTTTTATAAATCATTTTTCATTATTACTATTATTAATGATTGATGTACCAGTGATATTGAAAGATCAAGTTCATAAAAAATACTTGATAATCTTTGATTATTCTCATTGATTCATCATCTTGAACACTACCACTAGAATAATTGTATTAGAAATAGTTTGTTTATATTGGAAAATACTAATATTGTTTGAATAGATGATTAAAAAATATCATCATCAGTCTTTTATTGTCTGTCGTTGGACATAGACCTTCCTCAGGATTCACCATATCTCTCTATCGTAGGCAATACGGAGCCAGTATTTTCTGAATTTGTTAGTTCATCTCTCCATCTTGTATTCTGCCAGCTTCTGTCTCGCATGTGATCTCTAGAGATCCATGTCGTGAGTTATGTCTATCGGTTGTCTGCCATTCTTGCAACATGACCGGCCCATTGCCATTCAAGTTTTCTAGTAGATTCCATGATGTCTCGGACTCCTGTTTTCTCCCTGATATACTGTGCTGTCTTTTGATCTCTCCATGGATGGTTGAGTATGATTCTCTCTTGTGCGCGTTGCATGCTTCTCAATTTGTGGATCTGTCTCTTGTTTAGGTTCCATGTTTCAGCTCTATAAGTGACTATCGGGAGGGTGCACCGGTTGTATACTCTTCTTTCTAGGATTAATGGGATTGCTTTGTTTTTGAAGGTTGAGCTTACTGTGCCAAAGGCTTACCATCTTAGAGTAATTCTTTGCTTGATTTCTTCTTCTTTTGTGAATTTCATAGAGATTTGTTGTTCTAGGTAGATATGGTTTCCTTTCTCCAGTTTTGCATCTTTGATTTTAACTGTTTTGTTTTTTTTCTCAATGTGGTTGTTGCACATGCCCTTCATTTTACTGAAGTTCATGTCGAGGCCAACTTTCTTGCTTTCTTTGTTTAGTTCATCTAGCATTAGTTGGAGGTTGTGTTGGTTCTCTGCAAGAAGGATGATGTTGTGAGCAAATCTGAGGTTGCTCAGATATTCGCTGTCTATTTGATTCTTCTATTCTCCCAGTCCAGGTCTCGAAAGATCATCATGAGGCAGGCTGTAAAGAGTTTGGGTGAGCTTGTATCACCTTGTCTTACTCTTTTTTGGAGCTGGAAGGGTACAGAGCTTAGCGTCGGGGGCGCCAGATTTAGGGCTGCTAATTATATTAGCCCCCTAAAATATAAATTACCAGAATTGATCTTAGTGCTTAAGCACAAAAACAAGGTTAGTACACAGTTAGTTGGATTGGTAACAAAATGCGGAAATAAAAACAAAGAAGTAAACAACAGTGCCAGGTTTAATTCATGAGTGAATTAAAATAAACGAGGACCGGAGTTTCTGCCAACACAGATATGTGGCGGGATCTACCAGGATAAAAGATGTAGAGATAGGAAGGATGAAGGGAGAGGAATGTCACTAAGTAAATGGGAGATAGTCTCTAGAAAGTGTGTATAAAAACTACACTAACTATCCTAACTAGAGAGAGAGAGAAAAGAGACGAGCTTACCTTGAGGTCGTCAGAACACAGAAAGTAGAGAGAAAGAGATTTACCGCCACAGTTTAAATATCGTAAAGATGACAATCTGCTATCTGATTGGTAGTTCTGTGTGACATCAAAAAGGGAACAAGGAATTTACTATTTCTACAGAGATATAGGGGTTAGAAGTAGAGCCTTTTTCCAAAGGGCAGATAACTCCGAATATGTATGATTTTCTTTAGCTGTAAAAAGCGGGCACTACAAGAGTCTTTATGTAGCCTGATAGGAATTGCTGTGACTATATATATATTGCATTACTCTGACATATACAGGGTTTATACCTTGTAGAATGATGGCCTTCATGACCATGGGAATCTTTACTGAGTTGAAAGCCTCCTTGAAGTCTATAAATGCTACAGCAAGTGGCATTCTGTATTCTGCTTTCTTTCAGCTGATTTATTGAATGGAAGTGGACCGTATGGAGGGCAGTGCTTCCAACTTAAAAAATATATATGCGCTAGTTTGACTACCAAAAAATGCTAAGTTGGAAAAAAAAATGGTGTGAAACATCAAAAATGGCCAAAATGATTTACCCTTTTTTTTATTAGCCGATCTTCTTACTGCTATACAGTTCCGCTCAGTACCAATACAGGTATTGCATCAGACAGGTTGTGTATATCTAAGCACTATGATATGCTGAGTGAACACTCAATTTTTGCCATAGTTTACTCTCCGATTTAATTTAAATGACGATGACCGGAAATGGCAATAATGTTGTTCTACCAGTAAGTTAGTTGTGACAGAAATATCTTTTGACCGCTAAAAGGATTAAGCATACCTGTTGCATTAATCTAGTGCTGAATGTAGCATTGTTCATATTTTTCCAAAAGTACTAAACTGGCAACACCGGAAAGTGTGGTTCCAAAATGTGAGAAGCCCCATTTGAAAAAGAAAATGTTTTTAATTAAATTAAAAATCAAATTCTTGATTTGAACTCTTCCTTTTATCAAAACCTTATAGACTACATATGTATAGTGCTTATTATGTTTTGGAACCAAGCTCTTCATATATATATATATATATATATATATATATATATATATATGAATTTTAGAGTTTGCCTCGGCCTGTGAATCCCCAAAACATTGCTACTACCAATCTGGCCTGCTTCCAAAGAAGTTTGCCGACCCCAGATTTGATGTGTAAACTGTTGAGCTATTAGATTAATTTAGGTTTGCACTGGTTGTACATCAAACAGGAAAGTGTCTAAACACACAATGAAATTGATTGCATATTTTCCCTTTGTTTTTCTTTCCTCTCCTATACTTCCGAACTATTTACATAGCAGCTGAATGAAAAATAGAAGTGTGGTCATTAAATGTGTCTGTTGGGGTCACATGAAAACTTTTTTTTTTTTTTTGTTTGCTTGCTTTTCATTGTTTCTATGAAGTCACACGATGTTGATACCAAGCATTTAGCCGTTCGTGTCTAGAAGGCATTTTCATGTTAGCTCTTGTTTCTATTCAGTCACACGATGTTGACACTAAACATTTATACATACATGACTTGAGGGCAGTTAATTTGATGGTGGATTTGGCAGTATACCCATCTCTCATAAAAAAAGTTGCTTCTGTAACGGACACATTGGAATAGTCATTTTCAGTCCAAGCTATTACATATGCATTAAGAACAGGCCTGAGCATGGGCAGTAGTTAGCATACTAGTCTTGCAAGCCATTGTTAGGGATTTTGATTTCAACTGGCTGCTCCACTCTTTTGGCTTCATGCTAGACAAGTGGTGTTCAAACTGTAACAACACATTTAGCCCAGTAAATTATCCAGGGAACCCCTTCAAAAAAACAACTTCACTCAGAAGACCCCCCCCCCCCAAATGTCCTTATTTAAGAAAACAGAATATACATTATATGAGCATTTGTTTAGCCAGGAAATTTGAGAAGGCAAATTTTTCTTTTTCTTTTCCCCCTGTATATAAAAAAAGTACTGTTCCTTTTGAGGGAATGAAATAAAGACACTCAAAAGTCATGAAGAATTATGTGTATTGCAAAAATGTCACTTTGTTTCACAGGACACCTGGGGAAAGTCACGCGGAACCCTGAGAGAATCCGTGGAATTCAGTTTAGCACAACAGTATCCAAACTAAGCTAGATATAGCAATCTACATCAACTCCTTACGAGATCAATTTTATGGATTGAGTTATATCTCTTAACCCTTACCAGATTAATTTTTTTCCCACACATTTCATTTTGGAGGATATTTTTTTTTTCTTTTCGCTGTATAAATTGAGAGTTTGTAATATAGGAATCGTGAAAGTGTTTTTCATTCTGCTCAATTTTTTTTTTTTCCCCCTTTGCCATAAACATATACTGCCTTTGGAAGAAAAATCTCTAAATACTTGGGGCAAGCATCTATAATTTGTCAGATTTTATCCTTAGAGCTAGAATGCCTTGTAAATATTCTACAGTTTTATCTCATTGTTAGTGGAAACTCCTTTTTTGTAGTTCAGGAGTACAGAAAACTCTTGTTTAACGGACTAGAAACGTTTCTTTCATTATTTCTAGAAAAGAATGTTACTTGATTTTTGTGTCTTGCAATCACCAGTCTGATGCTCTAAAAACTTGGTTATTTCTCTGGAATTTTTCTTTGATTCTGAAGTTCCCTTGTGATTGCTGAATCTTATAGTAATTTGAAATGCTTGAAATACGAAGTTCAGGAGGATCAGTATCATAATTTTGGAAATTTATGTATGAATAGATATAGATTGTTAATTGAGCAATAGGATGATGAAAGGAATGAAACAAACAAATTTCTTTCAGGAAACAGAAACTCTCACACACATAAAATTCTGGTAGCTCTTGAGTCAACTCCATTTTGGTTATTTGATTTTTAAAACCATCAACCAAAACTGTCAACATAGGTTTCTTTCAGTTTTCAAGTTAGTCTGGCTTACTACATACATACATACATACATGCATGTATGTATGATGCATATGGGTTGCACCAATGGAGTTAAAGGGCTGAAAATTCAAACATTTACTCTTATAAAAAAATATACTCTATATGAAAAAAAAAAATTGAAAAAATAATTTTTTTCCATAATTCCTCACCTCTAAATATATATATATATATATATATTTTTTTTTTAGTTGGGGTTCAGTTTGTATTGTTAGCTTATGTTAAATTGATTCCTTAATTTGTGTCCACCTGTGTTTTTTTTTTTTTCAATTCAGTTTTTAGTGATCACTGTCCAACAATAGGTGTGAGAAGTAACTTTCATTAATCACCCCCTTTTCCAATTTTTCACCCCTGACATGGCATGTTGCCAAAAGAAGTTGGTTGCGTAACAGTTTCCATTCAGTGACTAACCAGACTTGTTTACCATTTTGTTTGGATGTGTGCTTGTAAATATATTTCTGCACAAATGTCCTTAATGTATGTGTGCATATGACCTTATATTCATATGTAAGACTAAATGTACACAAATGCAGGTGTATACAAAGTTACGCACATGTTTATGACTAATTGTTCTCTTAATTTATGTCCATGTTTTGCTTTAAAAAAAAAAAAAAGTCATAAATTTATGGTTCGAACCAAACTAGTAGCATTTTCATCAAAGTAACTTAATTTTACCACCATCATTGCTTTATTTATGAGGTAAAAAGCTGCCATTTGCCTTTGAATGCTAGTTATGTATTGTTCCAATTAGGAATCAGAGAAAAGAAAAGAATTCAAGGTATGTGTTACAGACCAAACTTTGGTGGGCAGAGATTGATCCAAGGTGTAAACACTCTTTATTTTTACTCCTTTCTTTTATGATTAATAAATCTATTGATCTAGATGAGAGTCTGAATATAAATTCTTGTGTAAAAAAAACAAACAAAAACAACAAAAAAAACAAACCCCAAACCAAACCCAAATCCTTTAAATTATTCTAGGCTGATTTCTACTTCTCCCACTTTGAACCACTCCACCATCTGTTGATCAGCCTGGGGAGTAGACATATTGGTGGGACAGAATATAAAAGTTTTTGCTCCAAGATTTATGAAGATAAAAAGAAGGTATCAAAAATGAGCCCCACCAGCACTTGAAAAGTGGGATGAAATTCAACCCACAATGCCACAAAGAGTTGAACGGTTATGGCAAACCGACTGGTTTTCTTTGAAACTTTTTCAAGTTGATTTTCTTAGACTTTTATTTGTAACCTAATTTCTCTTCCATCTGGATCCTATAGATTATGCTGTAATGATCCCTGACAAGGACCAACTGCATTGGACCCTTATTTACTCTAAAGAGGCTTATTTAATTAATTACTTTGTGTTTAAGAGGACCAGAAATGCTATCTGACTTATATAGACACATTGAGTTCACAACCCTTGAAAATTGTTGATAGGTGATCTAATGTTGACTTTTTGTATATTTTAGTATTATGTAGTGTTTCTGTCTGACTGAAAAGTTATATGGAAACACTCTCTGGCGAGAAAAAAAAAGACGTGTTAAGTATAAAAAAATCTGACGTGGATTATTTTCCCAAAAGGTCATGGGCACATCAAGCTTCTTTTTTTTTTTTTTTTTTTTTTTTGTGCCTACAAATCAAGTTTTAAAAAAGATTTTTTTTTCTAAGTAGATGGGTCTGTTTTTTTATGTAAAAAAGGCTCATCAAAGTGTTTTTTTTTTTTTTTTTTTTTTAAATTTAGAACAAGCAAATCAAGGTGTATTTTTTAAAATCCAAATTGAGCACATTGAGGTGTTTTTGATTAACCAAAGAAGTGTATCAAGGTGTTCTATTCTTGAATATAAAAAAGGCGTATCAAGGAACCTTTTTTTTTTAATATAAGAAAGGCATAAACAAGAAAAGATGCATCAACCAAGAATTTGCTTTGTCTCCATGTATGAAGTCTTTATAATGAATGTAAGTTTTGATGTTCAACAAATCCTACCAAGAATATCATAAGTTGAATAAGCAATTACTCTTGTGATAACTTTGCAAAAGCTGCTTATTACAGGAAGCAATATGATTTATACCTATTTTACATCTAGTGAGGAATTGGTATAATCTGGAATCTCTATAGTGCTGAGCCTAATCTCACTCTTCTGATCTACTTTGCAACAAAAGTGTGTCATAGTTCAATCAAAAATATATTAGAGTCCAGAAAATTCCAATTTCAAAACCTTTGATATCCAGATTGAAAATGAGCTGTTGTATATTTTTGTATTTTATCTAGTCATTGTGGTCTTAGGAGCAAATAAGTATCACTGGGTGGAGTCGCTAGACCAACACCAAAGATTAGGGTGTTAGCCAGGAACTTGATTTCCCTACTGTTTTTATAGGATTAGGGAGTTTTCTGACGTCTGCATTTTTAGATTTGTATTAAAGAAAAAAACCAAAAATGACCAAAGAATGTCCCAAAATGGCCGATGAACATGCTCGGCTTAATTGAGAAATTGAAATAAGGCTTTTAGTGAGAATTAGCCATTAAATAGCTTGTGAGAATGCTGGCTAATACCCTAAAGATAGGAATTAAGGGTTCCAATTGTCCTGCTGAAGGTTGAAGAGATGGATATATCCTGTTCCCAAAGGCCTTAGTCCAAAGCGAAAGTGAGCAGCCTTGGTTGAAATTCTAACTTGGTTTGCCAATTCCGTTTTCCAAGCCAATAACTGCTAGGCCTCTCTGCACCTCCATCAAAGTACAAGTTACTAGAATATTTTGAGAGTTAAGTCTTCGATGAATATTGTTGCATCTTGCATTTATTCAAGTGCTATTTCTTATTTATTTATTTTTTTCACTCATGAAGTTAAGTATACATTCGGAACAAATTTTGTGGTTGTTTTGGCAAACTACTTGTTTGGAAAAGTTTATCATTCATTAGGTTTTGTTTGTATATGCCCTCGTGAATCAGTCATTTTCTGAACTGCAGAATCGGAGAATTATTTGCTCAGCAGACAACATGCAGAGAACTTCGGCTTATTCATAATGTTTTCATTAGAAAAATATGTGACCTGTGGAGATCTTTTCATGCAAAAGTGTTTTTTTTCCTTTCTTATTTACTGAATTTAAAAAAAAGTTCTGTTTTTATTCATATATATATATATATATATACATATACATATACAATAGATTCAGATTAATTGGAACACAATAGATAGAGCAATTTGGCTCGATTAGATGCAAAGCAACCTATAAGTGATTTGAATTTGTGCATTTTTAGTTTTACTGTAAAGTATGTATACTAGGTAACTTGAATGATTCTTTCCATGTTTATCATTTATATGAGTATGTAAGATGGACATTAAAAAAAAAACCCCAACAAATTATGCAAATATTACATTGCATCCAATGTGCTGGTATTATGACAAGGAGGTCACTAACCAAAGTTCAATATGGAAAGGTATGGGGCTTAGATGAGTTGCAATGAGTAGTAGTCCTCCACTTGCGAACCATTCATCTCATAGTCCTGCATATATGGTAATCAGTTATTAAGACAAAATGAAAATGAAAAAAATGAATGAAAATGAAAAAACAAGATAAATTTAGTTAACTTTTAGACAAAAAAAAATCCTCAATATTTTTTTTTTCTTCTTTCCCCCCATTCTCCTGAATAAGATTCTGGAATACTGTAATCCCCAATGCTCACTGACATTTTAAGAATTTGATTTTGGCACTATGCTCATTACTTCAAAGAGCTGTAATAGACTTGTGTTGGAGCAGAGGTTTTCAACTAAGGAGAATTGGGACCACAGATTGGCAAATTTAAACTGCTGGAATATTGATCTCTCGGTATTATTGGTATAGTTGAATTACTTTTCCTTTTTACAAATAATCCAAGTATATATATATATATATATATATATATATATATATATGTGTGTACTAATAACATAGAAGGGAAAGAAAGATTATCCATATTGTATGCATATCATTTGGAATGCAGCTTTCAAGTCTGGCAATCTTGGAAGGGGGGGAATAACATTTTAAAATAAGTTGAAAAGGGTGCGTGTGCTCAAAAGGGTTGAGAACCACTGAGTCCCCCCCCCCCACGCCTAGAATAGCAACTTCTCCAAAAGGTGACTGGTCTTTTGTGGAGTTTTTTAATCTTGCATATACAGACCTCCCCACCCCCATTTCAACATGGATGTTGGGGGTCCAGGAAAACCTACACTATTTTATAACCGACCTGCAATCAATTTAGCTATTTCATAGCTAGTTCCATATTGTTGAGTCCACCATCCCCCACCCCTGAAGCCCTGTACTTAATGACATTCCTTACACTTGTAAAAGACTGCTTACAACTGATAAACAGCAGACACTGCCTGACTGAGTCTGACTAAGCTGTGAGTGAGTCAGTAATGACCAATGGTTTTTGTTCATGATGATCCAATTAACCCTTTTGAGACTCCTGGGTCATGCATATTCTAAAGTGTCTAGGACTACTGGGATATTCATCTTGAGTAGATCTCTTTTACAAGTTTGATGGGACATTTCAATTCAAACATTAAGCATCTTAATAGATTTCTCTTAAAAGGGTTAAACAGCTTGCTTTTCCCACATGAGTGAATACAATTATTACATATATACTTGTTGCCAGACTCCTACTATAGAATTCTGACTACACTTTGTATGTAACAACAACGATGGATGACAATGGCCTGAAGTAGAAACCAGTGATGTCATGCACAAATAACAGTGACACGGTGACGTATGCAAAAAGTGTTGATGAATTCACCCCTTGCTTCTAAAGCCTAACTCATGTCGACTAGTTTTGCTAAGGTTTGCAAATCCCATTTACAGGAACTTCTAATAGAAGAGTTGAAAAGGAACATATAGTTTGGGATTAATATTGTTTGGAGAAATTAATTCTGTTCTATTTACCTTTTAGAATTTAATTCAGCAAATGATTTTGACCCTAGCGCAGCCAAGCTTGTTTTGATTTGTTTCTTTAAAGATTTGGTTCAGATAAACTGATGCCTTAATTCATATGTGACCCAATCAGCTGGAGTCCATATATCTACACACATTATATTTGACAACATATAAGATATATCTGACGTATGTAGATTTATAAGGATGCCCAAGAACAAATTTCAGTCTGTGATAATCAACCAAATATCCACTTGAAGCAGCCACTCTCAACAGGGGCCGTATGTCCCTCTTAGGAACTCTGGCTCATTTGAAAGGGACCATAGACTGAAATAATCATAAATAATTTCTTTCTCATTTGTATTGCATCCTGGTTTGACAGGGGGCCCTGGAAAGTGATAAGAGATCTGAAGAGGGCTGTGGCTTAAGAGAAGGGTTTATTGCTTCAATTGTGGTGAGAAATGTAAGAAGTATTGGGATTGTTCTTTAATGAAAGTTAATTAAAATAGGTCTATAGGTAAAAAAAATGAAAATATATAAAAACATTTGAGATTGAGAAATGACTGAAAATCTCAGAAGATGAAGAATGACTTAATGATTTCAAGTTATGGGCTTGTTACTAAAGCTCTACTTGTGTTATTGTTTAGTCAGCAAAGCTGGTGAACTCGAGATATACATTTGACCATGTAAGTGTGCACATTTAGTGTCAAGTAGATCAGACTTCTTTTTTCCTTCTTTCTTTCTCATGGTTTATAATTAGTCCCTGTCAAGGTTGACTATGAAGGTAACAGCTTTTAGGTAAGTTAGTAATGGCAGAATGGTTTGCCCAAGTATTTATATAGTAGTTTGCCTATCATGATATGACTAGACATTATCTAGATATTTGGTAATAAGACTGAGCACAAGTCGTGCCTAATGGTATAGGTTATAAGTAAACATAAATTGTTTTTTTTTCCGATTTTGTTTTCTGCACATTGATAACCATTAGACCACCCCACACCTCTTGTTTGCCATGTATAGATATCAGATTGAATAGTTGTGTTTGTATATTGGATTTTCCAATCTTAAGTTTAATAATTCATTGTTCAGTCATGAATAATTGATTGAGGATTATTTTGGAGTTTTGTAGCATATCACAAAAAAAATGCATAATAGAAAATACAAATTACCAACAAAACATAAAGTTTAAATAAATGCATACATAATATACCAACTACCACAGACTTTTGTCAAAAGTTGATGTATTGCTAAAAATGTCTGGAGCTTGTAATTTATTTATTTTATCAGAATAATCTTTGTGTCAGTAATAATAAAAAAGATTTTAGGAAAATATCAACAGAAAATTATTTATGTGGACTTTGAAATGATTGTGGCAGAAGACTGGTTTACACTTGTGAATGGGCTAACCATAAGAATTCATTAATTAAGTGATTTTTTTTTTTTTTTTTTTAAATTTTTTACTGCATTTATTTCTTTATTTGTGCATTTACAATTTGGGAATGGTAGAGTGTTTATTTGTCAAAGCTTATGGTTCAAGATTTATGGTTTTTAGGGACCAGAATGGTCAACAAAAATTATTTGAGGACTTAGGAATGTGAGGGGAATTGAATGTACTAACTTGTGCGAATGGCAAATGCGAACTGTATTAGCATCCTGTTGCTTAGATATGCCATAAAATGTTTAATTGAAATTGAAATACAGGTATTATCTGCTTTTCGAAAATTTGCATTGCGCCACTCTTGGGGTGGGGTGGGGTAATGATGAAAAGTGGAAATAGTGTTCAGCGTTTGTTTTGCGGCAAGCCATTATGGAATCGGCACACACCCTATTCCTCTCTTGCCTACAGCCAGTCTCCTGTACCTCCCATCACCCCAACCTCTGATGACTCAGCCTAACATATCATCACCATTATTCAGGGTTTGGGAGTGCTGAAAATCTTTTCCCATGTAAATCAATGGAAGTTGCTTATTTACTCTAAGCAATTTCAGCTTATGAAAGGTTTCTATTAGAATGCTGTACTTGAGTGCAGTGAGGAAACCTGTATTACAGTGTGGTATCTACATTGGTTCATTTAAAAATCTCATAAATATCAGCATATGGCAATCTTTTCCCTCCTGCCTGCTCTGCTTCTTTTCTTTTTTTCACTTTGCTTCTTTTTTTTCTTCTTTGAGTAATGTTTATTAGTAACATTTGTTCCTTCTAAGAGATGTTGGTAAAATACCTTGTTTCGCCTCTTCAGAATTTATATAAGCTTTTGGAAGTTTGGCATGAATTTTTTTCGATGATTCGTCTTTTATAAAGTTTTGTTATAAATGCTTCCGTTATTTCTTGAAGTAAATAAAGTTGAACAACATGAAAAAATAACCTGCACAAAATTCTTAACATTAAACCTGAGAAATTATTTGGGAAGTTTTTGTTTGAAAAGAAAATATATAATAATATCGCAGGTTGATATATGTAGGGGTAGGGTTGCCATATGTCTGTATTTCCCTGAACGTGTCTTCTATTCAAGTCTTGAAATTTTCACCTGGAAGTGATTCATCTACAGTTGAAGAAATCTTTGTGTACGTACCCACTGCAATTATTCAACTACTAGCCATTGTACAAAGTTGACATTTGCCTGATATATTAGTCAGCACACGTATCAGTACAGTGTTATATCAAAAAATCTTCCTTTTTACTTTCTGTAAATAATGCCCCTTGACTTCTGCTCTTTACCATTATCTAAATTCAGATATGGATTATCTAAATTGGCAACAATGAAAAGTAACTGAAATACTCTGAGGCTGTACTTATGTATGATAAATAGGGAAATTATTTTGCATGACAATTATGGCAGGCTGCTCTACACATCATGAAGTCCGGCCCCTTCGAAACATGCACCACTGGAATGGGCACTTGCCTAGTTTTAAAATTTCTTCAAAAGCCTATAAAATATATTATCATGATTGCTTCTAAGTTACATAGCACCAAAGTGTGAGTTTGGGAGGGACAGGATGTCTTCGGGACAATTAAAAAATATTGATAGTACAATTGTTTCCTGCAAAAATAATTGGTTTCATTATGAAATGCACTTTTTAAAAATTTTTGTTTGTACATAAACTCCCTTATTGAGACATTATTAATAAAGAGATGATTTTTAACTGTGATGAAAGTCGACGGTTCTCAGAATGGGGGACAATTTTCAAATCGCATTTGAGAGAGAGAGTAAGTCCATAGCATTGGTAAACATAGAAAGATACAATATAGAGAATGAACAAAGAAAGAATTTTTTTTTTTTTTACACCATACTACGTCATATTTTTCCTTTTTTAGAAATCAATTCTCAAGATGAAAAAATTGACAGTACAAGAAAGGAAAGAAAGAAAATAGACTATACAGTGTTTATATACACTCCATATCTATCTATCTATCTATCCTTCAAACTAATGCATTTTGTACAATATTTTTCATTTTATTTCTGATGTGATCATTATTTTTGTTTCAGATGTTTTAACAGGGATTAGCATGAAACTCAATCGGAAACAAATAGTTTTATTAGTGATGCAAATGTAGACAAATGCTGTATATACAACATCGCAGTTTGTGAACTGTCCATCCTTTTTCTAGTTTCATTTTTTTATATTTGAAGTTTCTTACGTTTAGGATTGGTGGAATTTTGTATAGTTTTGGCAGCAAATGAAAGTGAAATGTAAAGAGAAAGGTCTTTTATCATTCTTAGATTACGATGGTTTTGGTTGTTCCAAGCCTGGCATGAATCTTCATCCTGTTTTCTTACTAAGTTCTAGAATGATTTCTAAACAATATTTAAGGAAAAAGTCTGGACACAGACCCAGAACTTGCGTTGAATTGGTTGACCTTACATTGAAAATGGCGTGACAAGCCAAAATGTATCCGTTGTCAAAACACATGTTGAAAAAAAAACATAACATGTTTAATAAGAATGAATTTTGCAAAGTGCTTGGTTTTTTAAATTTTTTACATTTTAGACTTTCACCCTGGATTCAAATTGAAGCCTTCCTTTACCTTTGTGAGATGCTTTAATAGGCATCACCAATTCATACAGGTCTGAAATGTTGACTTTTACTTGTACTGAGGAAGACGCTTATTGTGATCACTTTTGGGCAAGGTGTTTAAGATACCAATAACCGATGAATGAAGCAAAAGATATAAATATTGGAATAATTTACAATCATTGTTTTGAAATGGAGAGAATAATATGAAATTAAAAAGGATTTTCAATTCATTTCAGATTGTGTTTTGGATGGACTGATTTTGATTGCCACAACGTTATCCATGATTATAACAGAAGGGTTTCTCTGTATTAGATTAAGAGAGACGGTTCTTTTTTTTGTTCTGATTTTGAACCTTTTTTTTTCTTCTCAAATCTTGATGGCTATATCAAGCTTTGACTTGAGAGAAAACATTCAGGCCTCAATAGCTAATTCAGTGGTGTAATGACTGAACCAAACTATCAAGTGTATTAATGTTAGTTAGTAGCTGTTAGTGAATAACACTGAATCTTCTTTGTTATAGAATTAGATTGCACTTGTATGTCTGACTCAATTGAACTTTCTATTTCTGAACATTTCATACAATCTCTTCTTTGACAGTTGATTCCTTCTTTTTTCTTTTTTTTCCTCTGTTTTATCGACTTAATTGATCCACTTTCTTCAATTTCTATCAATTCTTACTATTCTTTTGTCTGCATGTTTTTCAACTCGGTTTAACAGATTGTTGTATCTGTTCAGATCACTGAACCTTTACTTCCTCCAAGTCTGCCGACTTACTCGTCTGCTACAAACCAAGTTATTTCTATTGTTTCAAGTTGTGTGTTTTTCTCTTCATTCAATGAACACTTATTCTGTGGAAACAAAAATGTTTTAACTACTTTTCCAAAATAAAAGCCTGTGGGAATCTCTGCTAGAATTCATTCCTCTCTTTTATCTGTAAGCCCCATCGTACTTTTTTGTTTGTTTGTTTGTTTGTAAGTGGTCATGCTAAAGCAAACAGATATATGAGATTAAGTGAATCCTACTGTGATTCAAACGATTGACCTGGAGATAAGCAGGCAGATGACTTATCTGTTAGGCCGCTGCTACGCTGCTTGAATATGGTATGAAATTAACTTAGTATTTATAAGCTGAGTTTTTTTTTTTTTTTTTATGTTTGTAATTGAATGACTTACTTATTTATTTTTTCTAAATAAATGCTTTCAAAACCACAAAAACTAAATTTAAGATTTTCTTGGAATTTTCATTACGTTTCAACAAGACTGCCATTGCTGTAAAGTTTAAATTCTGTTGCTACTTTTTATCTATTTTTTAAATTAATAGTTAATTTCATCATTATTTGTACAATGAATTCATAGAAGAAAATGCAATAACATTGTTTTTCAATGTATAACGAATGGCATGTTTATCCTTACCTAAATAATCCTATAACCCTTTGACAAGCACTCACATGAAGAGATCATGAGACAGCACAGTATATCAGAGGAAAGACATGAATCAAAGATATCATAGAAATTGTTGGAAAACTCAAATGGCAATGGGCTGGACATGTTGCAAGAATGGCAGACAACTGCTGGTCATCACGACTCAAAATGTGGCTGACAGAAAATAAGATGGCATTATGAGCTAGACAAATTCAGGAAGTACTGGCTCCAGGATGTCCATGATAGAAAGGTCTGGCAAATCTTGGGGAATGTCTTTGTATATCAACAGACTCTAACAGGCTGATGATGATAGCCAGCTAGACCAACGTGAAAAAATTGCAGAAACCTATGTTGTCCGTTTTGATCCATTTCTGATGGATATTTAAAATAGACTAACCTTATCTTTTCAACATTTTTTTTATTAATCATTTCACGTATCCGATCAGAGGAATGTTGTTGGTCTTGGTGAAGAGCATTAATATTGATAGAAGACTGATTTTTCAGGCAACTCATGATCCTGAACCGTTTTTTAATCCAGAAAATTATAAGTTCACTGCACATCTGTAGGTCTAGTGGAAGTGCTGCATGATTTTTATTCTGGGCAAACAGTTCCGCCCATCCTAAAGCTGAACTGTTATGTGTGAATGCGCGTATAGTATACAAACCCCCATCCGACCGCAAATACCAAGGAACATTAAGAGTATCGCTCACTTTTCATGGAGCGCATGTTAGATGTGGTAAATTCTGGCAAGCCTGTTGAGACGCTCATCAATGAATTTAGCATGAGAAATATTCAAGTTCCTAACAGTCCTAATACTTTAACGGTATAAGAAGTGTATAATTAGTGGGTCAGAGGTGTAATATTGAATTACTATTACGTAACCTCTAGCAAAAAGGATAGTCTGGTACGGATCTAGAATGGAGGATGCTGGGAAAATTTGGTGTACCTATATTTGGTTGCAAGTTGATAAGGCTTAGTTGTAAATCACCATACCCTTCTATGTTCAGATTGTTTCTTTGTTTTGTCAGGTCTGTGTTTACATGGATAAAGCTATTCTAAACTATACATTCATTTTCTAAATATAACTTAGTCTGGCACAAAGCCACCAGTATGAGGAAGTCAGAGAATCTCAAACTCACTACTTAGTAGTAGTGGTCTGTCAGAGTAGGTCACTTACAATTATCTTTCGGCAGCTGGCACCGCATTTTTCATTTTCTAAATTATAGGATTCCTAATTCCTACTATAGAAGCTCAATTGTCTTTCTTGTGACTTTTCACTCTCCTGAATTATTTGATTGATCCCAGTGGACCTTATGAGTCTAGCCATACGAATGAAAGTCTAATGCTTGTATAAACAAGTACAAATAATTTCTTGACCATATTATCCATTTTATTTCCCTTCCCTGGTAGTAGCTCTCTTACTATATTATTATTATATTTCATGTATTTGCATGTTCATACCAAATTTCCGGTGGTTTACATAGAACAACAACATATTGTTATACTAATAGCAAATGTCCGTCTGAAACAACGGGTTCATTTATGTATGGAATGGCACTAAGAAGCCTGAAGCTATTCTATCTGGCAATTTATTTTCAATAATTCAAGTACCCTTATTTGGAGTCCTTTTTCAAAGTCTCAGCTCAATTGTTTTAATGTGTAATGGTCAGACAAAGTCTTTACAGTTTCTATGACGTAATATTCATTATGTCATATCAGGGAGGTTGATTAACTCATGAGATGCATCAGCAACAAGCAAGCAGAAGAAATTTGCATATATACTCATTATATGTATGGATTATTTATAATAGCATTTCATGTATTTGCCTCTTCATACCAGATTTCTTGTGATTTACATATAAGAACCACAGTGATTGCGCATATACGCGAGCATGCTAATGAAGAGGAGTAATTTGTTTTGTGAAACCTTGGCCTTTACACTCAAAGCGAAGAGAAGAATTAGCATCGAGGCATTATTACCACTCTAGAAGAAAGTGAATATCAACAAGTGAGGCCTTTGGGCAGGCAGCCAGCCTTTTAAGTACTAATGTAAAACAATAGAGACCCAAATATCTGAACCCAATCCTACCTAAAAATAAAGGTGCACCTGTGTATTTCACCTTGGTAAGCGAGTTTGATTGGAATATAGTCTCCTTTTGGAAATGAAATAAACACGAGGTAAGGCCAGAAAGTATCCGGCCATTTGATATTAACGAAAGAATAGCTTACCTAAGGCAATGACTCTTTAGTCCCCTTCAAAGTACACTCCTTTGAATCTTACACACTCATCCTAGCATCCTTTCTGCTCAAAACAGTTTAAAAAGCCCCCTTACAAAATCACCATCAATCTAGAATTTATTTGGAGGGAAAAGCCTGAAATTGCCACAGCCAGATCTGGACTGAAGGGTAGGCTGACAGACATGATGGATGTGATGTTTTGCCAAAACCTGCATGAGATGTGAAGAATGTGCAGGCTTGGTTATTGTGAATGCCACAGTCACACAGTACACAAGCTCACTCAGTGACATCTTGTTACCAACTAAGTGACCCCATTGGAGTAGCTGTGCACATGCCTTTTAGATGATGTGCGTAAAACAATAAAGACATGAAAATCTGAACTCAATCCTATTTAAAAATGAAGTTACATCTGTGTAATTCACTTTAGTATGCAAGTTTGATTGTAAGTTCTCCTCTGATTGATTTTCAAGTTAGATCAAGACTGCATAACCATTTTTCTAGATATGTAAAATGGCTGGATACTTCCAGAATTGACCTCATATTACTAACAAAGGAGACAATTTTATTCCAACCTCGTAAAGAGAGAAGTTATGCAAAACCTCCAAAAAAAAAAAAAGGAAAGCTAGACATTAATAAATCTAACATCATTATTTTGGCTCAATGCCTTATCAGCTATGAATAAATACTGAACAGAAGGTGACAAATATGTAGAGGAGTGATTGCAGACAGGTAGTATTGTCTGGAACACAGTAACTTAGACCACACCTGTCAAAGAAATGTATGACTGTCTGGAAAGATAAGAACATTAACAGCAAAACAAAAAAGATCTAAGATAGAGATATGCCTTAGAAACAAGGAATAAAGAATGTCTCTTTTTTTTTTTTCAAAATGCTTACAAAATATTTAGATACAAAATGATCTTTATGTATAAAATATAGGTAAGAGTAATATGTCTGGCCATTGGTATGAAGTCAAATGTAGATATTTACTCTGAGATTTCATTTTGAACAAAAAGATTTGTTATTAGAAAAAAAAATTACACACATGTATTCACATACGTGTACACTAATGGAATACCAGTTTGAATCCTAGTTTTTTTCCAGCTGGTACTAGCTGAATAACCCATTTGTGGGATGAGTATTCAGCTGTAAGGGTCCAGTTTTGCATTATAGTCACATCTTAAATAAAGACCCGCCCTCTAAAACATTTAAAAACGCTTTTTTTTTTCTTTTTTTTTTTTTCTTGGGACTTTTAAATTTAAATTTAGGAAGAAATCTTCACTTTTGACTTCTTAAAGGGGGTCTTCTCAATTGAAACCCTTTGAATAATTATCTATTAAAAAATAGAATAAGATGATAGACTGAAAGTAAAGTTCAGAGTTGTTATTATTGTTGCATTTTAAATAGAAACCTCACCCCTTCTGAAATACAGTTTTATATAGAGATAGGTGAATTAGCCATCTATGTCGGGTGAAATATTTGAGGAGTAAAATGAGAGTTTATCTTTATTTGGCAGAAAAGCTTCCCTTTGCTTCAGTACCTTTTAAGGTTGAAAATACATTTACCTTTATTTTTGATCCCTTAAAGGGTAGGTTTCCCTTCACTTTACACCCCTCGAAGAATAAACAAATGTTGATGTATACGGGTGGAAAGTAGGTTTCATTTTGGAATTATAGTTTCATTATAAATAAAAGCCCTTTCTAGAACTTAAAAAAAAATTTTTTTTCCTCAAAACCTTTTTATGTCCACCACCCCCTCCCCAGGTTCAATGAGCAGGCATGCCAAATTTGGTTGGGCTGCTCCCATGTTTACGTACTCTTTATGACATAACATGACACACACACACACACAGACTCCTCTCACACACACACACACACGCATGCATGCATATATATATATATATATATATATATATATATTCTAGTGGTAAACACTTTTCAATTGGCTCCCCAATAGTTCACTCTGTTCCCCGGTAGAGGGATAGAGAGCTACACTTGGATCCTCAGCAGTGTGCACAGATACTCTGATACTGGGCAAAACTGCTGATTCTCACATGAATAATTCCATTTATTTGTCTACCGTTAGTTTGGGTAATGACGCAATTCAAAGAGAAAGATGAAGGTGAGAATAAATGCTTTTGTTTAGTTGGTTGACTTAACAAAAGAATGATTTCCTTCGTGTCAAAGATTCATTCATGGAAGGGGATGCATTGAAAGGGAAAATGCAGATAAGGAGGGCTACTAGAAGGGAAGCAATAAATCTTATAAATTGTATCTAAAGAAAAAAAGCAAAAAAAAAGAACAATTTTAATCTATAATCCTATGCTTGTGAATGCTGGTGATGTTATTTTATCTATCACGAGAATTGATTTAAAGAAGAGAAAAAAAAAAAAAGAATAAATGGGGACAGACGAAGTGACTTTCAGAGTTGTTGGACACATCCAAAAAATAGTATCCATGCACTCTCCCTAATTCAGTGAAGTTGTTTATGCAACATAGGTTTCTCCAGTTTTTAAGTGAGTCTGGCCTGGCTAGTTAGCTATACATTTATGTATGTGTCAGGTGTTCAGGCCGCACCAATGGTACTTGGGAACTGAAAACGTCAACTTTTATTCTTTGTGTAGAGCAATCTTTTTTTTTCTTTCTTTCTTTCTTTCTTAAATTCCCCCCTGAATAAGTTTTTAGTGGGTGATTCAATTTGCAATGTAGATATATGCTAAATTAATTCCGTAGTTTGTGTCCTGTGTTCATGCTTGTTTTTATTTATTTATTTATTTTTTTTGGACTCTTTTTGAGTGATTATTGCCCAACAAAAGTTAAGAGAAGTAACTAATTCATTGATCACGCCCTCTTCTGATTTTTTACTTGATCACCCCCAACATTGCATGTTGCCAGAAAACGTTGGTCACATGATGGTTTCTATTGAGTAACCAACCAGACCTGTTTATGTACACTGCTTATCATCTTTCGCTGCCCACTTCATTCAACCTGTTTACTCTAAATGGTCTTTTCTGTTTGGCATTTATAGAATTTCCTAATGAACTCTTACAACCCTCAAGTGTTCCATCTGACTTCATTGTTCTCACTTGAAGAATCTGAGAGGTGGTTGTCTCTTTACTAGTGACCCTGAAATTTGTCCAAACACAGGAAGCGATTTAGTACCATATAATTGGGCAAACCCTCGGTACGTAGTTTTGGCACAAAGTGTATTCATCATTTCCTTGGGAAAATATTTGTCAGGCTCTTTAAATGAACAGATCATAAAAGGAAAAGAAACTCTCAAAATGACAAGTCAAGTTGAAAATCTTTGATAACCTCAACAGAAAAGGAAATCCGTCTTCTTAGTTAAAGATAGAAGAACTGATTACCCCAGTCACCAGAATAAATGGATGTGAATAAAGGTTATGGATGATTAATACCATCCTGATTTAATTGTCTAAATAAGCTGGGATAAGAAAGTTTTGTAAAAAAAACTAATCCTTGATATCAGGTACAAATGAAATCTATTCTCAGACATGGCAGAGTGTATACATCACAGTTTACTATATTTTATGTAGAATAGCTCTGTCAGTAATATTTCCTGATTTTCAATGCATTTTGAAAGTAAAATCATTAGCATAATGTAAAAACTCTTTTCTATCTGTAATCTTTGCATTAATTTCTGACCTCTGAAAATCCCCTCTTTCTTGTTTTTAAAGTAAAATCATTAGCGATGCATTTACGTTACACATTAATTTTTCTGTTAGTAATGCTTGCATTAATTCCTGACCGCTGACAACCCCTTTCTTTTTGATTTTCAATCTATAGATAGTGCCGAAACTAGCTCAAACAAATTTTGTGTAAAAAAGAAAAAAAAAAAAAAAAAAAAAAATTGAAAGATTTGCTGCTTCATCAGAGATATTTAGTTCGTTAGTGCAAAAAAGACCAAGGTATGGTAAAGTCAGTGGGCAGTAATAAGAATGGCTGAAACGTTGCCAAAAAATATGCTAGGTTCAAATGCAGTTGGCATCAACATACAACTGAGATTGTTTCATTCTTCCAACCACCAGAATTTGCTGTGTCACTACATAGATATTTACAAGAATACCTTGACTGATATGGTTGATTCATTCCAAAATTTTCTGTACAATTCAAAACTGCTCTGTTAAAGGTCTTATCATGATTTAATGTGTTTTTGTTTTCTGCTTGTACTTGGTTTCATTGATTTGTACTGCAGTACCATAAATGCACCCTATCAAAACTCGCATTAATCAAAACCACTCTATTCAAGGTATTCTTGTAATCATTGAAGTATATGCAAGTTTTCATGTTTTGGTTTATTATGTTTTATCCTTAATATCCAAAGGTATTCTTGATGCTAGCTATTAAATGACATCACAGTTATACCTTTTTTTTTTTTTTCTTTCCAAGTTTAAAGCCGCTTTTAACCATTTAGCCACGGGGACTTCATAATTGAACAGAAGCTGATCTTACACCTTAAACCTAATTCCTTACAACTGATATTCCAAGTTGATGATGATCACAATTGGGATCTAGCGAGGAATCTAAAAATTTACGCATTTGTTCATGTCTTGAAAGAAATTTTTTTTTTTTTTTTTTTTTTTTTGCTGTTGATATTCCCCTTTGAATGGGTTTTTAGTGGGGGCTCAATTTATAATGTAAGTTTATGTTAAATTAATCCATTGGTTTGTGTCTGGGAGCATTTTGAAGAGAAAAGGCTTGTCTTCATGCATCTTATCAGGATAAGCTCTCACCTTTTTCTTAAAAATCTTGCATTTGCGCAGTTTGATGAGTTCTGAGATAAAGGCGTGTTGTTCACAGCAATAGAAACATCGCTTGACATCATGTAAAGTGATACTTCAAGTTTGTATTTTGAGAAGCTGTGGATATTACAACTGTTACAATCACATTGCTCAAGAATGCTCCCCCCACATTCATCTCTCCCTGCCCACAATGACTGCTGCATTAAATCTGTCAAGAATACAATGGGTACTTATATGCAAATACTCAGTATCACACAAGTAAAGGCTTCTTTACATGATAGTCACACTGTGCATCTATTTATCTCCTGGCATAGTACCTGTCAAAAATGACAGGATTATTTACACATGGATATATCATGTAAATATATAAAATGTATTTATTTTCGAGTTTTTTCACGGATGATTGAACTCCCATGTTCTTTGTGTTGTTAACATGACATTCCGGCTGATCCATTCTTTGGCCTTCTTCGGGTGTATTATTCAAATATGATGGCGTTGAACAGAATTTGTCCAATTGTAGCAATACTATAATGTTGATTTGGGTGATATCTTTTTCTTTCCTTATTGGGCCTGAATTTCCATACCTTGCTCCTGTTGAGTAGCGAAAGCCATGTCGGGTTGAATTCTGCACTTATCTTACTTATGCACTCAGTCCACCTGTTGAAATAAGAATGTCTGGGATGACTGACCATATCTGGAGAGAGAAAAGTGAACACTTCCCTCTCTGGGAAGGAGTCAGGATCATAGACTGGGCACGTTTTTGGAAAGACGCAGCTCGTATCAAGATGTTGACTGAGTGTACAATTCAGACAAGTGCAGTTCAAGCATCGCTACATTCGGATTGTATTCCTGAAGAAAGCCATTGAATGGATTGTCCGAAACATGTTAACAACACAAACCCCAAGGAGTTCAGTGATCTGGAAAACTCTTTGAATGTTAATGATCCTTCTCAAAACTTTAGACAAATTTGTTTATTGCAAAAAAAAAAGATGCGTACTCTAATTTATTATTCTATCGATTTTCTACAATTTTCCTCACTTTCAGTTTTTAAAAAATCTTTTTTTAATAATTTTAAAAACAATAAGGCAACTGAATTAGGTAACAAACAAATTTCTTTTTTAATGAGAAAAACATCAGTTTTTATGCATGAGATGTTTATATTTAATTGAATTGTTTTACTTATCATTACTGAGATAGTAGTTGTAATAGTGATAGAGACACAAGCACATAAAAGTGTACTTTACCATGTACAAACACAGACATAAGTTTTGCTTTATCCCTTTCCTGTGTGTTTGAAACCAACCAACAAACAATAGAAGTAACATTGGCTTTTATATAGAAAGATTAGTAGATTTTCATGTTGCTTGAGCAAGAAAAATATCTCCTATCCATGACTTGAAACAATAACTCTTACACTTGAGTTCAGTTACTTTTTAATGAAACCTCAGATGAAATTGATTGGGCGTAAACATTTCATGGGTAGATATTTTTACCGAATGCATTATAGAAGTGGAGCAGTGTGTATGTAAGTACATATATGTGTACATGTATGGTTTATTTTCTTGAAAAATAATCTCATTGAAATTTAAATGTATCTGTATTTTTCTCGGGGAATAACTAATATTGGAAATAATGAATTCAGAATGTGGGTCATTTAATACTTCTTTATTTTCCGGTAGATTACTTCTGTAAAATATTAATCTCAGAGGTATCCCTCGGGTAGAAAGGGTACATATTAGCCCCACTTACAGAAGAATGCAATAGCCCATTCTTGGTGAGTGCTGATCTTTGCGCAAGAAGGTGAAGGTTGCTCTCAAGGGCCTCAATGAATGAATATCACCATAGTAACATAAGCGTGTAAAAGTTGAATTAAATGATTTGGCTGTTGAATTTTGCAATTTGACCTTAAACTTGTTTTAACAAGTTTTGACATTCAATCTGTATGTTTTGCATTGAAAACCAGGAAGGAAAGGATTTTTCAGTACTCTGGAATTAATGCTTACCTATTGACAGAATTGGTCTTGTATGTGAGAGAAGTACAGTAAAACCTCTCCATCTACAGAACTGCCAACCAGTTTCACTTATCGGCAATTGGCCCAATTTAGATGTTTTTGGTTGTGTCTAAATGTCAGTAATTGCTATTTAGATGATTTGTAATTAGTGATATTTTTGATAAAATCAGCAATATTCTATCTAATAGAAAAGATGTTGATAATTAAAGTGACATTTAATCTATCCATACAAAAGACACATATGCAAATTAGCATGTTTATTTTTCTGTTGTGTCCGAGTCAGCTATAAAGGATTGGCTCATGTGAAATAGATTATGAGAACTGCAAAAAAAAAATTGAAGAGTTTTGAAATGTGATTGTCTGTTGCCATGACAATAGACAAGGTCACAGAAATGCTGGGTTTTGAAGGAAGTGAAGAATGATTTACTGAGTTTTTCTGTCTTTCTTCTTTCATCATTTTTTTTTTTTTTCTCCTAGATGTAGCCAACTTAGTGATCGCGTCACATACAATGAGAAAGTTGCCAGACTTTTGGATACGTTTCTAGTCAAAATAAGTTTCTTCCTATGACTTTTCATTCATACTGCACTAAATCAGTGGTTACTTTTCTTGCATTGTATTTTGGCCGAATACTTTGTCTGATCACCTTTTAAAACAACTTGAGTTGAGACTTTGGAAAAAAAATACAACAAAAAACTTTAAATTAGGATACTTAAATTCTTGGAAAAAATTAACTCAGTAGATTCAGACACCTTAAAAGCAATCCATACATGAACAACCTGTAATTTTTGACTAGTATATGCTAGTTTATCAATAATATGTAATATATTTCCAAGATTTCAAATGTATATCTTGAGAACCTAGTTGTTCCTGGATTCAATTTTAGTTATCCTTATCTTGTTGTTTTGATCACCGTTTTAGTTTGTAAGCATTCTGGATAGTGTTGCCAATGTAGCACTTTTCTTATTTTGACAGTGTGCAAATTCAACTTAGCACTATTTCTAGCCCAGGTTTAGCATTATTTTTCAGCGATTTTAGCCAATTTTCAGCTGTATATTTCAGCAACTAAAATGGTCATGAAATGCCATCATTTTTTTTTCTTTAATGCCTTTTCAAAGTCCATTTAGCGCAATTTTTTTAAAAGTTGGCAGCACTTTCTTAAATGTACATCATATAAGGTAATCTTAACTAGATTTCCCCATCTTTAAGTACTTAACTAAATTCACTCCTCTGTCTCATAATAGTTGTCACATTTAGTAGTATTTTTTTTACATGCAAATCTAACAACTATTATGGGACTGAGGGAGTAATTTTCATTAACATTCTCAAATAAAATTTTGTAACTTTGATCGTTGTGTTTAAATTGAAAAAAACAAATAGGAAGATTATTGAATGTAATATCCACCCGAGGAAGGCCAAAGAGCTGACCACCTGAAGCAAAGTGATCAAAACAACAAAGGTGAGGATACTAATCCAAATGATTCATTGAGTAATACAGGTGTCCCCTAGCTCTTTAAAATGTTCCTTTTTGCAATAAGCCTTTATAGAGGTAAGATGCACACTCTCTACCCCTCTCTCCTGCACCCCGTTCCCTGTACCCCTACCACTTTAAATGCCAATGACACGACTTTCATCACCATTTTTCTGGTCTAGGCATGCTTTGAAAAAATTTCCATATAGATTAATCGTAATTCCTTAACCGTCATTTCAACTTGAAAAAGATTTTTTATCAAAAAGCTGTACATTCAAACATTGAGGAATTCTTTACTCTTGAATAACTATTTCAGAAAAAAGAAGTTTGATGGATTTGATTTATATTTTACTATTGAGTTACATTCACTTTAAAATGAATTTACTGAAACTTTCATCAATAAGTTTCACTAAATATATTAAGGAATTAGGAAGTATTCAGAGAGTGTATACCTCTGTTGACATCATTGTCAGGGGGAGGGGTAATCGTGCCTGGATCTGTACCAAAATTCAATCTGTTCTTTCATAGTCTATTGTCCACCCCTCGACAAAATGTCATCGAAATTCATTGAGAACTTCTGGAAATATTGTGTAAACAGACATGAAATATTCAGCGTTATGTATTTTAGAAATATGAATATAACGCAATGGGGGTAATTGTGCACAGATCTGCTCAAAAATTCAATTAGTTCTCCTGTAGCTTATAGTTCACCCTTCCCCAAAATTTCATAGAAAGTCATTGAGAACTTTTGGAAATATGTGGACCACCATGAGCCTATATGTTGATGTAATTGAAAAAAAAAAAAAAAAAGAATGGAAAAAAAATATCTCTAAATAGTAAAAAAAAAAAAAAATTCTTCCATCCATAAATCAAACCCACCTTTTTCTCATCTCGTTGCTCCCTCATCCACAATATTTCATTGAAATCCATTTTGTGCTTCCTGAGATATCCTGTGGCCAGACAAACAAATGGAACAAACACAACCAAATACATACACCCCTTTCAAATTTCATTGAAAGAGGTAAATAAATGAAACAAAATATAGACTGTCTGCTTCCTCTCAAATGAGCTTTTTTTTTTGATAACCTTTGTGGTTTCATTTCCTGTATCACTTTCTCATTTCTGCCATATTCTATATTCTGACTATTTTCAACTTCCTTATAAAAGAACTACACATTTCCAGCCATAGTGTTCTGGTGATAATGTGAATAAAATAGAAATAAAATCCAACACAATTTTTTTAAAAGTGGATACTAATTATTTTTAGAATTCGTTCCATTCTCAGACACCTTGAATTTGATGTGGAATATGAGTTTAACCTATGGAGCCAGGCCATAACTTAATCATTCGCTGTTTTCAAATTTACTATTGACCAAAGGCTTTTTTTGTCTACTTGTTTACTGTACTTTTATTTTAATTTGGTTTTCGTTGTTTAATTGTTTGAATAAGTGAAGTAAACGAATCTTCATCTTTTTCGAATTATACTTTTTTGCTTCCATTGCTATTAGGTCTTGATCTATTCTTAACCTGCGTTTTTAAAAGAATTGATGTGTTGTAATTTTTACGTTAAAATGTCTTTTAGAACGAGAGCTGATTATGCTGCATACAAAAAAAAATCACCCCCCCAAAAAAAATTTGTTGAATGATTTGTTGGGGTTTATTTACTTTTTTTTTTTTTTTTTGCTTAAAAAAATGTAGAGACATCAAAACAATTATTCAAATTATGGAGAGTTTCCTACTAGATATGGTAAAAAATATGATCTGATGTAAGCAGTGGGATATAAGGAGTTAAATGATAGCAAGAATATTTCCATTCAAGGAGTACCAGAGATTCTCCATTGTCCAGAAATCTCATATAATCATTATTTTTTGGTCAGTATTGTAAGAAAACCTACCTCTAGTCATAAAGAGCTGCATTATGGCTCAGGTTTATTAATAATGTTTACATAAGTCGAATCCTTGTTAAATTGGAAGGTTTCTCTTCAAAGTTTGCATTAAAAAGATCAATTAAATCTTACTCTGTAGTCCCATCAGTTCTAGCTTTAAATTTTCCCATTTGAAATATTTTGCTATTTATTTCTTTTATACACAGATAGGAATATCATCCTTGAGACAAGGGGTTGATAAACGCTGTGGGGGAGGTCTATTGAACTTTTTGGGTTGAAAGCTGATATTTGTATATGAAATAAACGTACATCAAATACAATTTGGTGGTATACATTTCTGATTTACATATGATTAATTCTTCTAAATATAATTTTGATACAATAGCCCAGTGTAGTGACAACTAAAAGTTGCCGCCTTAATGTCCAAGTTTCTTCTGTATCTTTTATATTTTCAGTTTTCAATAAATGTAAAATACTGACTCATGATAATGATCAAGGATTACATGTAGGAGTTGATGGTCTAAAAAGGATGCCTAACAAATGGCTGACCAACCAGCTAAATGGGCTACTGATTTTTCTCTTTGAGTGTCTGTTAGTCTTTGGGCACTCCTGGTCATATTTTGGGGGCTACAACCTTGAAAATTTGCATGAGTACACCACTAGGCACAAACTGAAATTTTTTTTCTTTTTTTTTTTTTTGTCAAAAATATATTTTGGTGTCGTCATGGTTATTTTGGATCTTTTTTTTTTTTTTAAATTTTAGATTTGATCTGTTTTTTAAAGAGAATTTTCATTTTTATTTTTACACAATTAGTTCTTGTACATGTTTGGGCTACAATGATTCATTTATGCATGATGCGTGTATCATTCTCTTGATTACAATGGAGATATACAAATTGCTCAGTAGCTTAGCGTAGTATGATATGAGACCACAAGTATAGGTCACTCGGTGAGGATCAGACTTATTGCAGTAGTATTGGTCTGCAAGACTCGCATTCAAACTATTGCTCCGTGGTGAGGCATATCTTAATGATATATATTATACACCATGTGTATATAATATTTTTTTGTCTGAAACATTTGCCTTGAAAAATAACTGTCAAATGCTAGTTATAGAGTAGTCTCTGTTGTTTATTTTTGTGTGTGTGTATATATATATACATAAGATATATATATAAGTACCTTGGCTCCTTAATAAAGAACTTGTCTGTTTTGTAGCATATTGCATTTTTCTATCTTTGGTCGGAAACAGCATTGGTATTGTTCATGATGGCTTTTGTTCATTGATTATTTGGTCAGTCTTGGTCTGTGGTGTATTTGAGATGATTTGACCAGTGTTGTTTGCCCATCAGAATATGAAATATATATATATATATATATATATATATATATACATATATATATATATATGAATCTATTCATTCCCTGTTTCTGTCTTTTTTATAAGTTTTTCTTCTCTGACATCGGGGTGGAGTGATCTACATTTGAATAATAATCTGTTCTCTTAAAAAAAAAAATCATTTCCAAATGTATAAACTGAGTGGCACTTGAGATGATTTTCTTCATTTTTGGCTCTATTTTGAGTGTGTGTGTGAATATATATATATATATATATATATATATATAAAATCTGTTGGCTATTATACATATATATTAGTTCAATAATGCATTTAGATGGTAATCACTGTAGTCATATATAGGAGACTGCTGGTAATTGAAGTAAAATTGTATGCAACTGTTGAAAAGGTCTTATCCCATTAATTATTTAGATTAGTATCCTTATGCCTGTATTGATCATGTTTCATCTCCTGGAATAATAGCAATACTTCATCTCAGAACTTGAGACAGTTTTTACAGGTTATGTTATTCCAATATTGAGTTTATGAAAAGTAGATTAGAAGGAGAGTTTTGATTTTTCAAGATTATTTTCTTATGGGTTTTGCACTTGGTTTTGGAAGTTGAGAAGTGTCAATGCTACCAAAATCTGCCATCAAAATGAGTTGCAGGCTTGTTCAATCAGAACCATGAGAGGATACTGGATAATGCAAATATGTCTGTTAAGCTAGTTTCTTGAGTGGACAATCCTTCAATGGAAAGACTGCATACTGCCTATTTAAAGCAGCTTGTTCTTGACCCTGGAGGTTTTAATTTTAGTGTGACTCATCTTGACGTACAAAAAGCAAAGACAGCCATTTATACTAAAGTCAAGTTGGAGAAAGCGACGACCTTTCATAGCACTTCTGAGAAGCCATATTACTACAAGGATCACATTGTTCTGATAGCAGCCATTTGCCATTCCCTTGAGAAAGAAGACTTCTTTATTGAATGTAGAACCCTTACTGCCATAATACTAGATTTACCTTAAGAAAACACGTCTGGCAATTAGGACACAGCGCTAATTAAATCCATGAATAATTGGCAGTCTGCTGTGTAGCTGATTTTCTCTGCTATCAAACGAGTCCAAACACGACATGAACTTATCCATTGAATGGTCAAGGCATCAGTAAACAGTGCTATTGAAATATTTTTTATCACTGGACCATTTTGTATGAATGCTTTTTAGTGGGGCAAGGAAAATAAAAACAGGGGTAAAGAAGTAGAATTATCATCTGTTTAACCATTATTAATTTTTGACTAGTATTTTCTTTCATCTTAATTTTAGTAGCATTTCATTGTAATTACTTGAGCCATCAGTCTATGACAGTGAGTAAACAGTTTGGATTAGAAATAAAAGATAAGCACTCAGTTAGACTTGAACTCGCATCCCTTTTGCCTCTGGAAAGCCTGGTTATCCATAACAGTTGCTCTTATGGTTAGCAGAAGATCAGATTTAACCTTCTGTCAGCCTGAGTAGTTGTGATGAAAAGCAACTGATATCAAGATGAAAGGAAATACTAATCAAAGTTAATAATGATTGACAATGCTTCATTTAATAAAAAAATAAATCAAGATAATGTTGTTATCATCTGCTTATATTACAATTAAACCATTTCCTAAAGCAAAATTAAAGGTCATCAGTTGAAAGAATAGAGGGGAACACTGAGCTGGTTTCAGTTTTTGCTAGGGGGTGATGTTGGTTACAAATTCAATGAGTAAAACAAATTTAGTATAAAAGACTAGAAAAACCCATCTTTATATATTTGTCACTTTAGAAGATTTACCAAGGAGGAAGTCATGAATTTCAAATTCCCTTTTGAATAATTCATTTCTCTCAACATAGATAATTCTAGGTGTTGAGAAAAAAAATGTTCATTGCCTTATATACAGTGATGTACTGGAATATCAATCCGGTCAGATATCCAATACCAGTTTTCTGAAGAACCATTCATCTTTTAAAAATCCGGTAAATTACTTTTTATGTACTGTTGACGGTTTCTTTTATCCCCTAATTGGCTATAATGAACTTCTCACTCTACCGTCAACCTCTAATTTTTCCATTTAAAGAAGTAAATGATCTCATTTGTATATTGGTCATGTCTTTATCTCAAATGTATTCTTTGAATTAAAGAGGTGAGAAATCTGCATAATGCCAACAATTGTGGATAAGAAGTAAAGTCTGGAAACGGCTCCAAAATATCAGCTATTTTTTTCCAGAATGGAGGTGATAAAGTTGCAGTAGTAGGTTTTCAGGCATTTATTGTGTATTCGTTAAGCTTTTTGAGATATGCTTTATCTTATTGTGCTACTAAAAAAAATATTCGGGAAAAAAAGTTACTATCGGATACTAAAAAGAAAATTCTACGTTACAAATTCTGTATAAAAGACAAAATGGCATTCTTTAAAAAACTCAATGTACCAATTGAACTTATTTTCTCTCAAAGGAAGTAGGAGCTAGAGTCCAGATAAAAATAAACAGGCATACCACTGATATCATGGCAACTGATGGTCTGAATCCCTTTTAATCCATACAAAATCACGAATGGACACTTGAATTTCTCATGACTCTTACAAAGGTCAAAGCATAAGAAATAACTTCATCTTAATGAAATGTTTAAGAAGATAACTAAGAATAATGAGCTTCAAAGCTGTAGTTCAGCATCTGCAAATCCTTCAACTTCAAGTAACCAGGATGTTACCCCTTATCTCAAGTCTATGATGCAACAGTCAATTATGAAACGGCCAGTGATCCTGACTGTCCTCCTCTTACAGACTTTTCTGATTAATTGTATAGTGCAAGAGAAATCGTACAATTGGTCACATTGAGAGTGATAGTAGAGAGTATTGTGATAATTAGCAGTTCAAACCTCTATAATAATTCATAAATACCTAAACTTCAATTGTTGTTTTTCTATTCAATAGTGACATCAATTTGCTAATAGCTGCTTCTAAAATTATCCTTAGTTGAAGACTACTTAGCAGCACTTGAGTTACCCGCTATTCCAATCCACTAACCACTTAGATATGTTCAAGATGATCTGTTCTTTTTCTCTTTTTCTCGTTGTCCACATGATTCTTTTTGTGAGAGCTCTTTTGAAAGTGATTGCTGTCTTATCTTGGCTTACATTCCAAAATGAAGATGCCAAAGAGAATTTGTAGTATTTATCTATTTGGTACATTTATTATGGGACACTTATTGGTAGTTGTTATTTTAATATTGAAAGCAAGAAAGGGTGACATACAAATGAACATGTATTATCTTGGTGGGAAAGGTCCTCTCTGTGACTGGAGCATGTTCCCTTTCTCACCAAGGAGACATGCCTTCTCTCCTTGCTTAATCTAAGGTACCCTGCTGTTATCGGGTCATATGAATGAAAAGAAAATATGAGATGTCTTCTCATTAACCCAGTTTTCTCCTTTTACTCTTTTATTTTGTGTATATGCCATGTTCCTAGGTTTTGCACAGTTGTATTAACATATACAATCCCACATTGTCATCTACGTTGTTTTTGACTTTTCACTTAACGCTCTCAATATAAGTAATGCATTCAGATCTGGCCAAGTTCAGCATAGACTACAAATGTACCTATTGTTTGAAATTTCTCTAATTAGTTATGCATATTTTTTTCTCGAACATCACATCACAATAATTCACTATTCGTAAAGAAATGTGTCTGTAAATAGATCTTCATATTGACCTCTTTTTGTCTTTTTTAAAAATAATTTTCACTTTTTTACTCATACTATCAAAAAGTAGGAACCGGCACGTCTTAGACGGCAATATTTAAATAATTTTGCAATTGTAATGTACTTGTAAAATATCAAAACCTGTTGTTCTGTATTTTCTTATGTTCAATTAAAATGAACCTCTTCTTTATGCATTTGTAAAAATTGAATAAGGGATATAATTAGCATTTAATAGTCATCATCCCTTACAAATGATACAAACGAAATATAGACATACATAGTGTATTATATAAGTAGATTTTATTTATCTACTATGTTTGCTGGAATATCACACATTAAAATCTTTTTAAAATCTATACCGATATCAGGCAGTGTCCAATGCTTTGGTATTGTGACTAGAGGGCAGTCGACCAAAGCTCAAAATGGTCATCTATGGGCTTTGATGAGTTGCTGTAAACCATCTGTCTTATAATCCTGCTAGTATGGTCATTTCCTTTTTAGTAGCATTTAATACCAAAAATCACCACTAATTAGAAACCATCAATCAAAACTGTCACCAAAATTGTCAAAATAGGTTTCTTCAGTTTTCATGTGGGTCTGTTAGTCCAGCTTTATGTATGTATGTATCATGCGTACAGGCTGCATCAAGGGAGCTAGAGGGCTGAATTTGAACATTTACTCATTATGCCTACAAAAAAATGTTTGAAATTCTCTCTGAAATAGGTTTTTAGTAGGGGGTTCATTGAAAGGATGAGAAATAATCGTCATCACTCTTTTATTGTCCGTCGTTGGACATAGACCTTCCCCAGGATTTGCCAGACCTCTCTATTGTGGGTGCTGTGGAGCCAATATTTTTTTGAACCGGTCTAGTCTGTCTTGCCATCTCGTATTCTGCTGGCCTCAGTTCTGTATTTAATCTCTAGGGATCCATGTTGTGAGTTGTGAAATCCAGTAGTTGTCTGCCATTCTTGCAACATGTCCAACCCATTGCCATTTGAGTTTCCTAATGGATTCTATGATGTCTTAGACTCCTATTTTTCCTCTCTTGTAATCTCTCCATGTGAGGTTCAGCATGATTCTCTCATGTGCATGTTGCATGGTTCTCAGTTTGTTGGTCTATCTCTTGGTTAGGTTCTGTTTTTTCAGCTCCATCATAGGTGACTATCGGGAGGATGCATTGGTTGTATACCCGTCTTTTTAGGACTGGTGGGAGAGGGGGGGATGAGAAATATACTTTAACAAAAAAGATTCTCTCTAGTTTTCTCTCCTTTCTGCAACCATCTTCCTTATCTTCCTTATCTTTCTACCATTGCTAGAAGCAGTGGTTTATATTGAACCTGATTTTTTTAGTAACCCTTATTCTTGATTAATATTTCATGTTCACTGCAATTAGCTGTCTCTAAGGCTGCTAGCACGTCTTTTTATTACCAGCTCTCCCTAATTTTTCTTTTCTCTCCCTGTTCATTCAATGTTCACTAAATAATTGATAGATATACTAATATATGACACTCACTGGTTGTACATTGTCATGGAGACGACAGGTTCTAGGTTTTTGATGCTGTCCAGATGACACTTGTTGATCCTAAATCGAGAAGAAAATTGATTTGAAAGCTCTTATTTTGTTTGGCGAAGAATGATTTGTCATTAAGTAGCATTTGTTGGCATAGTTCAGTGGTGGAGTGTAGGTCAATGCTGCAGAGGATTAATATTCTTATTAGCCACTGTTTATTGCTTGCCAAGGTAGAAGTAGTTCATTTTTCTTTAGTTCTTTTTTTTTCATTCTTATTAGAAACTGTCTGCCAAAACCATTACCAGAGATTTCTTCTGTTTGTAAACTGGTTGGCTATTGCGTATACATTTACTCCTAAAATATTTTGTATAATTTTCTTGGTTGAAGTATTATAACATCATCATTAATTTTGACTATTTTTTTTAACTTTCAGTTACTTTTTATTATAACTATGAATCGGACCGTCATCCTCCGGCAACGATTAAACAGCTTGATTCAAAGTTGTAATAAAAAGCAACTGAAAGTTAAGATAAAGGTAAAAGCCAGTCAAAATTGATAATTCACACCTAGTCTCTCTGTAAAAAAAATTTTTTTTTTTTATTGTTTTTCGAACGCCCCCCCCCCATAGGTTTTCAGTGGGATGGATGGGTTTTCAAGTTGAATTGATCCCTTGGTCTCTTGCAATATACATGCTTGTTTTTTTAAAAATGGGGACTTTATGATCAGACAAAAGGCAAGAAAAGTAACTCATTCATTGATCACCCCTTTCACAATTTTTTAACTGATCACCCCCAATACAGCATGTCGCCAAAAGATATTGGTCATGTGACTGTTTCTATTCAGTGACTAACCAGACCTGTATTTATATTGCATTGTATTATCCTATCAAAATGTTCTAGGTGTTGATTGATTTTAGTTATAGTCTCTTCAGTGACCTCTATATTTCATTTGATATTGTTAAAAAAGAGATCTTTATGAAAAAGAAAATTAACCATAAAATGAATTTTGAAAAAACATCACTAACATATGATATTCAACCATGTCTGAGTTTTGTTTTCAAATATACCATATACAGAGCTGGCCTGAGGCTCAAAGTAAGAGGCTACTTGTGGCTACAGAGGGCCCCCAAGAGGGATGAGAGGCCCCCAACAGCCATCCTATCAGATTCTGCTTAGCCCTGATTGTATATGCAAGAATAAAAGACCACTCACTGTGACTCATCCATGCCCCATAATGAATAAGAATCAGAAAAAATTTTTTTGATCCTCCCTAACACAGCATACTGCAGAAAGACTGGTCATCTGATGGTTTCAATTGAGTGATTAACCAGTCTTTTTTGTTTTTTGTTTTCCTTCAGCTGGAGGATAGCCAAATAATCTTTTTTTTAAAAATTCTGATGTCAACCGGATGTGCTCTAATTCCTTGATATTTCCTGAGAAATTTATCCTTCTACTTATGAACTATTTACCCGTATTCAATGGCATATAAGACCCCTTGCCCCACACACCTTATCTCAGTAGAGCCTCCTATTATTTAAAAAAAAAAAACCCTGAAAGAAACGCATGGCACATTTGGTTGAGAGGTAAGTCTCCTATATCAGCTGCTGGTTTGCATTTGTTTAGAATGTTAACTACCATATATAAGACCATCCCTGCCCTATCTCAAGGGGGAATATTGAGAAAAAAAAACATTTCTCTGAATTTTTTCTTCCGGCTTCGGTTTTTTTTTTTTTTTTTTTTTTTTTTTTCCCCTCTCATTTTCATTCTTCAAGTTCTAGCCAGTGTGGGGCTGGACAACCAAGGTTAACCTTTTGAGCCATTTTTGGGGGGGTCGAGGTAAGTGGGGGTGGTCTTACATGACACTTAGATATTCACTGGTAATGTTGTCCGGTTTTTGCCTTGTATGTCTGATGAAATTTTAAAAAATCAGACATATAAAATTGTCTGATTGAAGGCTCCACATAAATTCAGATTTTTCAAAAATGTTCTAATTTTCAAAACATCGTCTGGAATTTTGAAAAACTGATCTTGATTCCCCCCCGCCACCACAATTTTCTGTCCAATTTTGACTGATTTGGAGCTGGATTGTCCAAATTTGTCTGATTTTGTAGAAACTAAAAAACCCTGTTCACTGACTTTGTTTTTTTATATGTCAGCCATCTATTCCTAATCTCGGCAACATTTACTAAGAATCGGTTTGACCTTACTGATATGTCTCCCTATAAATATTATGTTTGAAGAGAGATGGTGTTCCTATAAGTATAGGAATAAAGAAATGATGGAAGACCTGTTCAATTGAAATAGGTTCCTATTGATTGAATGCACTTCAGTCAATGTGTAAAAATGTCATTCATGTTTGTGCTGGTAAAAATCACTGTTAGTGGAACTAATAAACTCCAAAAAAACTTACTATGTTATTGTCAAAAGAATGATTTCTTATTGTTCATGAATTTTAAGTCTAATCTCCTTCCAGGGGGAAAAAAAATACCATTACATTCTGGATAACCTAATAATACTTTGAAAAGAGGATTTACAAAATAAATACTAATAACAAACACTGATAGATCTGAAAGCTGCTTTATCAGGAACAACACTAAGTTAACTTAGTGGCTAGATAATTACATCATCATATAAATAGGTCTGGTTAGTCACTCAAAAGAAACTGTTATGTGACTAACGTTTTTTTGTTGGGTGATCAATCAGAAAATTGGAAAAGTGGTGATCAATGGATAGGTTAAATTTCTCACCTTTTGTTGGGCAGTGATCACTAAATAAGTCTGAATTTCAGAAAAAAAGTGTGAATGATGTTAGACTCCATTATTTTTACTTTTGAAAAAAAAAAAAAAGTCTTTTTTGACATTATTTTTACCAGTCTAATTACATTTAAATTTCCTAGAGCTTAGATGTTTTTAGATGTCATTTTCACTCTACTCGAGATGTTTTCCTGTGGAAAACACCAGTGATGTCATAAGTAGAATTTATTTCTGACCATATTTAGTCTTCAACTGATTTTTTTCACATAACTTCAAATTTTGATGCCAAGGCTGTCTAATTATTGTATGTGATAGCAAGTCAACCTTCATCTTGTCATTTATCACTATTTTTTTTCCGTAGATGCATAGACAACAATACCTGATAGTTGTTTATAGAGAAAAATAGTGAAGACGTAACTTCAATGAATTGTTTTAGAACTTTGAGAACTATCATTAACATACCAACTTTTGTTTGAACAATATAATCTCTTTAATAACCAAAGGAAAGAGTCTTTCATCAGACGCTTCTGCCGGTGGTGCAGAGCAAAAGATTGGTATCAAAGAGAAAATTTGAGGGTTAACCGCAACACTTCTAAATAAGTTATTCTAGTTTAGTATTGCGTGCAGTACATTGGAGAAAGAGACTGATAAAAGAAACTTCCTTTCTTTACGGATATTACATTTTACGCCTGAAGAAGGCCGTAGGATGAATTGGCCAAAAATGTGTTGACTACAGAGGTGGGGAGAAGAGATTAGATTGTCTGAACAAAAGTTGGCACATAACTCTAGATTGATGAAAACATTGAAAAAATTAGGGATAATAGAGAGAAGAAAAAATTTAAACAATAAAGATTAAAATGTCTGTAACTCTCTGGCGGTAAGTAGGTAATTGTTTGATTCAACTTGTGAACAAAAAGTTGCCGTGTGCTTCATTTCATGAAACAAAGCATTTGATTTTAAAAACCAGTGCTCTCTATCTCTTTTCTCATTTTCTAATTGAATAGGATTATTTTATTCCCTTCCTTTTGTTATTTTTTTCATTATATCCCTTCCACCTTCACTTCTACTGATTACTGTTCTCGTTTAATTTAAGCCTTTCTTTCACAAAGTATTCTAAACTTGAAAACAGCTGTATTAAGACCAGTCTTTTTTAAGCAGATTAGACCAAAGAGGGTTAACGAGGCACGCTCTTATCATCCCGCACGTCCCATCATGTTCAGTCACTGCTTTTAATCCATGCAAACAAAGGATTAAAGAATTATTGCAATATTTAATATGGATAAATCAGATTAAAATGATAGTTTTGATACAGGAGAGTTTTATCAAATAAGAACTATTTTTTTCTTTTTTCTTTTTTCTGTCTGAATTGCTCAAGTGAAATGTTGTTACTATTTTATTGATGAATCAGAAGGTTTTTTTTTTCTTTTTTTTTTTTTTTTTAATCTCTTGAGAGCACCTGTATATTTTCTGAAGCTTATGTGATGCTCTTGGGCGGTATGATTGGCATAGTGAGAATGGCTCAGAAAATGGATCAGACCATTGGCAATCCAAGTTCAAACTCAGTTGAGGCTGTTTATGTTCACTTTGCACTAATGCCTCTGGGAAAGGCATGAATGCCCAATTTGACATCCTTCTAGCAACTCCTGCAGCCATACTGATGCCCGACAAAAATTGCTTTCTGCTCTCCTCTAGATTACATTGGCAAAGCCAAGAAGAGGACACACACATATATATATATATATATATATATATATATATATATATATGGGAATACCTTGAATTGTATGGTTTTGATAAATTTGGCCAAATTATTGCTCTTCAAATTAATGTAATTTGGTATAGGCTGAAACAAAAAAACAAAACATTTAATCATAATAAGGCCTTGAATAGTGCAGTTTTGAGCTGTATAGAAATATTTGGGATCAAATTAATCGAGGTATAACTATCTCTATACATGTGTAATATGTATCTCATGGTGTAATAGGTAAAGCTACTTGATCAGCCTTCTTGAGATTGAAAGATATTAAGTTTGGTTAATTTTAATCTTATAATATCATTAATTACAAAATTTTTCTTTCATATACAGAAAGACTGATATTGGATTAAAAACATTTACATATTTTTAGTTGATAGATCTCAAAGAAATAGATGGATAAAGGCTTTACTTTGGCAATGTGTGCATCAATACACACTCACACAGAGGTCAGTCGTCGAGGAAAGATAAAGGTTATGTACCAATCTATTAAATTCTATGGATCCACGGAAAAAACTGTTTTCATGTGTCATTATTAACTTAGAAGCCAAATTCCTAAATCAACAACCATATTCATTTCATTAAGTGTTTCTACCAGAAAAAAAATCTGAATATTTTTCTGCATTGAAGCCAAAATAATCATTCAAGATAAAAAAAAAGAAAAAAAAGAAAGCCTGTAGACAGTAAAGGCTTTTTTATCAAGTTGGAGCTGTACAATTTATACTGACTCTATTTATATTTTTTATTAATACTATGCATCCTTTAGTGAATACAGTTTGAAACTATTGAGTTTTGTTCTTAATATCACACCATGGCTTTTTTGCGATGACTTTGAAATATTTCATGAATTAATAATTGCTTAAAATGGCATAAACATTCTCAGTTTTATCACTATGTAACAGAAAAGTTCTTCTTATCTCTTGATTCTCTGGGAAACAAAATTTAGCTCAGCAAAATCACCTTAAATTTATAAGCTCTCAGTGAAATGTCCCTTTTTGCCTCTGGTTAAATGTACCTGCTTCTCTTATGGACTAGGCTACGAAAACCTTATGGTTGGCTACTTGAATCTAACCTTTAAACCCATGCTTCATTCTTCCTTGATGTCTTTCAGCCCAATATTTGTTATTGTTTTTAGTAGCAGCAATATTAATTTTTATCATTTTCATTAGATGAAGCATTGTCAACCATTATTGTCTTTCTTAATATTTGACTTGTATTTTCTTTTATTTTAATTTCTCATTGCTTTTTCATCGCAATTTACTCACTTCTGTTGATTGACGGCCTTAGTTAACGGTATAGAAAATTAATATAATCTCTCAGTGAGACTCAAACGTGTTACTTTTCATAACAAGACTTAGCTGAATTTAACATTCATCATAATATTTATAAACCAACTCTGTATCATGTGTTCATGGTGCTAAAGGTCTCATGAACTTACAACATATCTTTCGAAGATATTTATGATTTTTTGTTTTTATTCATGCAATAAATCAACAGACAGCTACTAGAATAACTTTGGGATAGATAAGGGAAGTCTCATATGCTCTTGGGTTATGAATTTTCAAATATTGAAAAAAAAATATTCAAATTGAGAAAAATAACTTTATTAATAGAAGTGACACTTTTAACTTTTATTTGCTATAATTGTAACCTCTGAGAATTGAGCAGGATAGGAGGCCATAAGAAGTAGAATTTGAAAGATTGTTTTGAAATTTGATTCAAATAAATATCTGTCATTATGTGAATTGAGAAAGATTTTCCAGTTGGAATTCAATTCAATTTTCATTCATATCTTATAAGAAAGGGAGAATATAGAAATAATGTCAGTTCCATAGATATTCGAAAATGTTGAGAAAATGAAAACTTGAAAAGAAAAAGAGTGGCAAGTGATAGAAATACAGATGTGTGTGAAGTAAAGAAAGGAATGAGAAAGCAATCAAGTGAGGGAATAGAAATATAAAGAGCATTAGACATAAAATTAAAGAAAATGAGGATGAAACAGGTTTAGTTAGTTTCTATTGAGTAACTGTCATGTGACCGTCTCTTGGCAGCATGCCATGTACGGGGTGATCGAATGAAAAAAAATTAGAAAAAAGGATCAATGAATTATTTATTTTGTAATAAAAGTCTGAATTTTCGAAAAATTAGTGTGAACACCGGTAGACACAAACTAGAGACCAATTTAGCATAAATTTAGATTACAAGGAGAACCTTCAACCAAAAACCTTATCTGATTTGAATTTTCAACCCTTTAGCTCCATTGGTGCCGCCAATATTTACATAGATAGCTTGCCAGCCAGACTCGCTTGAAAACTGAAGAAACCTATGGTGACAGTTTTGGTTGACAGTTTCTAATAAAGTTTGAAACGTTGAGAGATAGAAAAAAAAACACGGCAATAACAAAAAGAGTTTTAGAGGAGCCTATATAAACTAAAACAAGAACTGAAAGTTCAATGAGGCATCCACTATGAAGATCATGCAACCCCGAGTAGAAGATTTTAGATAAAAAGGATCTTATCAAGAAACACCTTTCTATTAAGTTCCAAGTAAATCTGACTTGGAACATCTGAGAAACAATTCGGGGGACAGACCAATAGATGGCAGGACAGAAGCTCTCAGAGAGAGAGAGAGGAGGATACATAAAAATCAAGATGAAAGTTAAGATATGCTTTTACTCTTAATAAAGAAAGCATTTCTTATTTTATTTCCTTCATATTCGTTTTCCCTGTTCAAAAAGATATGCAATTGAAAAGAAAAGAAAAATTCTGTAATATTAGATCTTATATTAACTAAAATTGTAAATCTAATTCAAGTAAGAAGTCATTCCAGTTTAGTTGCAGACTTGATGTGTGTAGGAATTTTTTTTTTTCGTTTGTAATTTCTAGAGGAGTGTAATGGTCTTACCAAAAAATGCTGTTGAATGTACATATGATCATGCCTACTCTCGGGATACACACAACATTATTTTATGTTGAGTTATTTGTTCACTTCACACTGATGACCTTGGGAAAGGCATAAATCTATCTTTTCTCACTCCAGCTATGGGTGAAATAGCTGGGCAGACTGGACAACCTGTCTTAGAGAAACCAGGGAGTGGAGCCTCTTTGAACCGGTTGGATGCCAAGGTTGATGTCTTTCCTGCTGCTTGTACAGCTGAGATCAATAAGGGGTTTTTGATGACTGGGCATCTTAAGATCTCCATGCGCTTCTCCTAGGCTTGCTTTGGTGGTGTTCCATTATTTGCCAAAACAGAAGGAGGCCTTGATATATTAATATTATGTCTTCTTGACTTGATTTGATATCTAATTGATGCACTACTTAGCCATGCTCTCAGTCTCTACTAAGCTCTATATTTATCACCTGGCGTCTTTTTTTTTCTTTCTTTTGCCCTGCACTATTGGTCTGACTGTGCAAGTCTGAGTAAATGACAGAAAATTATTGCAGCTAATCATTAATCCAAGCCTTATTAGTGCAACATGGATGCCTGAAAAACATGTCCTTGTGTCTGACATTAGGAATTGCTGTCAGTCATACATCCATTTCTTGATAGTATAACTGTCCGAGTTGTGGAACAAATAAACAAAATGAGAATTTGGAGTTGGAGCAGTTATTTTGGCCTTTGTATTTCCGGCAACTGTTCAGTGGTAAGAGCGACGGTACATTGAAGTAACCACCTTATTGGTCACAGGTTCAATTCCTGCGAAAGCCCCATTTTCATTAATTGTTTATTCTATTCTCGCTGTTTAGGCCAAATGATACATTCACCGTGTTATAATGGGAGATCATTTCAAATAGCTTCAAAGTAATATAATGCGTTTGTGAATATATGTGGGCCTCGAGTAGAGTACCATGTGAAGATTGAACTCATTACTTTGCTAGGCATCCTAAATCTTTTCAAAGCTTGACCTAATCTAGTGCAAGGACATAATAGTGGGTACCCAGCGAGGATTGAATTCAATACATGATTGAGTTGGTCTACAAGGCGAGCTTGCTAATCGTAACACTAACTGGGCACCATACAGCCTTTGTTAAAAAATTGACCCACTTTCTTTGTTTTCAAGAATTGTAAACTTAATGATGGTGGGAAAAGTCATTTTCAGGATATGGGATGAGCTAAATTTTCAACTCTCCAACCAACATTTGGAAAAAAAATATTTATTTCAATTTCTACAAAAAGGCAAAATTTTAGACTCAGTCACACAGGGAATACATTATTCAGTTTCCTCCCAGGGTTGCTGTCAGCATTTAAATTAAAGCGACCATTGTCCTTTTTTTGGGGGGGGGGGTTATAAAATTTGCAACTGTTATCCAGACTGGAATTTAAAGCCTCAGTAAAATGATAACTTGTTGAATGTTTTAGGGTGTTTCCCTGTCAGGAAGTGTGACTGCATCTGAGGTCAGTGTTAGGGTTCCTTGTTTATGAATCTCTGGGAGAAGGGTTCCTTGGTTGTCAGGCGAAGCGAGGAGGCCTCTGATTGGCAGTACCAGGGGGTGGCTGATGGCTGGAGTAATTTCCACGTGGAGATGTTGGATCTGATAACTTAGCCTACATTTCCTGAAAGATGACTCACCCCTCCGAAAAAGAAAAAAAAAAAAAAAAAAGGAAAAAATCATTGCAGACAGGAAGTGACTTACTCATATTGGGTTCTGCCGTTGCCTGACAATGAATTTGTCACTCTTCTATTTCTTTGACACTGATGAGTTTCAGACATTCTTTGGTTTCTAAAATTTACTTATATGTGGACATTCAATACTCAGTTGAAGGTATTTACATAGCCAAGTCTGGCAGAAGGCTACAATTGTTGGGCACTGAGTGAAGATTGAACTCAATGCAATAAGAATGGTTGATAAGACAGTACCTTTTCCTGAGCAAATTAAAACATTTGGCCTGCAAAAAAAAAAATACAGCAAACAAATTAAGATGTAAGGCAAGCAAATAAAAAAAATATGGGTTGAAACTTGTCTCCTAATATATTTTGGTTAAATGATCTATTTTTAATTTTAACTAAGTATCAGATTCATTACTCTTTCAGATTTACTGAATTGTTTTTGATATTGGCTAGTGCAATTTCATGTTCATTGATTCAGTTTACTTGCTGTATTTTCAGTTTGCTTGCTATGTTTTTCAATTTGCTTGCCTTAATTTTTTATTTATTCTGGGAAAGGTATAATTTGCTGACCACTGCTCCATGACCAGGGATGTTGAAAGATGTAGTAGATTAGATAGATTATCTGAATAAGGGCCTTAATAAATCTAACTCCTTTATTGTGTTAACGTTACTACATCGTTTTGGCTGATCTATTCTCCAGCTTTCTTCAGGTTTATAATTCATAAGGAAAGAGGGTGATTCTTTTTTCTTCTTTTTTTTTTTTTTTTAATAGAAAAATTCATTCATCTGAAGAAAAAATTTTTCTCTCATAACACAAGATGGCGACAGAAAGAAAATTGCTTTTTATACCAACTGGATCGGTTCATTCCAGATCATGACAGATATACAGATAATACCATCAACTGTCACCCGTTTAACTAGAGTGGTTCTGAATCTCATCCAGGTATGAGTTAGTCTCACTGGGGAGTTATTCTCTATTCTGATTCATACTGTTTTACATGGCCAAAGGGAATCCAGGCTGAGGAAAGTTGTGGTGAAAAGCAACAAAAAATATTAAGATGAAGGTAAATTGTAGCATAAAAGACGGAAAAAAATAATGCTTTACAGTACTGCATTACTGCTACTAAAAAAAAAGATAAATTTGCTCACTGAAATACTCGAGTGGTTCTTATTTACACATGGGTGGAAGTGTGTTCCTCAACCTCTTCCCCACTGAGCAATGATATGGTCTGACTTATGGAACTAGCCTATATGAGTAGGAGTTCAATTGTCTAAACATGCTTGAAATGTGAATGGCTTTTCTCAAAGTTATTGACAATTTATTTCAGCCTTGAACATTTTTCTCTTGTTCACCATAAATTTGGGTTGAAATCCTCGCATATTTCTAGATTGAAGAGAAAATAAGTTAATCTAATCATAATATATAATGTCCGTGTAGGAGCCATGATTACTCAACAACTGGCCGTTGTATGCAGTTGACACTTGTCAGATTTTGTTGATCAGCAAACAAGACGGTGCAGTATCGAGTTTGAAGTTTTTTGGATAAGCGGTTCTTGAGGAATAAAAATACATATTTACAGTTCATAGATCTTTTTCCATAGCTTTTACTGATTATCTCCCTTGATTTCCAAAATTTAGTTTTATCAAAATTTAGATATGAAATATTTAAATTGACAACATTGACGAGAAGTAACTGAAATACTTTGAAGTCACTGTTTTGTTCGATTGATACAAAATTTTTTATGATGGTTATGGTAGACCGACCCTTTCAAACCTGCACCTTTGGAAGGGGCACAACCCTAGTATTCAATTAAAATGTTTTAGTAAGTTTAGATCCATCATTTACTAAAAAAGATTGTATAGTTTTTCATCCGCTAATGTCACTAAGAGATACTTACAGACTACAGACAGAAGGTGTCATTATTCTACACCTATGTATGCATGCGTGTATGCTAATCCTGATCAAGGTTGACAATGAATTTTACAACTTGTTATTGGAGATGGATTATTGTAACAATTTTGTTGCCGTGTTCTTATTCACTGTCATTGTATTTACTGCTTGTCAGGATGCCATGTCTCTCCAAAGTATATTTCAACAGCAGGACAAGTCAATTTGCTTATTCATGATCAAAGGGTTTATGGTGTTTTCAAGTTGTGAATTTTTTCAACTTTAATTCTTAGATACATGTATCGCTGTGGAACTCTTCAATGAATAGAATATGAAAAAAGATGGGACTCTATTTAGCGAATTGAATCGGAGAAAAATAGAAAAGATTTACCCAAAAGTACAAGGGAAGTTACTCTGATCAGAAGACACTTCCCTTGAATTACTATTTAAAGTCTCAAGTATGAATTGAAGAGCTACAGCCTCATTAGCTTGAAATGAGGAAATAATGGAATCTCTTACTTGGGTAGTTTGACTGTTGGAATTGAAATAAACACTGGCACCTCATGTATGGATGATTGATTGCTTCTTGTTCACAACAATCTTCAGTTACAGATAAGAACTTCGAGAATCTGTATTCATTGAATATAAGGGGATTCTGCTCCCCACCCAGTTCTTCCCTCTACATCTAACCTCTGAGAGTCTTTGGTATTTTTCTCTGGCATTAGTTGTAGACATCCAGTAAGTGCTTTGAGTTTTTTTTTTTTTTTTTTTTTTGATTTATTAACCTGTCACTCCTACCAGGTGGGGATGGAGGATAATTTTACTCAGGTCAGTGTTGCTAGTTTGGTTTGGAAATTCATAAAATCAATTACAGTTGAAGGGAGTTTTATGGGAAGTTTCTCAATCCACTCACCTTCCAGTAGGCCATTTCCTATTTATCAGTATCTAGATTGCAATTGCATTGTGTTTGAAAAAAACATCTAAAACATCGTTGCTCTGTATTTTCTTTATATTTTCAGAATGAACCCACATTTTTTATGCATTTGCAAAAAAAGAAAAAAACAAGGGTGACTACTCTATTATTAGCATTTAGAAGTTATCTCCCTTGAAAAATGTTACAGCCAGAAAATATAGACCATTGCTTAAGATATTGCATTTGCAGCTAAGTTCACAATGTCAAATGAATTTTCCATTAAGTCAGCCATATTTAAGCATTTCACCATAACTTAAGATGGTAAACATTTCTTGTGTCAGTGTATAACTCTGGATCCAGATGTTAGTGAATACAGGGTGGGTGAGAATTAACTTCCTATCAGGAATCATTTGTTACTTTTGTAAATATTGCTCTATTTTTGTGAAACAAATTTTATTTTGGTCTTGAGAGAGGTGGAACTCTCTCATTACATGGTTTAAAGTAAAGCTTGTTTGACTACAATCAACCCCAAAATAAAAAAGATATTACAAATTTCCAAAGAGGGTTTCTTTTCACCCACCTTCTATGTATATTTGCCCTATATAAAGAAGTTGGAGTCCAGCAGACTACACAACCCTGTTAAATACACAATTTGATATACAATGTTATATATGTTCCGGCTGAATCTTGTAGGGATTTCCTTTCAGTACAAAATTTTTAGAAAAAATTCCCCATCCCTGCTGGGGCCTATTTTTATTACAGTCCTTTGAGTTTCCTTCTCTTCCCACTCTTGGAGTATTTGGGTGGAGAAAGAAGTTTTATCAATATCATATAAATTTTTAGGGCTCTTTCCGCTTTGGGAAATGAACATGGCCTAATGGTTATCAGAATGAAGAATAGAATCAATCTCCAACTGGGATAACTTGGTTTTGTTTTGCACAAATACCCTTGAGAAAGGTATAATTCCACCCCATCTTCCCTTAGCCATAGAAGGCAAGTTGGAGTATTGGGCTAGCACCTCAGGCCCCGTCAAGACCTCTCAGACTGATTTTGTCTCCTTGTCTTCAGCAATCAAAGAGCTCCAATCATTACTTGTAGCAGCTATGATTGGAGCGCTTTGATTGTTGAAGACAAGGAGATAAAATCAGTCTGATGTGAGATGGAGAGCTACTTTGCTTAGCTTTCTTCCCTCTTTTTTCTCATCTACTGCTGATTCTGTTTGAAGATTTTATAAGTTTTTGTTTTTTTTCCAAGTTTCAACAATTTATTGAACTTTGAAAATATTATTTCTTGATTTTTTTTTTTTTTTTTTAGTATGCAAGCCATTGAGGGACCTTACTTAATAATGAAAAAAACTAAGAACCAAGTGGTTTGAAAATCTTCCCCCTTCATGATATTAAGTGGGACAGCGCATTTTTTAGTGTAGGACCCCGTATGTACATGGGGAAGGAATCAAGAAATGTCCAGTTCCCTTGGGCTCATCTTTGGTATACCACTTGTCTCGGGTACTAGCCTTGACCCTACTTTGAGTACAATGGAGAGGTGCAGAATGGGAGAAGGGGTCTCCTGGAACTAGACATTATACATTACAAATCGTATAAATAAAAGATAAGCTCTAAGTGAGACTCCCTCATATTTTGGTGGGTGTGGGTGGATCTGGACATCTCTACCAGCTGCTCTTACCAAATGAGTTAGTGGAGCCTTATAATTTGCATAAGATCAAATCTTACCTTTAAACTTTACCTTCATTTTCTCCTATCCCTTAGCACCTTATTTGTTATTCTTTTTACACTAGTAGTATTAGTAGGAGCAATATTATCTTTCATTAGATGGAGCATTGTCGACTGTAATCAAGTTATTAGTATTATTGTTAAATTGATTTTTCAAAATGAGTTTTCAACAATATTCACACTCCTTTTCTTTGTTCTTTTTTGCAGACATACACATACATAATACAAGTAGCAGTAATATACACACATCACATTTTATTAAGGATCATAACCATTCCTATGAGATTGTACAACCAGCTATTTACCATGACGGACATTTAGTTAAAGATTCATTTTATCAGGTAAGTCAGCTTTTTTTCTTCTACTTTTTTTTTTATGTAAAAAAAAGTTTTTTATTGAATTTTTTTTCTTAAACATAAAACAGATTATTGGGTTCATACTTTTGATGGGTAAAATAGCAGGACAGACTGGGCTCTCTAGTATTGGTAAGGCCACCAGTCTAGGAGAAGGACACCTCCAATTCCAAACCAAGGAGTGGAGCCCCCTTGAGGCTGTTGGATGTCAACTTTGATGTCCTTCTGGCAGCTCCTGCAGCTAAGCTGAGGCCAAATGTATGATGCTCTGCTTTCCTATGGACCACATCAGCAAAGCTGAGAGAGGCATTGTAGGATCTCTTCACCCAGGTTCCCACCTTGAAGATGTCACTTCAATGTCATTCCATTGTCTATGTAGACAGGAGGATACCATAAAGCTTTAAATGAATAAACCTCTTTCTTTTAAAAAGAAAATTATTCACTATTATTTATTTTTTGGCAACAAAATTTAATTAAATTATCCCAGTCTGTGCTGCGAGCTACTCAGATTTTATTTCAATTGGATTACTCTTTGTAGAGCAACGTATTTTTTTTTTTATTTAAAAAAATTTTTTAATATTTTTTTTCATGTAAGTTTTTTGATCTTTAACTATTGATTATATAAAAAAGCAAAAGGAAAAAAGATTTTAGTTCTCTGAAGTTTCTAAGAAGCAAACGAGTTCTATTTTGAAGCAGTACTTGTTTGAAATGGGTTTTTGGTTCCCTCAAAAGTATAGAACTCCGTTTAAATCCCAATATGTATGGAGCATCAACTTCATTAGATGAAGAAAGGCCTTTGGTATTAGTTGTTTGTTTTGCTTGGCTCACGATCGCTTGCATTCCATGTTCTTGGAAAGTATCCACTATTGGTCACCAATCATAATCTGATCCAAAAATGTGGTATGGTCCAGTATTTTTTTGTGGAAGTTAAACATCAAAGTGAATAACATAACCAAACTGGTGCTAATGATTTTCTATGCTTGATTTGGATATTTTGAGAATGTTTGCCATTTCCTACGTCATATAATATAGATAGATATGATAGATCTTCAAGTATCGTTTTGATTTGATTGTCATCAACCTTAACTAGTCTACCTGACCATAGGGTATCATTCAATGGGAAATGTCACATGATTAATCACAGTACCTTCTCAAATCCTTTTTGACCAGGCTTGACATTTCTTAACTTGGTTGATATTACGAGAACGGATTTATCCAACGTGAGCTCACTGTAACCCCTTAGCCTTGGGGGAAGGTTCCTCAATCCTAGCACTTTTTACAAAGTGCTCAGTGGGGAGGCATTGAGTACCACTTTAGAAGTCTTTGATATGACTCTGCAGTGGTTTAAACCATGGTCTACCAAATAAAAGGCAAACACTTGACCATTGGGCCACGGTGATCAGTGCCAACCATATAAGAATAAAAAGGTTGAGAATGATTGAACTATGATGGATCTGATGCGTGTTGTTGAATTGGAATTGACTGACCTTGTTGGTCGAGTACAATCGTTATTCTAGCAAAGCTTTGAAATTACAGGTAATGGAAAATCTTTGTTGTACCTGTATCAGTACATTTCAATTAAACATTGTGGCTTATTATTCCCCTTTAAGTGTTTATTTTTCATTCTGTTGTTTGGTGCAAAGTGTTTAACATGAGGGACTTTTGATGAAGGCAGTCCATTAATCAGTCAATCAATCAACTTTTTAATTAAGTTTATGATTGTTTGGTCATTTCATGGACAATGTTTGAATAAGGCTCAAATTGTTTGTATTGTAACTGTTATTCTACCCTACGTGTGTGTGTGTGTGTGTAGGGCATATGGTGCAATGGTTAACAAGTTTTACCAATTAGCTAGTGCAGTGGTTTCGATATTTTTAAAACCTGAGGATCCCTTCTATAAAGAAAATATTCTTGTGGACCCTTATTTTTTGCGCTTAGTTTTAGACTGTAATTTATAACTGCAATAAGCAGATTTTGACTTTTAAAAATCATTTATTTTAAGTGGATTACATTTAATCGAATTCTAGTACATTGTAGAGGTCTGTGTACAATGATTATGTTGTTTGATAGACGTGTGATTAGTGATGATGTTTCTCTGCCACAAAATTCACCACGTTGAGTTTCGGAGGGCACACCTCTGCGGACTCCTGTGCATTATCAGAGAGACCTCAGTTTCAAAACAGCTACACAAGTATATTGAAATTAATCTTCATAGGTTGCACACTATTATAACTTTGTGCCAGAGTTTTATACTTTGTAAATAATCAAATACGGTTACATGATGCAGTTCATTTTGAAACTTCATTAGCGCAGACCTGAGGACTATTCAACATATCAGCCTTACAGGCTCACCTGAGGACCCACAATCTTTGATCGTGAAGTCATTACATGATCATATGTATCGTCAACCCTCCCTCTCCTTCACCAATCTGGGTCCCAAGTGTAGTTAGATTTTATTAGTTGGTCCTTCTTTGAAAAAATTTGAACTTGAAGACGTGCAGAAAAATTGCATTGTATTCGTGTCTGATCAGTCAGTATCCGAGGCACGTTTCTGTTTACAATGAAATTATTATTTCCTACTCTGATATCTCTTTCCTGTCATAAACCATCTACCAAAGCTGTCATGAAAACTGTCAACATAGGTTTCTTGAGTTTTTGAGTTGGTCTGGCTGGCTATGAATGAATGGTGCATCCAAGCCATACCAGTAGAGTTGTGGGATGCAACTTAGAATATTTAATATTTTTTGTTTTTGTAAATTCCCCACCCCCTAAATAAGTTTTTGTAAGAAATTGAAAATTCAGACATTTTCAGTTATCAGTGCCTCACACGAAGCATTGTTCATTGATCGCCCCTTTTTCCAATTTTCCAAAAGACATTGATGGTTTGTATTGACTAACTAGACCTTTTTGTTTTTTGTTCACACCAAAGAGAAAACTTAGTGTGTGATTTATATTATATTTGATCCTACGTGATGTCGATGTAGCAGAAAATAATATTCTTGTTCTGGTTCTTTGAAATAAGATCGATGATCTATATTGGTGGTTGTGAAACATTTCATGCCTAATGCTCACTTTTGAGATGTTTGTGATGGTAAAATTTCGATACCGTCCACCAATATTTCAAATCCAGTTAGCCATGTAATGGCCATTGTAAATAAAAAGTGGCTAGATCCAACAAACAAAAAATGGCTAAAATTGCATAGATTTAATTTTCAGTTGATTGGGTGACTGTATATGCTCCAAAAATTCTTTCAAAGGCCCCAAAAAGTAAATATACAACGTAGTATTTATCATATATTGATACATAAAATATATACCCTGGGATCTTTTCTGTTCTGTTTGTAAACAATCTACTAAAGAATATTTATACCTTCATAAATATATACGCTGATGATACAGAGATCCACTCCTCATTCATCATCAGTCTTTTAACATTTGTCATTGGATTTGGACCTTCCTCAGGATTTGCCACACTCCTCTATTGTGGGCGTTACAGAGCCAGTATTTTCTAAATTTGTTTAGTTCATCCCTCCATCTTGTATCCTGTCAGCCTCAGTTCCACATGTGATCTCTGGGGATCCATATTGCAAGTCGTGATGTCCATCAGTTGTCTGTCATTCTTGCAACATGGCCAACCCATTGCCATATAAGTTTTCTAGTAGATTCTATGATGTCTCTGACTCCCATTTTCTTCTTTATATACTGAGCTGTCTTGTGATCTCTCCATGTGAGGTTGAGCATGATTCTTTCATGTGCGCTTTGCATGCTTTTCAGTTTGTGAATATGTCTCTTGGTTAGGTTACATGTTTCAGCTCCATAATGTCCGAATAATCAGGAGACATGGTGGACCTCAGCACATTACAATGGTGGGTCCAATCCATGCAGATGAAATTTCATCCTGACAAATGCAAGGTCATGCACTTAGGTTGAAACAACTCAAGAAGAAACTAAACCATGATTGAAGATGACGGAACACTAAAGGAAACTACAATAGAGAAGGATTTAGGCATTTATGAAGACAACTCGCTCAACTTCACTGTGCATATATGGAACTAAGTGAATAAAACATTTGGCCACGTATGACACTCATTCAAGTACAGTGATAAGATCTCCCTTCCACTCTATAGATTTCTGGTAAATCCCCATCTGAAGTTTGCTTCTTGCATAGGGTCTCCTCACATGAAATACAACTCGTATGCTATAGAGACAGTACTGAAGAGAGCCATCAAGATCATTCCGAGCCTGGGAAATATATCTTAGGTATAAAGATTGAAACTACTCAATTTGGAGACCCTGGAATACAAAAGAAAACATGTTGACCTACTAGAAACTTATAGAGTCCTGAACAATATACATATGGTGGATACTGCCGTTCATTGCTTAAAAAGCCCCAGTAAAATTATAGGTGGCAGCTGTGAATTCGGACCTCCATTGGTGTTAGAAAAAATTTATTTCCAGAGAGAGCAGCAAACACATGGAACAGCATGAGTGAAAAAAACGGTCACATCTGAGAATGATAATATTCTAAAAAATGACCTTTGTCCTAATATCGGTTATACCAAATTTAACAACTAATTTTCTTATTAGTTTAATTCTACTCCAACTAAACTGAAGCTGGCTTAATGATGCAATCAACTGCTGTCCAAAAGAGCCTATTTCAAATACATCAAAACAATAAAGAAAATAAAAGCCACTGTTTTGGTTGGCAGTGATGATTAGAAAAAAAAAAAGTATAACAAACTCCAAAATTGGAAATACTTTGCGAAGAATATAAACATACCTTGTGACTCAGGAATGAGTCTATTATCCAATTAAAAACCTAAATTGCCCACTAGTGGGCAATATCGCCCACGTTGGTGACCCCTGATCTATATTGTGATGTTTTTTTTCAAGGAAAGCTCCAAAAAGGATACAGGTTGCAAAATATGTTTCAGAAATCGGCTAAAAGTTATGGCAATAATCAATTCTATGATAGGTTTTGTTTATGAACACTAATCTATAACATGTCACTTTGCTGACGGTTATCATGAGTTCACAACAATGGTTACTACTGATACTAGAAGTGTGACACAGTAGGAAGGGAAGGGGAATGTAAGTTAAGTAGTTTAATAAGAGGGTGAGAAAAGCAAGGTAGTTTGATAAGAGGGGAGGGAGAGGGGCTGTTGACTGTTACTGATATGTTTGATAGACATGACTCTTATAATATGATTATTGTTTACTCTTTTGATCCCCCCCCCCCAAAAAATTGTAGTCTGTGGAAACTGTCTGCTTTTTTTTTTCTTCTCTTTTCTTTTCTCTTTTTTTACCCTTCCTCTCAAACTTTCACGTCTCAATGACCAATAAGTTCAGTAATTTCTGGAATGGTATTCACCAACCTCTTTTGAAGAGGCCACATTTCATTGATTTCTTCCAATAAAATCATTTCAATTTTTTTTTTTTTTTGTTTTTTTGTTTGTGGGTTGGAAGATGTACCAGTTATTACAAAATCGATGATCAGGGGAGGCGAGAGGTTTGCCTATTGTGAATTATTTATCAGTCTAATGTCTGGAATTCTAAATATGTCTACATCAAGATTCCAAGGATTGAATCGACTTGGATGACTTTTGTTGGAATCCATTTTGGTAGACTACCCATTAACAAGGAAAAAATCAGAAAAAATGTCTGGGCAGTGTCAGTCCACAAATCCATCCAGCGCCAGGGAATTTTAAATGGTTTGGACACCGGATAAGAAGGGCAACCAACCTACCACTGTTCGGAACCTACAATCTCATAAATTCAGGCATTGAGGCAAGAGGACGACGTCAAAGGCATTAGATTGAGGCTTTTGCAGATACACCCAAGTAATATGGCTTCTCCGTCACTGAGGCGACCCACAAAGCCAATGACCATTGTGTCCGCCTCCCCCAACAACACCTCGCAGTACACATGAAAGATAGAAATAGAAAAAACAAAACAAAAAGACATTCTGGCCATTCTGGTCGAGATGTTTGTATGTGGGGGGAAAAAAAAGTTGTTTTTTTTCTATTTTTTCTCTTTTTTTACTCTAATGCCAGATGGGTGTTTTAACCCTGGTAGAGAGTAAGGATTTGTAACATTGATTTTTTTTTTTTTTCTTTTTTTTTCTTTTCACATCTTATACAATTGGATGGCTTAATGGTTAACTGCATCGATAATAGAATCAGCAAACCAAGTTCAACCTCTGGCTGAGACAGTTGGCATTCACTTTGCACTAATGCCCTTGGGAAATGTGTGAATCCATCTGTTCTACCCCTTCCCCCTTCGGACCTGGATCCTCAGCCTTTGTTTGCAACCAGTGCAGTAAATTGATGAATGGTTCTAAACCAAGTCTGACCTCTTGTCCTTTGTTACGACTGGCTACCAATGGACAAAGAAGGAAATTTGTTTTTGAAATGTATAGATAACAGGGCTTTAGTAAAGTTTTGATGCGCCTAGCAAGCTAGATAATAGATCATAATGAATAAATGAAGAAAAAAAATGGATAGATGAAATAACTTGACCCCCATCCCCGACCCTCTTTTATCCCCCCCAAGTTTGTAGCCGGATCTTCAATTTACAATGTAAGTTTATGCTAAATTAACCCCTTATTTTGTGTCTGGCAGCATTCCTGCTTGTTTTTGAAAATTGAGACATTTTTGTGATCACTGTCCAATAAAAGGCAAGAATATTCTTATTCACTGATCCCTCTCGTTTTCTGATTTTTTGATTGATCATCACCAACACGGTGTGCTGTCAAAAGACGTTGGTCACAAGACAGTTTCTATTGTATGACTAACCAGACCCGTTGTTCTTATAGCTATCTGTCCATTTCCTTATAGATTATGCCTTCTGTATCTTAGATTTTAGGCTTCTGACTTGTAAGGGAGGAGTTATGAATGAAAGTTGTAGTGAAGGTTGAGTGCCTCTAGGTCCCATTCAAGCAAAAATATCCTCTTCCATTCATACCTTTGTTCATTACATTGCAAAGGTGGATGGAGAGGGAGAAGAGAAAGGATGAAAGATAATATATCCCTACCTCGTATAAATGAATCATTGTAGTGTAAGTACCAGAACTAATTATCTAAAAAAAGAGAAGCATATGCTTTCCTTTCAGTCCAAGATAATGAATATATATCTGTTCCGTACATTTATTAATCACCATAGCATGTTCATTTACCAGAATTAATTATCTGAAAGAAATAGATCCTTTGTTTGAAATTATCTTGAAATTAATATCTTATCTCACCATATTGTTGATAAGTCAAAAACAACCATAGAGAAACAAAAGAGCAATTTTTTGAAAATACAAAAAGAAACTTTTTTAGTTGGTGCTTAGTGGTGTACTCACGAAAACTTTTGATGCTGTAGCCCCAAAAATATGACCAGGAGAACCTGAACACACACACACAAGCAAAAAGAGAAGAATCTATACCCTCTTGGTTGGCTGGGTCATTTGTTGGGCTACGGTAATTCAATATGAGGAGAATGAAATGATAATCATAATATTTCTGTTACTATTATAATTCTATTACTACTTACTTCATTCTGCTTTTTGTTGACTGCTTAGTAATAGTTACAGTAGTAGTATTCAAAGTTGTCCAAGGTTCTTAGATGTAATGATATCTGAGTTTTTAGAGTTACTGACATATACCATGTACATTAACAGAAAATGTTATTCGTATATCATTATTCCAGTTCCACTATAAGACCTCTGTATTCTAGTTTTGGCAACCTGAGACATGAATCAGCTATCATCTTTTGGTTCAGCTTTTCAGGTGAGGAGACAAGGTGAGACAGCCTAGATACCCGAGATAAACAAGTTTCTTTTGTTTCTTTGAACTTGCAACACCTGAGATGTATGTTGGGTTTGACACACTTTGTTCTCCAGTCTTTGTGTCTGGTATTTCAGTTATCTATTTTGCAAATGGCTTCTCATTATCCTCTGGTGGCTTCATGAAAAGTAAGGAATTTAGAGTGTAAGAAAATGTAGGAAAGTTAAATAGTTAAAGTAACAAGGATAAAAAATTGGACGCATAATCCACTGATATGGATGCATATTATATATATATATATATATATATATATATATATATATATATATATATATAGAAGGCTTTACAGTTTTGAGCACTAAATATCTAACAAAATAAACAAACTTTTCTTGAAAGATTTCTTTTCATTTATTTCCCAGTATCTGTTCATGTAATTTCTTCAGTGTCGATATTGGGGATTTAAAAACAAAACAGTTATATCAACATTGCTCCCGAGTAGCGTTGAGCAAACACCACCTTCTTTCGGCTATGAATTTAATATACAGTTGTCTTATTACATGTAGTATTTTATGCAGGGTATTATCCTAATGTATTGTATATAGATGTTGTTTTATACTACACACCATTCAATTTTTTGGCACACAGGGCTCACTTCTGTAGGTTACCCCAAAAAACATATTTGATGATGTGGGATCAATAAGTATAACGGACGTGACTCGTTTTTCGCGTCACTTCTAGTGTTCACCCGTGTGAATATTAAATACGTTTTGGTTATGATATTGTCTTCAAGAATACTAGTTATGCAGAAAAACTTCAAGTTGATTTACTACCTACATATTCAACTACAAATATACACATAGTGTGTGTGTTGTATTCTTATGGAATGAGAAGAACTTGGGAGTAAAAATGTATGGAAACTTTATTTGTTAATCAATTAAATAATTCATTAATTAATATGCTAAACATATTTTGGGAAGAGTTTCCATCCCATGTTTGTACCTTTTAATAGCTGAGAAAAAAAAAAGTTTGTGTCAGGTATGCAGCTGTGAATAATGAAATAAAAGCTTCATCAGAAGACATCTTAGAGTTTCTGGCTTATTCTCTTTATATATATATATATATATATATATATATAATGTATGTGTGTGTAATATTTTTCAAGCGGTATACAGATACCACACTCTAATCCTAGCCAGGAAGTAACACTGAAATTCTCAGCAGAGTGTATAGATACACTGATCCTTGGCAGAATCCATGTGTTAATTAACACAACATTTTTGACGGGTACCCTGCTAATATATATATATGATAAACTCTTTATCCTTGTTTCCATCCTTATTTCTTTTTTTTCTCTACTCCAATTTTTGATAGACAAGCTCTCCATTCATCATCAGATGATATGATGTTAGATTACTATAACTTGTAACAATCATTCAACATTATCCAACTGATCTGTGTTGATTTAGAGTGTTTTTTATCAATGATAAAATCTTGTACTTAATTTGGCATTAGAGTTTGTGTCAGATGTTTTTGTTCTGAGAGGTAGAGATTTGATCAACAGGTGCTTAAAACATTTGTTCATGGGTCTTTTTTTCTGCTCATGTTGTTGTTACCTGTTCCGAGCTATCTTGGCAATAACAAAGTGGGACGGCCATTTTGACTGGTTAATTTGACTGGCTAAAAGAAGCTAGATTTGTCAATATTCATAAAATTGGGTAGGTTTCATTTCCAGGTACTTTTTATAAAAAAAAAACTCATTCAGACTCCAAAAAGTATGAATAAAACAAATATTTCCGTACAAAAATAAAGAATAACATTTGAATGTTGATATCTGATCAATATGTTGCATATCTATACTTTTTTAGAGCATATATAGTTACCTGGAAATTAGATCTACCCTATTTTAGCCATTTCTTTTTTTTTTTTTTTCTTTTTTTCTTTTTTTGAAAAATCTTACCACTTTTAGCTGTTCAGGATGGTCATTTTCCTACAAGTGTTCTTGCAAAGATTGCCCCTGTTCAGGTAATGTCCACTTACCTGTTGATATTAGCTTCCTTTTCTTCATGGTCATGGAAAGGTGAGCTTGGTTTGACACAATACCAAATGGTTAGAAGAATAGGGTACAGAAACATTGTGTTGTGCTAACCAGACCTGACTTGTTTTTTTTCCAGTTGATAGTATTTTCAGCTTTGTCTGAAGAAGAGGTTAATGCTGTTAAGAATTGGAAATAGGAAAGAATTAATAATACAATTGATCTTCACTCAACCAATTACCTGTAATCCATTTTCTTATAGTGGCCAAAGAAATTCGTAACCAGGGCCGAACAAATTTCCTTGGCCACTATAATTTTGAATTGTCCGGGGTACTGCACCAACCTGCGGCACTCTGTTTTGGTTACAATGTTCACCTGTTAACATGCTCCTGTAAACACAGGCAAGTGATTCCTGCTTATTTTCGTGTATTTAATCAATATCTTTTGCACTTATTTATGGTTTGAGTGAGTAAAGGAAGTACGTCCAGTGATGTGAAATGTAAACACTACACATTATCAATTCAAGATAAGTTTGTTTTTTTTAGTTGGAAAAAAAAAAAATCTCCTTGCCAAAAGTAGACCCTCTAGTGTTGTTCACTTTGGCAAATCCATCAGGTTTTCTTTCCTTGATATTAAAAAAAAAAAAGCACCCAAGATTTAACATCTTCACTGGGTCAAGTGTTAGTCTGTAAGAAGTTTTGGATTTATGCCAATAATCCCCAAACTTTTTGCCTCGTATTGATTACATCAAGATTTAATAGCATCAGATATGTCAAAGATTAGTGAAATAAGCTCTGAATGATATATTGAATGAATATCCTGAATTATAGCTTCTTTAGAAAGATGGCTTTGAGAGCATTACTTTTACTTTGTTCCTCTATAATTCAATAGAATTTCTAACTGAATCAAAAAAGCTCACAGAAAGTAGGGGTTGGTGTATACGTGTGTAATATTCTGGCAGTTTTATTACCATATTTAATGGCATATAAGATCTCCCTTCCTTTCCAAAATGGCTCCACATTGGCCAGAACTTGTGAAGTTGGGAAAAAAAACTGAATGGATATAGTATAACTTCAGCTTGGCTAAATGCAATATAGACTCTGCATCACTGTCAGAAATTGATTTACCAAAGCCTCAAAATTTGAAGCTGAGTAAAAAAAAAAAAAAAATTTAAATTCCACTGAAGAATAAATATGGTCAAATTGAAATCTATTTATAACATCACTGGGGGTTTTCCCCTGGGAAATATTTAGAATAGAGGGAAAAAATCTGGAAACCTCTAGATTCTGATTTTTATTCCAAAATTTTTTTGATTAGAGATAGGTTTTGCTGTGAAGTGGAGGTTGCATTATACACACACAAAAAAATAATTTTTTTATAAGAGTTTTAATTATGGGAACATATCTTATTGTATACAAATATACAGTATTCAATTGAACTTTCAGTGAAATTTTCAACTTTGGTCTTTACCCATATATACCTATAGGCCTATGATTAGTCAACCCTAAAAAAATGTACTTATAAAAGAAAGTGGATCAAGTTACATATGAACATTTGTAAAAAGCTTGCTTTCAGTTTGGATTTTTTTTTACAAATGAATTTGCTTTAACATCCTAATGTAGTTGTATTTACTCTATAATTCTAATTATAGCAAAATTGTTTGAAAAATTTGACTTCAGGCATAAATGGGTTAAGTCTCAAAATTTCTAAGATAAAACGTGATCATTATTAATTTTTTGACTAGTTTTTCACTCATCTTATTTCTGTTGCTTTTTCATTACAATGCTCGGTAGATTTTTTTTTTTTTTTTTAACTTTTCAATTTTTCTGTTGATGTGAGTTTGAATCTTGTTAGGAGCACATTCTTCATTTACTATTCATGCTGCTTATTTAACAAAGGAAGAAAGGAAGGAATGACCCAAGTATTTTGATAGGAAGTGAGAAAAATTTGAAAGGGAAGTTAGTCAAAAAATGAATCATTCCAAAACTATTTTTTTTTTTTTTTCTCAAATGATGTTTGCCATTGATAGGATGTACTCATTCTCCACTCAAGCAGGTAATATTGAGAAAAACACATTTCCCTGAATTCCACCCATATATCACCTAGTTTTTCAATTTCTCAAATTCTGGCCATTGTGGGGCTTGACATTGAAAGTTACGTTTGAATTTTGAGATATTTTTCTTGGGGGGGGGGTATATTCTGTCTATCATGGATGAAAAATCTTATAAATCTAGAAGTAGATTTTTCTAGACTGCGCCCCCATCTTAAGCTGTAAGTATTCTCAAATTTTCTGGAATTGTGGGCCAAGATCACTGTTTGGATCTAGGATGGATATTTACTAAGTTTGTTTGTCTGACACATGGATGCAATAATTGAGCACCCAGTGATGATCCAACCCAGTATGATGACTTTGAGATCACCTTGTTAGTTAGCCATTGCCCCACAGAAGCCAGAAATAATGGTTTACACTTTACAATAGTAACAAACTAATTGGTCAAATCAAATCATCGTAGCCCCACAAATGGCCCACCTGATCAACCAACCAAGTGGGCTACAGATTCTTTTCCCTGAGCTCATCTATGTGTGTATGTTTGTGAGTTTGTGTGTCTCCGGGCACTCCTGGTTACATTTTGGGGGCTGTGACCTTGAAGATTTACATGGGTACACCATTGACACCATTGAAATTTTATTCTTTTTTTTTTCCCCCCTAAAAATTACTTTTTTTTTTGGTCTCTATGGTCATTTTGGACTAACAATGCCAAAATCTTACACTGAAATTTTTTCTTAGATAATTAGTTCTGGTACATGCTTGTGCTATGGTGATTCATCCATGCAAGGTACAGATGTATTTATTAATTTGGACTAAAAGAAAAGCATATGCTTCTCTTCATTAGAAACAATTGGATTATTGTTAAGTAAAGAAAAAGCTATAATCGAATTATTTTGTAAATGCATTGTACTTGGAATATCAGGAATACTATTCTACTAAGCTTTTCTTTTTTTTTACGTTCTACCAAAATGAACCTGGATTCTTTTACACATTTGGAACAAATTAAAAATGACTAGATAAGGGAGGTTCCTCTATAATTAGCATTTAATAATTATCCCCTTTGACAGATATTACCGACAAAAATATAGATATACATGGGGCATATCATATAAGTAGATTATGCTGAATGGTCTCTGATGTCATGAAAGATCTCTCAGACCTCGCAGATCTCCAGCTTATAAGTTTAGTTCTAAATGTTTTATAAGCCATGGGGTGATTAACTGATACCTAATATCAAGTCAGTTCTATGAGAGACAGTAATAAAACTCTCAGTTGAAACTTGCAGAACTGAAAGTTCTCCCACCACTTACTGTGCGGAATGGGACCCAACCTTTTATTTTATTTATTTATTTATTTTTTTTGATTTTAATTTTTTTTTATAAATAGGATTTAACCAATCCTTTGGATCTTTCATCATCTGGGATTGTGTAGCTCCGATGAGATCAGCCTGAATCATATGATACCTTAATCACGTCATCGTAACATGATCCTCTTCAGCATTTCTACTAAATTTGTCATCATTACTTTTTTTTTCTTTCTGAAAGAACATTTTCAACTGACCTTTCTTTTCAAGGATTAATAAAAACAGTTTTTTCAATGTGTAAATAAAAGAAAAAAAAATTTGTATGTATGTGTGTGTGTGTGTGTGTGTGTGTGTGTGTATGTATATATATATATATATATATATATATACATGTATATATATGTATATATTTATATATCATTGTGTCATCCACAGACAGCTGTTTCGATGTATCTCTTCAGTGTAGCTATAGACTTTCCATTAACCCATCTAGTACCGCGAGGCAGGATTGAAACCTTCGCTTTAGGTCCGGAGACCGATATCCTACCTCTGCGCTACGGATCTGGACAGTCAGGCTGAATTTAAGCGATATATTCATTTACACATAAATCCCCCATCCACCGGAGTGCTCATATATATATATATATATATATATATATATATATGAATTATCACCAAACCTGATGATACAATCTTTTGAGCTGCTAGCAAATTTAGCTTTATTTCACTGGCTCTTTTATTTATCATCATCGCATAATTTGGAACTTCTGTTCATTCGCAAAATCTAAATAAGATTGGAAAAATCTGTCTGTGTGTGTATGCACTGCAATTACTTAACAACTGGCCATTGTATGAAGTTGACATTCGCCAGATAAATTAGTCAGCACACTACGCATGGTAGTGTCAAAAAACCATACCATGGTATAATAGCTAAGTTTCTACCTATAGTTTTGCAATGGGTCGTTTACATTCAATGAGTTTTTGGATGTTTGAACTCATTTTTGTTTCTTGTGTTGTGTTTTCTCAAGGAAAAGAATCAAAAACACAGGAATCAAACATGAGAATTGCTATTTCTGTTTACCACCATCACATTCTGATAGTACACCTGACGAAGGGATCGGCTGAAACATAATAACACAAACAAAAAGTTCAATCATAAGAAAAATTCTTTGATGGATAGCAAGTTTGACTGACAGACCATTTAGCTGGTGTTCCGCTATTATGACCTTTTTTGTACCAGACTAAGCTAAGCTGTGGTAATAACACTGACAAATTTTAATCTTTTTGTTCCTGGGTAGTGAGTGTTATTTTCTAATTGTTTGTGTGTCAAAAGTTAAAAAAATGTCTATTATTCTCTTCAAAATGCACTTTAGTGATTAGGGCAGTGTTGCTTAAAGTAAAAAAAACAATAACATGAATATCACTGTCCTGGTCACAAAACAAAATTTGAAGGGAATAATAACGATTTTTCTATACTTTTAATACACAAGGAATTAGGAAATAACACTCACTACCCAGGAACAAAAATCGCATTACACGGTGTAGTAACTTTGTCTACAGGTATCCTCAGCTATACAAAAATAATCATGCAGAATTGTGAAAAATTCTCCAACAACTTCCTGTATGAAATGGGACCCCACTTTTCTTTTCTTTGTTTTTTTCTTTTTTTTTTTTTTAAATTAGGGAATTTAGGTGATTCATTTGATTCTTTCCTTATCTGAGATAGCGTAGCTCTGATGAGATCAGCCTGGATAATTTGATACCTTAATCACCTCATAGTAACAAGATTCACTGTATCATCTCTCTTAACTATGTCATCATCATCACCACCATTTCCTTTCTGAGTGAACATTTTTAACTTGATTCTTCAAGAAAATTCAGTTTTCATTGATTTTAAGAAAAATCATATTGAGTGTCTACCATTGCATGATGTTAATGGTTAATGTGTCTGCCTCACATACAGAAAGTCCTGGGTTCAGTTCCTGGTATTAAAACAAATTTCCTTGTATATTCAGCAACTAATTAAGTACATTCCAAGCTGTGTGATTAGAGTGGAAGTTTCCCTTCAGTGAACTTGCATTCTGTGAAGAGGGTGGTTGTAAAAATTTGTTAGAATCAAGTCCTGGTCTCAACTAGATTTGAAACTTAGACATTGGCCTCCATACTCCATTGGGAGTTAACTCTTGAGAGATGGGATGTTTTATCTTTCCATTGCATGATAATTGGAAAGCTTGTCTTGCAGATAGTTTTACTAGTGTAGTGACTTTGATCCTAACTGGCTGCTCTACTCTGTGACTTTGTATCAGACTAAGCTAAGTTAGATAAATAGTCATGCTTAAAAAAAGAAAATGTTATAATAGAGACATAAAATAGATGTCGTACACTGATTCACTCGGACTAGTGTCCTAATCTTCATTCATTATAGTCACTGCATCCCTTCGGCTTTCACCAGGTGTCTACCATAGTTTGTAAAATTCTGGAAATTTTGAATCAAACTCTTTATTCATTCTGTAGGTCATGCTAGAGGATATCTTCTATCAGATAATTCTTTCTAGATAATTTGTCCTTGTAATGTCTACTTGTTTACCTCTTCCACTGAATCTGAATATATGTCAATTTAACCACCTGACCTAGGGATTGAACTTATGACTGTTGGGCAGGTTAATAGATATACTTAACCAAAACTTTTATCCACTTATGCCAATGTCCCTGCGATGGAAACTTGGAGCCTTAAACCTAATGTCACTTGTCTGCCTTTTCAACTGAACCAGAGTATATGACTAGTTGTACTACATGTTCAAACAAAATGGATGTCATTAGCCTTGATTTCAATTCATCTAATAATTGGGTCCGCTAAACTTTTCAGACCATTGATCCCATCATGGAATCCTTGTTCCTCCATCAACCCTCAGGCATGTACAATAAATAAAGAAATGGATGTGGAGTTTTCCAATGCATTGGTGAAGAGAAGTTGCATTCAAAACTCAAGCCAGACTGTTGTTCTGTATTGTACCGTTTCTGGATATCACTCTTGAAATATAGAGATGCTGTTCAGTGGACCACCCCCCACCCTGACCCCTGGGTATTTATCGACATCTATCCCCTCATGACTCCCAGGCTTTTATCGACCCCTTGGATCGTCCCAACATTGGCCACTTTGGAAAACTCTGATCTACATTATGAAAATGTGATCAATCATTTCACTGAAATTTTGCTTTGAGGAACTTTTGAAAGACAATGAGTTGAGAAAAGCATGTAGAATAGTTTCAGGGCAACGACACAAGGAGAATTCTACACAAATGATTCCTTGAGGTTGTTGAGCAGGAAAAGCTACCAATTAGAAATAAGAAGAAAAAAAAAAACCTTGTTGTCATCAGGAGGTTCTGTTATTCCCTTGAAAAGTGCTGCCAAATGTGTTGTTTGAAATACAACCACTAGAGCTGACATGTCTAGCCCCTAATTTTCAATTGGGCTCCATGCTCTCTGATTCTGATAAATGGGGCCCATTCATGCCTTTCGGCAGATGTATACCACCATCAGGATTTGATAACAACGTTGATCATTTGGAGGCCCTCATATCTCTCAACACTAATAAATCTACTGGCCCAGATAGTGAGCCCAAATGAATTCTTTAGGAACTTAATGGTGCAAACTGAAACCCTGCAGCCCACAGAACATTTTCTTAGCCAATGATTTAAAGAGAGAAAATTGGAGAAACCTATTTGTTCAAATTTAAAAAAAAAAGTATTATACATATAAAATAATCCTATTCTGTCAGTATTACTTGAATTAATTCCTGATCACTGACAATCCTTCTCCTCCTGATTTCTATGCATTTCTATAGTAAAATAATTACATCATATATATAATAACTATTCTGTTAGTAATACTTGCTTTTATTCCTGACCACCGACGATTCCTTTTTCCTGGTTTTCAATACTCAACAAATAATATCGAAATTTGTTGAAATGAGTTTTAAGTAAAATTTATTAGTCAATCATATTTTTTCTCTACTGCTGGAAATATTGAGTCTCTCATTGCAGAAAATAACTAAACCTATGTAAAGCAGTGAAGTCAAGATAATATTATTACACCACAAATACTACTGGTTTTAAATGCTTGTAAAATTTGGCCCTGGTTATGAATCTCAAGTGTAAAAAGCTCTTGGGTCTGATACTGTACAATAAGAAATTGATGTCGAAATAACTTGCCAGAAAATAGAGCCTTGAACATATTTACTTTTTGGAAAACCTGGCATTCATTTTTTTAGTTTCATTCCCCTTTTGCTGCATAGTTATTATTTGAGGAAGTCTTAGCACTGCTGATATATGACTGATAGAGAGAAGACCCTGAACAGTTGGCAAATGGCAAGGAGTAGGATCATGTGATCAAGGTTGCCTAGTTAACCATTTTTGTTTAGATCTGGCTTGTGGGCCATTTAAGAAAAAAATAATTAGGTTTAATGTAAGTAAATGTACTTTATTTTATTAATTTATTCTGGAATCTTGGTGTATAATTATTTTTTTTGATAAGTAGATGTATGTAACATTTTTAGCTCTAAAGTCATCTAGAAATGAAAATGTTTAGCCAATTTTAGTTGTATCAAAAGATACTTTTAGTTAAATAACAAACCATACTTGGTAGCACTACATGTGCAACCGAGGCCGGCAGAGTACTAGATAAAGAGATGAGCTAGACAAATTCAGAAAATACTTGCTCCACGATGCCCATGATAGAGAAGTGTGGTGAATCTTGGGGAAGGTCTATATCCAACAACGGAGACTAATGGTGATGAAATTTTTGAAAATGTTACTCTCCCTTGTGGGGCATGAGATAACTCTGTTGAAAGATTACAATTTACTCAAACTGTATCGCATCTTGGAAAGGGGGTGCTGATGGCCTAATAGTTAACAGCACTTTGACTGATGTTCTGCTTCTCTAGGGGGGGATTCTGTCAACTAGGCATCCCATTCTCTCCAGCTAGGCTTGTGCCCTGTTGAGCTGTTTGAATGCCTACCCTAATGCTTTTGCATTTGCAACATATTCTTTTTGAAAATAAAATGATTTTGCAAAACACTATTCAAGTTTTGTTAGTCAGGCCAAATATATATTATGTCATCACAGCAGTTCAATTGACCAAGGAAAGGTATCTTCTTAAAGATGTTCACCGAGAAAAATCATGGCCTCCTTTAATTGAATCTGGAACTCGGGGTACTGTGGTTAGCACCCTGGGGCATGGCAGAATATTTGGAATTTCAATAACTCCAGTCATTCATTGTAATTCAATGGAAACAAAATTTGAAAGCTCTGAATCAACTGAATTCTAATTTCAAGAAAAGATTGATATCCTCAGCTAACTGTTGAAACTCGGTGAATCCAAATCCCAGTTGTGATGACTTGACTCTGAGGAGCTGCGTTTTGGTGGCAGTTATGACAAAAAGGAAGTATTGTGTAAAAATCCACGTGGAACAGGAAATGTGGGTAGCTGTCTCCTTTTTGATTCCAAGATTTGAGAAACTGCAATGAGCAACAGGCACACCCATCCCACTAGTACAGAGCTTTCCAAACTTTTTGCATTGGTGACACATTTCTCAAACATGAAATTTTTGTGACACATTATTCAACTTTTATCAGTCAAGTACATAATATCATCCCAGTAGTTCATCAGACTCAAGAAAAGTATCTTTTAAAAGATATACAAAATTTTACTTCATTTTGCAACAGACGTAAAGAATTTAAAAAAAAAATCTACCATCATAGTTTAAAGGAAACATTTCCATCTGATAAATCCTAAAATCATGATTTAAGGCATTTGACTTTGTTCTTTCCCCATAACAAGAACAATCCTCACCAAATTTAGGGTGTAAACTCTTCACTGTTTGTCAATTACATCGTATTGAATCAAACTTTAAATCAACATTTCCCTACCATGATTTGAAATTATAACTGTGATTGGTAGATGGCTCTCTTATCAACTGAGCCAAACTTTCGAATCTTGTTTATGTACTGATTTATCATATATATATATATATATATATATATATATATATATATATGATACAAAAGTTGCAGTAATCATCTTCTTTTGGAATAGGAACAGTTTGATCCTGTAGCAGCCAGGCTTGTTTGGTATTTTAAATTTAAATTTCTTGTTCAATGGATTTTTTTATTATGATTTAAAGTCCAGTGTTATCAATCTAGATGTTTTTTATTTATTTATTTATTTTTTTTCAAATATGAAAGAAGCTTCCAGAAACAAAAAATTGAGAAGTCATATCTAATTTGACTACACTGCTTGTTTGATTTAAAGAAAAAAAAGGGGGCTTGATGCATTCCTTACAGCATTAAGTCTAAATCATCTTGGTCAGAAGCAGCTAAGCACTGGACTATAAGAGGAATGGTTTACAAGGGCATTTAGAGGAATACACACTGTGCAACCCATCCAAGCCTCATAATTGTCCATATTGAGCTATGATAGATGGCCCCCTAATCATAATAGAAGTCCAATAGATACTGTGTGATATTTGCATCATTTTTAAAAATTGAATTGAATACTGTGTATGTGTGTGTGTGTATGCGAGTTAATGAAACTGTATCCTACTTGATATAAATTACTTTGACTTTCGATCAGATTATATCAAATGCTAATGCAATGAGAAAATGTCAACCAAAACTGTCAACATAAGTTGGTCTGGCTGGCTGACTGCACTAATGGAGCTAGAGGGCTGAAATTTTGAATATATATTCTTCATTATGTCTAGAATCTTCTAAATAGGTTTTCAGTTGGGTGCTTAATATATAATGTAAGTTTATGCTAAACTGTTCTCTTAGTTTGTGTCTGGCATCAATTATGCTTGTTTTCTTTCTCCAAAATCCAGGCTTTTTTAGTGACCTCCCCCCCAACAAAAGGGTGAGAAGTAACTTGTTCATTGATCACATGATTATCTAAATCTTTAATGCCAGCACAACATGCTCCCAGAAGACATTGGCCATGTGACAGTTTTTATTGAGTGACTATTATAAACATCTCTCGGAATCACTCCACCCAGGAAATGAACATCATTTTTGTCATTCTTTGAAGAAGCCATACCTCATCCTAAGCTCTCTGAAGTTTCAGATAGAGCCATTAGTGTGTGGAGATATGTATGTACGTATGCATAATTGATAATTTTATTATGAGAATCCCACTACAGGTATGTGTCACTCAACATCCGGGTTATATTCTGGCCAGTTAGATGACAAATAATCTGGATGTTAAGCAAACATTATATAATGCTGTATCCTGTACAAGCCTATGGCATACTGGACCATTCGCTACACTATTTATACTGACTTAATACCAAAAATTATATACTATAATTTTTGAATGGGATATATTTAAATTAATTCATTTAATGTACATCATTATTGTCGTCAATTCCCAACCTGCGTTCTGCATTCAACAGAAAATGCTGTAGCAGGTATACTTCCAATATGAAACAAAGTAATATTTTACAGGTATTGTCTGTGTTACGGCACAGTTACATAGGTATAGCAATAGATATGCTTTGGTAGGCATTGCGTATTCTAGCCTAGCCTCCGTTGATGAAAGCTTATTTACATTTGCCAGGTGTTATAAAATTTCAGCACGTACATAACGTTTCAATACCATACGTTTTGTAATTCTGTATGCAATTATTTTCATATCTTGAAAATGCACGGTCTAAGTTTTATGAAAAGAAACAAATGTGGGATAAATCTTCAACTGAAAAAAATAACCCAAAAATTGTTGAAAGAATTCACAGGAAGAAAAAAATGTAAGAAAGGTCTTGTGTTCATTGAGAGTGTTCTTACAAAAACATTTGTTGATTTAAGTTACTGTACAGTTGCAAGATTGACATAAATTTGCACTGTAAACTTTTATGGAAAATGTTTCTTTTCACTAATATTTTTAAAAACTTTTCCTGTTTACACTTTCATCATCGGGATCATCAACATCTACCTACATTTTACCCCACAGAATGACTTATCAGGTGTAGTAACTGGCATTGAGTCATTATCAGCTAAAATGATAACAGTGCTTTCTCCAATGCCTGAAGGACCCGGCTGAATCTCTTCTCAGGATGGCTTTTCTTTCTAGAAATATGTTCAATGTTGTTGGATTTCATTTTTTTTTCTACGTAAATTTGCTTACCCACAGCAAAAAACAGCATCTCATTCTATCTAGCAAGAACAAGCAAAAACTTGAAGAATATATATATAAACCAATAACATACATGCTTGATATCGCTATTGAGTATTTTGTACAGTATGCACTGTAGATATGTATTGTACCATTTTATATCTGGCTGTACAATTTGTTTGTGTTTTAAAAGTCACTACGTTAGCTTATGTCAGTTACAACTTGTTGGCCAATTGAGATTTTTCGACTCCAATAAAATCCTATGCGATCTTGAATGTATATATGTTTGGTCATTATGTGGAAGGAATTAAGCGATGGATTCCTGTACAGTTATCCCTAGTCACGTCTCGGTTTGATTATTCGCGGGTCAGTTATAAATATTTCAAGGGGATTATTTCGGATTTTTTTCAATGTACCATGAAAAAATGTATCATAGACAATACGCTGTATAGTGTAAACAAAATGTAAAAAGTTAATATAATCATAAATACATATATATTTATGATACAGCAACTAACATAGACTTTTGACTAGAAGTGACTTGTCAGTAAAAATGCCTGGAACTTGTAATCAAATAATTTGATTATAATAATCTTCGTTTTATCGATAAGAGGAAAGATTGTAGAAAAATATCAACTACAAAACTATTTGAAGACAATATAAATCAGGAGATTATCAGATTTGAAAACTTGTTTACACTTGAGAAATGGTCAGTTGAATGGTATTTTAGACATTAAGAAAATTGAGAGATTTATGGTTTTCATTAATTAAGTGTATGCTTCACTGTATTTATTTATTTGTACATTTACAATTTTGGGATGGTAAAGTTTTTGTTTATTAAACATTTCATGGTATTGGTACGAGGTTTATAGTTTTGGTGTTCGGTTGTGTAGGGATTATCAAGAATTATTTGCTCATTTACCGCCTCCTGACACCCTCAACCCCCAGAAATAGCGAGGGATTGCCAATATATATATATATATATATATATATTGAATATATATATATATATATATATATATATATATATATATATATATAATATGTTTCATCTTTTGGTACTTGCTTGTGAGCTCCTTCAGTTTCATAGCCCATCCCTCCCGCCAGCCTCATCTCATTAAGTATTATTCATGTACAATTGATAAAAAAATGAGAGAGAGAGGAAGAAACATTGTACCTCAAATTGAATGCTCCTTGCATTCACCTCGGGAGTTGTAAAATGAGTCATGGTTATTCTGTTGCAACTTGAGCATTTTAACCTATGTATACATGTGCATATAATAAAATCTGCATTATCGTTGTCTCAGCTTTGAAATTTACTTGCATCGTTACTCACACATATATCATCAAAGGAAACGCTGTGTTCAAAATTAAAAACTTCAAAAAGGAAACTGTAACAGAAGTGATGTAATGATGTCAAAAATTGAAGGATTAAAAAAAGCCCAAAATAAAACACCATTTGTCTGAAGATTACGGAGTATGAAACTGTTGCCAAAAAAAAAAAAAATCAGATAATTGAATTAAAAACTTACTGTGGCTGTGTGTTGTTGGATGACCATTGTTCAGATGATGTTCATGGCAGCAACCTGTACGGGAATATTTTCCCAAGTGGGAGGGTTGTTGCACAGGGACCATCCCACTCTCTCAGTCTCCAAGGTCGTTTTTCTGTTGTATGATAAGATGCTCCAATCGGCAGCCTTTTTGGCTGCAGGAGTTGCCAGAAAGAAGGCAGTTCACCAACTGTCTGCCTGAGAGGCTCTACTTCTGGTTTATTTTAATGTCAGAGTAAACCTGTCTTAGTTTGACTGCCTTACAGGCAAGGCTAAAGGGCTCCAACTTCCTTTCTGTAATCATAGCCAAGAGGAAATGTGGATTCATGCCTTTCTGAAGAGCATTAGATAAAGTGAACATACACAACCTCGTCTGAAACAAGAACTCTGTTCTCCTATTCCTTTTCTTACGTTAGTAATTGTTATGCCAGTTTGCACATATACACATATACATATATATATATATATATATATAATATATATATATATATATATATATATATATATATATATATATATATATATAATATGATTTTTTTGTTTTGCAGAGATCAAGTTATATTTTCTTAATTGCATAAAAAACCAAAAATGTATAGAAATTTTTTTATATCAAGTTTTTACTCATATATTTTAAAGTTTAATTATAAATGCGTTATTTTTTTTTGTTTTTTACTTGATCCGACATCCTGTTTTTACACAGTGAATCAGCCAGTTGGCCTAGACAGCATAAATGGTATAAACAATTAAAGTAATTTATGGTAATTAAAAATGGGATGTCGGTTCAAATAAAAATAATGCGTTTATAATCATTCTGTCAGATTGTTATCCATTTCTTCATAATTTGTTCAACTTTATGTTGCTTTTTGTCAAAAGTTGAAATTTTTAGTTTGAAAATGCTTTGATAATTTTGAAAGGAACTACTACTACTAAAATAAATCACCATCATAACTATTACTGCCATACCATTTCTGCTATTATTGACATTACCAACAACAATGATAATAAGCTTGGCTGCTGTAAGGTCAAGCTCTAATACTACTACTATTCTGACTCCGGATGAATATTGCAACGTTTGTATTGTATATATAACAAATGAATTTGTAGTTGTATGAAACTTGTCAGTTTTGCTTATTTGCTGAGAAAGCTGCCTTGTAATCACAGGGTTATGATTTCAAATTTGTATTGCAATTCATTTATTGTTTGGTTTAATGTAACAGGAATGAACAACAAATAGTGAAGAGTTCCATTATCATTATCAGCCTTTTAGCATCATTCGTTGGACATAGACCTTCCCCTAAGATTTGCCAGGCCTCTCTATCATGGGCGTTGTGAAGCCAGTACTTTCGAAACTTGTCTATTTCGTCATGCAATCTTATTCTCTGCTGGCCACTGTTTCACATATGATCTCTAGGGATCCAATTGTATAGCACCATTATCCTTTATTGACCAACTTTTGAATCCCCCCATCCTAAGTGAAGAGATCTAATCCAAGGGGATGCGAGTGCTGCTTTTGCCTACCCTGTCTTATATTTTTCCCTGATTGCTTTGTGAAATGTTTGTTTTCATAACATCTAAACGTAGGTTTGATTCTTGCCAGTTTATGTACACAGAAATTACAATTCATGGCCTGATTCTCTTCATGATTCTCTCTATCATGGGCCTTGTGGAGCCAATACTTGCTAAACTAGTTCGTCAATGACATAATGCTTTTGTTATTCTTGGAATGAATGCAGAATGATTCTTAAAATATCAGAGCATCCAACTCAATCAAGGTGCACTTGTGAATATTGGGAACCTCACATTAGCCAATTTTTGTCTATATCTTGATAAGCAGCCAGTTCAAGTTCTTGATGTGGCAAAAAAAAAGCAAAAAAAAAAGCATCAACTCTTCATTTGGAGTCAATGATATATAAAAACTTTATATCTTTTTGACGGATCAGTATATCTATCTGGAAATATATATATATATATATATATATATATATATATATACTCGTTAGTGCCTTGCCAGAAAGTTAATGGTTAGCAAGCTAGTATAGAAGACCAGCAAGTTCTATCTTCACTGGTTGTCCCCCACCATAATCATCATACTGTACCTGTTCATTCTTAGCTTAGTAATAACCTATGTATGCACACACACATCTGCAATTCATACATATATAAGCATAGATTTTACAGTTATTTAGAATTTTTTGCTTAGTCTGGCACATAATCACAATAGTAGATTAGCCCATTAGGATTGAACTCACCACAGTTATGAATGGTCTAATGTGACCAGCTTGCAAACCATTGCTCTATGTCAGGCAACCAAGCATACGTTATGTATTTACATTTGAAGTGTGTATATACATATATCTTTTTGTGTGTGTGAATATACACTAAATACTACCGAGAAGTTCAAGGAAATTAACCATTAAAAAAATTACTCGCACCACCTAGTTTCCACCTTCTTCCTCAAAGTAGCCCCCTCCTTGGTAAAATTCCTGAACTCTTGAGTATCATCTCTTGCACAAAACATCTCTACTTGGTCTTTGTATTACACAAAACATTTCTACTTGGTCTGTGTATGTGTTCATGTATGTATGTGTGTCTGTAATTAGAGACTGAAGTATAATATGTACTGATGGCTTGGCTTCATGAATGAACACATATATGCATAATTACTTAATTTTGTATTCTAGCGAATATTTTAAAGATATATCACAAATTTCTAGAGTCTTATTTTCTTGTTTACCCTATTTGTTTTTGGCATTTCAGGAAGATATCAGTACATCTCACTCCATCCAGCCTCTTAGTTGTACTGATGCCAAATCTTTATCTCTCATGAGAAATTATTTTTAAGACATTATATTGATCTCTTACTTTCTTTCTGATCCATAAATCAAAATAAAAAGGCTTACCCAATACAAAATCACCATGCTTTTGTTTATATGTACGCTTTCATGGTTACGAGATATTAATATAGTTACAAGATAGATTCTGTAAACAGTCTATCTAAAAAAGCTATAGAGAAGTCATTTTGAAAAATGGTGTATGATTTGTGTGTGTGTATATATATATATATATATATATATATATATATATATATATATATATATATATATATATTGCTCTTCCATAGGAATAGAGTACTCTGGTGGACAAGGAATTTAAACTAAATAAATATATCGCTTAAATTCAGCCTTACTGACCGTCCAGTTCCGTAGCTCAGCAGTAGGATACTGGCCTTGGAAGCGAAGGTTTCAATCCTGCCTTGTGGTACTGGATGGGATAATGGATTGTCTATAGCCACACTGAGGAGTTGTAATACAACAAAACAGCCGTCTGTGGATGACACAATAATATATATGTGTGTGTGTGTGTGTGCTAGTTGCGCGTTCTTGAGAGTTAGGCACCATTGGTGTTCATTCACAAACGGGAAGAATCTGAAATACTGAGAATCATATATGTATAGAAACATAAGCATAGCAAATATACACTGAATCAGCTTTTTCAATATAGGATAAGTTTTGAAGTACGAAAGAAATTTGTTTTGGGAATATATCTCATATTTTTATATATGTATATGTTTATATATTGTTAACGATGAATGATCCTAACAGGAAAAAAACATGCATAGCACCATGTAACATCAAGTTCTGTATAAAACATAAAAATTATCAAAATGATTTACATTAACATATATTGGGAAATAATTGACTGATATGCTAATTTTATATTTAGTGTTTATAGCTGTAAAGTTTTCTAGACTAATATATGTATATATACACATATTCGGGGTGTTGCAAAGATGTTCAAAACATTCATATTTTTTTCAGTCCTGATGATTTTTTTTTTGTTTCCTATAAATATATGTACAAAGAAGATATGATTTATCTATGCAGAGAAATTGTTTTTCTTTCCGATACTTGCCATTGTCAACTTCGTAAATTCTTGTTCTTTAAATAACGTGCTGCGTAACATTTCAAACAATATCTGATTCTAGGCTGCTTATTTCTCCTTTGATATTATTCTTAAGTTCTATGACAATCCTTTGCTTGGTTATGTAGACCTTATCCTTTAAATAACCCTAAATCCTTTGAAGTGACCTGCAAGGTAAGTCAAGCTGAGCAGGATTCTCCTCTGCATATGCATACAATTCTCAGTATTTTGGATTGAATGTTCACTCCCTGATTGTGAATGATCACTCATGGTGCCAAACACTCAAAGGTGTGCCACCAAGTGACAAATCATCAATCTAGATGGCAGTATTCTCAGTTTTAAATAACGTGAATTTGCACGTGAATTTGCTCTTTAGGTTAACATTATTGATTGATGATGGTATTCAAATTGAAATTCTATTATCATTTTAGCTTGTTGCTCAGTTGAGTACTTTTCCATGATGAATTTCCAGGGTTTCCTTTGTGTATGGAAAAGAGAGAATTTGGATTGTTTTAAACACCTAGTGACTTTTGTTATATATATATATATATATATATATATATATAAGTGTACGTGTGAATGGATATCCATTGTGGATACTATACTATATATACTAAACTTACTAATCAAACCTGATGGTAGGGCAGGATGCACAGTGAGTTATCCTATGTAGCATCTTTCTTGTCAGATAAGACAGGCCCCATCCAATGCAGGCTATAGGCTCAATGTAGATGAGAAATATAGGCTCCATTTCAAACTGCACCTTGAGTATTTTGGTAATAAGTGCTAAATGCATATGATTTATGTATTGTATGCATGGTTTTTATATATATATATATATATATATATATATATATATATATATATATATATATATAAACAGAATAGAAGTAGGATTTGAAAAAAAAAAAAGTAATGGCAAGCAGTGCGTGGCATATGAAACGATAAATTTGTTTTTATTTCTCAAATGATTGATCGAGACCCATTTATTGTTATTAGTAATTATAGGATTTTAAGGGGACCGGGTGCTGGACTGCTGCCCTACATCAATTTCCTTAGAGTGCAAAAAGGGCTCCAACTACCTATTTTCCTATTGATGGGGGCAGGGAGAAGTGGATTCTGGTCTTTCCAAGGACATTAGAAACAAGTGAATTTATACTGTACCAGCTGGAGATCTCGCTGTCTGCTGATTCCTTTCCCTGTGGCCCTAACCATTAGGACACCCTCCCTGACTTTCTCCAAGATTTGAAATTTCTTTTATTTTAAAAAAAAAATTTCCAAAATGTTTCAAGCTCTAGATCAGAGTTTGGCAAATTATGATCCGCTGGCAAAGTCTGGCCCAAGGCTTCATTTCATCTGGCCCACTGAATTCATTGGAGCAATTAAAAAACGAGCCGTTTCCATAGCCTTGTATAATCAGTGTTTCAATTTTTTTTTTTGCTTTGGCCTGTGAGACATGAAAACATTTCTGAAGTAGCCTACCTCCAAAAAAGTTTGCTGACTCTAGATAGCAGCATCTCTTATCATGTTGGCTATGATATCTAAAAGTTATTTTTAAATTTTGTTGGCTTCAACAAACTTCATATGAATTGAATTGTTCTCAGATAGTATCAAGACTGGAAAAAATGTATTTGGCAGAACTAGAAGAAGAAATATGGAAAAGTTAAGAGTGGAATCTTGACAATTTTCCATGGGTGCCTGAGTATGATTTTTGTTTACAGGAATACTTTGAATAGAGCTTGTTTTGATGTAGTACGTTAAGGTATTGCTGTACAAATGAATGTAACTAAGTATAAGCTGAAATAAAGAGCACATTAAATTTTCTATAAGACCTTGAGGTAATGTGGTTTTGAGCAGTACGGAAAATATTTAAGGATTAAAAATAAAACGGACCGTCAGGCTTGTAAAAAAAAAAGGAAAAAAAGATGGGGGGGGGAGTCTCCATTCACTTCTGACCACTTGAAGGAAGGAAAAGTTTTCCTTTACTTCTGACTCACTCCTTGAAGAAACATATATAAACATATAAAATAAGATACACACGCACATATATATATATATATATATATATATATATATATATATATATATATATATATATATATATATATATATGAATATATATATATTGAACGGAAAATAATGATTTAGTTTAGTATTATATTTACATCATTTTACTTTGTAAATAAAATCCCACCCTTCGAGTATACATGTGAAATTTGTTTATGTGAGATGCCATTTTAGAGTGGAAACATGTAGTGGTTATTTTGTTATGAACAAAATTGGTAAAATATCTATGTATATAAAATGTCTACCTATTTTTTTGTGTGTGTGTAGCTCTTTTCAATGAGCACTCAGATACTGCAATCTGATCCTAGGCAGAGCTCGCAGGTACTACACTCTAATTATAATAAGTAGATAAACTTGGAAGTGATATTTTGATCTTACGCTGAGTGCATTAATACTCGGATCCTTGGCAGAAGCTCTGATCCATATGCCGTAATTTTTGACGGCTACCTTACCCTCTCTTGCATTATACTTGTATCTATGTTGTGTAGCAGTTAACTGGGCTGGGCACACTAGCACCCTGCCTCCGTCAGCAAGAACAGCCTTTAAAAATGGCCCTGTTGCTCTTTTCAGTTTCTTTTAGACATTTTTATTACTGCAGACCTAAATCTGTCTGTCCTGAAGAACAATAAATCCTGATAAGCGTCAATTTGAGAAACTCTCCTTCGCATTTCCTAACAAAGAATAATTTCTGAACATTTGAGACCTTATTATCTGAGGGTTTTTAAATAGGTCTCTTTTCTTAACTGACCCCTAAAACAAAAAAAAAAGTGCTGTAGAAATTAGGGAAGTGATTTTGGAGGATACTCGTGGTTTGAATACTATTTATTTCCTGACATTTTCTTTAAATGTCATCCTTGTTTATGTTCTAACCTTCACAAGCGGCTGCTGTAAGATGGCCTTGAAAATTGGCGCTAGAACGAGAGACAGTACTTCCACTGCTGCTTCATGTCTTCTTCCAGTGGGGGTGGAAGAATTTGCCTCTGGGAACACTGGAGTGCAAGGGTAGCTATTTAAAGAGAAAGATGACGTAAACAGTATTTTGGGGGATTTGATGTATTTGCTGTGTTTCAGGAGAGAAACAGGAGCTGTGAAGAGAAAAAGATGCATGAATATTTAGAATTAGTGAAAGGCTTAATATTCTTGCTATCCTTCTTCCACACTGTGCTTCTGATATAGGTTTCCCCTGCTTACTACTAAGTAGAATATTCCTATAAAAACTTTTTGAGTTGAAATGACGTAAAGTGGGATGAAAATTACCAGGTTTCGAGCATTCCCAAATCTAAAAAATGGTGATGGTATGTCAGGTTTAGTTGTTGCATGTTGGGGTGGTTTGGGAGAGAGAGAGAGAGAGATGGTGCAGTTTGTGCATTATAATGTCCTGCTGCAAAACAAATGCTGAGAGTTTTTATTGCTTTCTGCCTTTTTTGATAAAAGCAAAAAAGTGGCATAAATAGTACTTATGAAAACCAGCTGATACCTGTATACCATTTTTAGGTATTTATACTCTCAGGAGTTGGGCAAATATCACTAGGTGTCAATGTATTTCGACACTTGATAAATTATTGTGCGTATATATATATATATATATATATATATATATATATATATATATATATATATATATTGGTAAAATGACAATTGGAAGATTAAGAGGAAAACAGGTATTACATCTTGAAAATTTTCATTATCATGTGGCCATGTTCTGATGCATTTCAATGGTTGCCAGCCATCTTTTTCAGAGAACTTGCAATGGTTGCAGAGAAAAACTGTATGCTGTTTACATGTTTGAGATCTGAGGAATGAAATGGGGATATTCCTGTGTTGTGGAAGGGGAGGTGTTTTTATCTGTGTAGATGAAAGTCTGGCACGTCTGAGATAAGTAGGGTCTGTGAGAGGATGTATATGTGTGTGTCTTTATTTGCATACACATGACACATTAACCAAAATGTACAGTATATGATTGTCCATGATGTCTTTTATGACTATTTGTTCTAGAAATTCAATATTACTAAATTTATTACAAAAAATATTTGAAAAAGAGCAGTAAAGTGAATTGGCGCTAAAGGAGCCAGCACTAAGCTAAGCAGTATTGTACAATAAATTTGAATCTGTGAAGTGTATCAATTTGTATGCATAAAGTGTTAGATTTTTTTTTTTTTGTCGGTTGTTGAGAATCAACTCCCTAGTAGAAATTATATGTAACTTTGGTATAACCTGAGAGTTAAATAGGGAGTTTCTTGTCAACCACTCCGTATATACCTAAAATATTTTCTGACTGAAATTATCATTTGAAGTGTGATGAAGAAGTGAAAATATTAGCCATGTCTCTGTCTCCAGTCAATAATTCCAGGGACTGTAATCATTCTGGTCAAGTATAACCATGTTATTCTAATAATAACAGGAAGTGAGGTTGATCTTGAAAAATAAGATGATGGTGACAGGTGTAGGAATAGGTTTTTTGGTTCTAAGCTGCCCATCCAAATTACCAAGTGTGGAATGAAATTTTTTTCATTGTACCCCAAAGAAAAAATACTTACCTTCTGATATCTTCAATTCAAAAATCCCAGAAAATAATCAACAATCACACTTTCCCAAAGAATCAATGAGATTCATATGTGAAGCCGTTGTATTCATCGATTACATTTTGCAAAGAGGTACAATTGTTTTTCAAAGTTCCCATGGAAATTAATCTAAATTCCATTAGTTCTTACCACCTCTTGTTTGAACAGTCTAATCTCTTCTTCCCATCTTTGATGGTGACATCGCATTTTGGCCAATTCATTCTACAACCCTCTTCTAGTGTAAAATGTGATATCTGTAAGGAAAAAGTCTCTCCTATCTGTCTTTTTCTTTTATTATTGCACTTTACATCTCAAGAGGGCTAAGAGATTCGATTGTCTGAATAAAAGTTGGTACGTTAATGACTCTTCTCTAAGTTGTATTCAATAGTTCTATTTATTTGCCCTTTAGAAAGTGGTTTGCAATTTAAATTCTCTGCACAGGAGTCTTTGTGTTGCCTCTGGCTACAAGCAACATGAAGAATTGGTAGGAATTGATATCTCAGGTGTGATCTTTCCGTTCAATAGTAAAGCAATCGGCTTTGTATAAGGAATAAGCTAATTTTAGTCTGCATTTTTCTGTAGTGGTCACTTACTCTCCAATATATTAATCCTAAGCTCAGTGACCTTTTGCATTTCTGTGGCCAAGTGATATATAAACAAGAGGAGTTGAAGAATGATGGGTAGGATTCAAGATTAGGTTTGATCTTCTGCCAATTGTGAGGTTCTCTTTATCCAGTTGAGAGCAGGTTGTACAGTTAACCAGGGCTTCCTGAGGCAAATAGAACAGGAGTTTGAGTCTCACTGAGAACTTATCCTTTATATTCGATCTGTGCTATTTACTCTCTGCTGTAGACCTGATGGCCTGAGTTAGTTGTGATAAGCGACTATAAATTAAGATGAAAGAAGATACTTGTAGAAAATGAATTATCATTATAATGGTTGACAATGATTCATCTTATAAGAAAAATAAATGATGAATAAAAATGATATTCCTGTTGATATTACTGGTGTAGGAACAATGATAAATATAGTGCCAAGAAAGATTGGGGAAGAATGAATGGTACTTTTAAAGGTTAGATTTGATCTTCTCTTAATTGTACGTTTCTGGTAGCACAGTCAGTGAGATCAGCGAGTATGTTTAACTCAATCTCACCTTGAGCTTATCCTTTATAACCAATTTGTGTTGTTCACGAACTGCTGTAGACCTGAAAGTTCAAGTAAGTTGTAATAAAAAGCAACTAAAAATGAAGAATAAAGAAAATACTAGCACAATACAATCTTCTTTGCCTCCATTTTATTCAAATTACACGTAAGATCCTCGGTATCTGAGAATGCCAACCTTTCCACTTGTATTGAGATGGAAGAAGATTCAGTAAATCTTGTTAGAAGTTTCAGGCACTTGACCTGATTGCAATCAAATAAATAAAGTCAGTAACTCTTGGAGATTTGTCAATTCTGTGCGTTCTGTAAATCTCTTTTGGATCTTGTATAATTTGGTTTCCTTTGTAACATTGAATGTCTTATCACTGTTTTGTGTTCAGATTAGGCAACTGTCCAGTGACCCACCCGTTCTCCATCCCTGTTACCACCATTGCTTATCATAGTTCTCTCCATCTCCTTGCCAATACTAGTGTTAGATTTTAATTCTACAATGAAGAGCAGCTACTAGTGAGCTTCAGTCTTTACTGATGTATTTATTCCTACTAGTTACAACTAAGTCTAAATGGAAGTCTTGCAAAGCAACTTAATATCTGTTCGCATCATCTTCAGAATAATAGTAGTACACCTTTATGCTGGTGTTGGGGTTCGAGGAAAGACAACTGCATTATAATGGAACTACAGATTAACAAGTCAATCACAAGTGCCAAACAATTTCACAGGTGAACAAAGGTATTGTTTTCATCACAAAAAACAGAAATTATATGTAAATCATTGTAATTATACATACAATAGCAAAGGAATTTAATATTTTAGTCATGTTAAGTCTTTTGATGACTTTTTTTTTTTTCTTTCATTCAGTCCTCTGAACTAGTGGATGATTATATAGATGATTAATGTTGGTCCACTATTCATCCAACTTATATTGGCTTTATCGTGGGACTCCGATAATCCTGGAATGTTTTTATCATAGAATAACAAAGAACTTTTGCACAGCTTCATAGTGTACTATAAATTGTTGAAGTAAGTCACCATCAGCTCTTTATTGTCTGTCATGGGGCATAGACCTTCCTAAGAGAGAAAATGTAAAGAAACTGCTTGAACTCAACAGGAGCGATGGCAGACATTTTTACTACTTGCATTAGGGCTTCCAATATATATTTATAATTTCTTTTCTTAGAAAAATCCATCTTAGAGAAATTTGAAAATATCTGGGATTTTTTTTATTGGTGATAACTTTTAAAGAGTTTGTTCTTCATTTGTAATAGATATGAGGTTGATGAGTTATAGCATTTTTGATATTCAACTAATTATATTGGATCACTGTAAGTCCACAAATGACTCCTCTGACCAACCTGCTAAGTGGGCTACATATTCTTCTCTCTTTGAGTGTACTTGTGTGTGTGTGTGTGTGTGAGCAAGCACTCCTGGTCACAGTTTTTGAGCTACTACAACCATGAAAATTTGCATGAGTATACCACTAGACATCATCTAAAAAATTTCTTTTGAAAAGAGCTTTGTTGGGTCTCTATGGTCACCTTGAACTAACAATACCCAAATTTTGTGTCGATAATTCAGGCTGTGCAGACTACACTACCCAATGAGCATTGTCCTTTTTCTCAGACAGCAAGAAGAAAAATAATCTAAATTTTAGAAGAATTTTCGTTTTGTTGAATAGACTTATATGAATTGTAAGCATAACATCTGCATTTGAAAAAAATTAACTAGCACTCAAAGAAGAAAAAAAAAGATGAAAATTTAAAAATGCTGACGCTTGCCAATACCCCCCCAAAGAGAGAAGGAAAATAAGAAAAAATAAAAGTAAGTAGTAACAGTAAATTAAAACTATTCGTAATAATGGAGTCCTCCTTCCAAGAAGAGGGTGGCATTCAGATGTGGAATATGGAGACCATATAGATATTCGTTTGTGAATGAGAAGAATATTTCCCCTTAGTTGGTGTTTATGGCTCTTTGGAACTGGATATCATTTCCATTCCAAGTGGCCTGTTATATTATTTGACACCCGACACTTTTAAGAGTTTTTTTAAATTTTTTTTTTTTTTTAAAGTCTCCTAGAAGTATGAAGAGGACTGATCCTTTAGAGTATCTTGGGTTGCTTTCCAGTTGGTGTAGCCAATTATCTTCGATGTCAGCAGATTCTGAATTCATATTATTGGCCTTCACTAGATTTTCTCTTCTCTTTAGTAACTAATTTACCCAGGTTGTCAAAAAATTATGGCACTATTTGGATAATTTTGCAATTGCATTGTACACGAAAAGAATATCAAACATTATACTGCTCTGGATTTTCTCGTTATTGTTCAACCAGAATGAACCCAGACTTTTTATGCATTTGCAAAAAAACAAAGGAAGAGTTCTCTATTGTTTGGATTTAATAGTTTTTCCTTTGATGAATGTTCCAGACAAAAAATATGGACATACATGTTGCGTATCATATGAGTAGATTTTTCTCCAAATTTTCTTTTCCTATAACATTTTATTGTTGTTAGGATAGATGTCATTTGGCAATAGATTGTCTGTTTGTTGGGTGTCCCTTGGAATCTCTTTGGAAAGGCTTCAAACACGTTCAGTAATGACAACATGCCAAGGAATGCTACTCTCTTTCCCTTGTACTGAAGAGATCTTTTCAAGGTACCAGGCCTAGGTGGGTGGGTGTGCTGTCTGGAACAGGGCCTGAAGCATGTGGAAGTGTTAAAAAATGGGGAGGATCACAACAGTAGGTATCTTCCTGACTGATTCTACAGCTGGCCACCTTTTATCTCAGATTGTCTGTGTTTTTCTTGGGTTGTGTTTTGGGAGTCCTCATACCCTTTTTCTTTTTTTTTTTTTTTTTTTTTTCTCTTTTCATTCTCTCAAGGTTGATTTTTGTTGTTTATTTCACTTATGTTATTATGACTATTTTATGATTAATCCTTCAGCTCTTTTGTTCTAAGGCAGTTATCCAATTCAGTGTTTTGTTATTTTATGTATTTCATGATTTGTTGGTGATATATATAATTACTTATGTGTTATATATTTATATATATATGTTAGTGCATATGATACTGATCAAGTTAGCAATATAGCATAATATAAAGCAATGTCTGATATGTGATGGATTTATTTCACAGAGTGTTTGATACATTCAATTTCATACCTTGAAAGTCAAGTTGTTTTAGAGTAGAGCTAATTGGAAATGGATTTGCTATATAGAGCAGAAACTTAAACTTGTTTCTGTAGCGATTCCATTTCCTATTATATATAAAGAAAATGAGTGTGTACGTATAAGTGTGTGTATATGCACATGTATACGTATTTATTTTTTGTGTTCGTATGTTTTTTTTTCTGTGTTTGCATGTTTGTATAGATCATTTTTGGCATATCTGTGTGATATGTACATGAAATTTTACGTATATGGATGAAATATAATTTTATCTAAATATGTCTAAAAAGAAATGAATGATGCAGTCGGTGCATTTCTGATTAGAAAAATGAAAAATTCTGTTCCGGCTGTAAATAGTGTTTCGGTGATTGAATCATCTCTGAAATTCTATTAATCAAAATAGGAAAAACAAAAAGTTATTTCAGAATACAGTTTTATACATTGATTTATATCTGGTAGCAAAGATAGATTCTTTCCTACAGTTTCTAGTTTCTATCATTTAATAGAATTCAACTGTTGAAATTGTCAATTTTTCCCCAAGCCTGACCTCTCTCCACGTCATCCTTACAAGGATAATCATAGCGGATTGTATTGGTCTCGAATGCTTCGTCCATGCATCGAGGAACCCAAATTCAATTTCACAGTCAACTTCTCAGGTTCACTTTAAAGTGTATACATACACTTGTAGTTAGAAATACGACTGAGGAATTGGGAACTATTTAGGATAGAGTTAATCTATGAATGGCCTCTTGGTATATGAGTGTTACTAAAGCTCATCTGGTTCTCTGAAAGTCTTTTCAATCCTCAGGTCAGATGGTATAGAAATTTATGTACCTATCGATCGATCAATCTGTGCCCCAGGTAAATGAATCACCGTAGCCCGCACATTTACCAAAATCAATTTTCTAAAACATTATTTGAAATTATCTAAGAGAAAAACAAAAAAAATCTTTTATCTAAGGAAATACCTGGACAAGATTTTGGCGTTGTTGGTTCAAAATGACCATGAAGACCCCCAAAAGGACTTTTTGGGAGGGGGAAAAAAAAAATTCATGTAGATGGTGCCTATTGGTTTGCTCATGCAAATTTTCAAGGTTTTCTACCCCCTGAAATGTGACCAGGAGCACCCAGAGTCACGCACACACACACACACACACATACAAAAGCGAAGAGAGAAGAATCTATAGCCCACTTGGCTGGTTGGTCCGGCAGGCAATTTGTGGGGCCATGCTGATTTGATACAAAGTCTGTTCATGAAGTGTCCAGCCGTTTAATATCAACAGAAGAATAACACCCAGTCCCCTCTCAAGTACTCCCTTTGAGATCACAACCAGCATCTCTTATACTTTTGAGATCTGTCCACATAGTCCTCTTTCAGGATCACCATCGCTCCTTGCATTTTCATTAATCTCATCCATGATCTAGAATCTCCCTTTCAACAGATAAAAGCCAGAAGCCACAGGGAGCCAAATCAGGACTGGGTGGGTTAGGTCTTGGCTTTCAGATCAAAATTCAGACTAGTATATATATGCACACATGATCTACATCAGTGGGGGCCAACCTGCTAGTGGGTGATTTAAGCTTTTAAGTGGGTGATAAACCCATTATTGGGTCGCTAGCTAAGTCTGTATTTGTTGCAGTACAGTATATTAGATTGGAAATTTGTTCTTTATTGTTATGATTAACAGTGAATTATTACAAAGATTGCCAACCAAAATAGGGTTTATAATTTTAATCATCTTAATATAAATATAAATATGCTGTATATATGCTTTCTGGAGCCTTTGTATGAGTTCTGGGAGTGCGTACAGTGGCTCAGTTACCTTGAAATTAAATTTATACGATTTTAGCCATTTTTGACGAATCCAACCCCTCAACAACCATTTTATATGGCTGTAAGTGGCTAACTAGGTTTATATTAGTGGGCAGTTGGTATGGAAATATCACCCTCACCAAAGTTTCAAAAGTAGGTGCTAGGCATAAAAAGGATACCAACCTCAGATCTATATGAAAAATTTCATAATAACCAAAATCTATGTTTCCATGGATGATCCTTCAATTTTGAAAGTTTCATGGAGATTTACTGATTTCCTTCGTCTTTTGTGTCCAAGAAGCTCCAGCTGTTTGTGTCATTATGATGGGCTTCAACACTGCTTTATTTTGTTAATGATATCCTGAGTGTTGGGTAATCATCAGAAGGTCCTTCCTGGCAACATTTTGGGACGGGAAGAATAATCAAGGGAAAAGTGAGAAGGAAATGAATTCTAGGAAGAGAAAGGCAAATAGGCTTTGAGGATTTGTTTATTCTGGTATTTAAGTCTGTGGAATTGGATCTCTTTAAGCATTCTGTTATTTTATGTAGTCTCTTTTTCCTCAAATGGACCAAAGATGTTTGTGTGTTTTCCTCTCCATACATCAATGTATATATAGATTTATGAATGTGTGCTTGTGTATAAATGTAAACTCTTTATCTATCTATCTATCTCTCTCTCTCTCTCTCTCTCTCTATATATATATATATATATATATATATATATATATATATATATATATATATTTCTCACATACATACATACAGACACACACACATATATATATATATATATATATATATATTTCTCACATACATACATACAGACACACACACATATATATATATATATATATATTTCTCACATACATACATACAGACACACACACACATATATATATATATATATATATATATTTCTCACATACATACATACAGACACACACATATATATATATTTCTCACATACATACATACAGACACACACACACACATATATATATATATATGTGTGCGTGAGAGAGAGAAATGCACAGTGTAAGCAGTAAATTTTGTTGCTTTTGACAGTTTATATTGAACAGACCCACCAGTCTCTTTTGGGTGTGTCCTGAAACTTTTGAATCTTTATTTCTTCCTGTTTATGTTCGATAAGCCTTCAAAATCCAAAACAAGTTTATTTTCCCCAATATCTTTTATATTTCAAGCTTGAATCTGTTTCAATACTGAAAACAGGTTTTACCCCTTTGCATTTAGAGGCTTGAAAGTACCAACAGAGCCAAGTCATTAGTTTCTAGATTTCTCTACTAAATTATTTCCCTTAGGTTTCATCCGATAAGTTATTTCTAATTGGATTTGATATATGATCTCAAGGATGTAAATATCTTTTTTTTTCCTTTTTCTTTTCTAATAAGTATCACCTATAGTTGGTTTAATAAATCTAAAGATCAGAGTAAACCTACATGAGATATTGGATAAATCTATTCTGACAATCAACAATGTGATTTTTCTTGGTATGCTGGTTGTAAGATTAGACTCTTTCACTGAGGAGGGGGTTAATATTCTGATGAAAAAAAAACAAACTTCTAGCTTATCATTTCAAACTATGCACTATATTGCAATCCAAATATATCTATGAATTTTTTCCTCTTGGATTGTCAAGTCTATCATATTGACCCCCCACCCTGATCAGGACAGATGTCGTCTTGCAATGATCAACAAGCTAATCTTACTGGCTTTTATTGGCATGCTCAATCCTCATCCGATGTCTCAGTATAAATTGTCTGATACCAATTCGTGATATTACTGCACTTGTATAATGAACCGTGTGATTTTCTTGTTTTGTTGTCTATAACACTTGACTCTTGAAGAAAATTTTCTGACAAAGAACTTCCTTCCCACTATTTGAAGCATTGAAACAAATTAGCTATTATTTCTTCTTAGATAAGTTTCATAGAAATTCAAATATATTTGCAATTGTATTTTACTTTATTCAGGGAAATGCATTTTTTTCTCAATGTTCCCTGCTGAAATAAGTTCTGTTTTTAATGCAAACAAATACAGGGTATATCATCCATGTTCTTAATCCAATACAGGTATCCCCCTCAGAAAGTTTGCTTCACGCCACATTTTCACTGTTTATGAGTGATTATAGAGACAGCGTGCACACTCTTCCCCTCTCGTACACTCCAGTTTCCAGTAACTCCTACTACCTCAACTTCCAATGACTCCATCACCATATTTTGTTTTTGGGTATACTTGAAATTTTTTCTCGTATGAATTGATGATAATTGTGTCTTCAGCGGGGGGAAACTTGGACTTTTTATTTCCAGTGTCCTTCCTCGGAATGAGAACAACATACCCTGTGTATGATATAATAGGTTCCGTTTGACCTTCCCAGATAATTATGTCGACACGCGATATTGCCAATTTTGCACTTTTTGTTAGAGACACGCACACACATATATATGCGTGTGTGTGTGTATATATATATATATATATATATATATATATATATATATATATATATATATATATATATATAGTGTGATGTCTGGAAAGCTTTACAGCTTAAAACATTGAAAATTTTTTCAAATTTTTTTTTCTTTTTTGTGTCACTTCAGTCACTTATTTCCCAATATCTGACAATGCAAATTATGTAATTTTCCTCAATGTTTTTTTTTTTTCTGCTTTACGTATATTTGTTATGGTACAATGTGTGAATTTTTTTTGTTGGGATCATCAGATGTCTACCATGTAATGGTTTCAGGGAATTCAAAAAACAAAACAATTATATTAACATGGCACCCCAGCAGTGTTGATTAAACGTTACCCCCCCTTTCAGCTATGATTTTGATATATAGCTTGTGTCCTGCAAATTATATGAGGGGAAAAAACATAATAATGTAAAGTTATTTGTGTTGTGTTTTCAACAGTTCATATTGAACCAACCCATTTTTTTTTTTTTTCCTGAAAACTTTTGAATCATTCTTCCAGTTTATATTCAATAAGCCTTCAAAATCCCAAACAAATTTATTTTTCTCTGATAGCTCATATTTTAAGCTTGAAAAATTTTGAGATATTACTTCAAGAAAACTGATTGTAATATTTCTTTATTATATTTGTCTTTTGTTTTCTGTGTTTTGTCTAACCCTTTCAAGACTAACCAATTATGCTTTATGCGTGAATTAGAATGTCTGTATTTTTTAAGAGATCTATGGGAAATTCATATCCAAGCAGTCATAGAAAATCTTGGGATATATATGTCCCAGAAGTCTTGAAAGGGTTAATCAACTGTTGAATTAGAATCAGGTATGGTAAAATTAGCCTGAAAAAATTATTGATATTCGAGGATCCTATTTCAGTAGTTAGTTGTGCACGCTTTTTTCTTTTTTTGTTACTTCTATATTTTGAGGAATTCAGTTTTGAAGAAATTACTGAAGGCTGGTACGTTGATCTATATCCCTGAGTTTCAATCTAACCAGGTCAGCCATACTGTTGGAATACTTCTTTGAAGGGTTGACAGACCTCTACTGCTGGCTCGGATATCTACCTAGGAGAAGGAATCTCCAACAGAAAACTTCTGACTTCAAGATTTTACTCTCATAGTCTTCCTGGTTGGACCATGGCATGTAAACCCTAAAGAATGTAAAGAATGGCGTTAGTAATGCACACGCTACACTTGAAACCTTTATGGCATAAACCTGAGGACTATCACTTGCACGTGCATTGTGAGCCACTTGAAGGCCTGCAATGGACATGGAAACCCTCTTAAATCTTTGTTTGCAAAGCCAAGCTATGACTGTGTATAGTATGTGAATCATTTGACTCCATTGTAGCTAATTGCTTGTTTGAGTGTTGCTCTTTTGGTCAGCCCTTGACCCCACTCATCTTTTCATCTTCCACATCTGGACCAGATGAGAATAATGGCAGCTCAAAACTTGGTTTAACAGTCTTACTAATCATCATTTCGAATTCCTCATATCGTCTTCAGCTTTTGGACAATCTATACTCTGTATCGCCAACTTGGGGAATCAAAATGTTTCATTATGAAGGATTTGTTTTTGGACAGCTTTCTGCCCCCCCCTTTAATATTAGAAACCATTAACCGCAACTGTCAGCATAAATTTCTTCAGCTTTCATGTTGGTCTGGCTGGCAATGTGTGTATGAAAAATACTGGCTGTACCAATTGAACTTGAGGGCTGGAAATTAAACATTTACTCCTTATGTTTAGAAAAAAATGGGTATTTAATGGAAGTTCAGTTTGCAATGTAAGTATCATGCTAAATGACCCCTTTGTGTCTGACAATGATCACACCTGTTTGTTTTTTTTAATTCAAACTTTTTTAGTGATCACTGCCCCCCAAAAAGGTGAAACTAGAAACTATTCATTGATTCCCCTTATTTCCAATTTTTTTTTTTTTTTTTTTTCCATTGATTTTTCTTTACACGGCTTGCTGGCAAGCTATATATAGCCCTATGTTAAGGTGCCAAAGCTTAGTTTAGACTGGCACAGGACCATAATTGTCGGTTGGCAAGTCATTCTATTAATCCTTTCAAGACTCCTGGGACATATATATCCGGAGGTTTCTATGACGGCTGGAATATATATATATATATATATATATATATATATATATATATATATATATGTCCCATAAATGTGTCACCAAAATAAAAGTGAATGAGATTTCCCCAGCTTTTTCAACCACTGATAATGACTTCATCATTGCAAGAAACCCACACAGAAATTAATTTGCATTACATGACTGAACCGGAAAGACATATAGGCTAAGTGATTTGTTAATTCTGTGTTTTCCATCCGTCCCTGAATGAATGTCTAATGGGACAAATTTATCCAGTCATGATTTTGCTGCTTCAAAATATGGCAAATTTTTTGATTTAATAAAAATTAGCATGTTTTTGGGTTTTTTTCTTTCTTTCTTTTATAACCTTTTAAAAATTCGGGCATCAAGTACCTTAACTCAATCAGGCCTGGGTTTTTGTAAGGATTAGAGAACAAGGACAGAATCAAGTTTTCTCATTTTGAAACTCTGAAAAGTCGTACATCATTCTGAGGATTATGATATATAGATTACATTTATGGCAAATACAATGGTCCTGTGAACTCCTTATGTATTCAAAATGGCTGCCATATTAACAAAAGTGCACTCTAAAGTTGACGTTCAATCTGTGTTCCTGGTCCTGAATCAGTCTAAAATAAGCTTTGGTGCCTTAGCATTGGGCTATATATCCCTAAGTCAGCAGTTCCCAAAGTGTGGTTTGAAGGACTCCAATATAAAGTCTGTGAAAGAAAAATCATTCTGAAATAAATGTAGTTTCTGAAAACTTGTGATGACTTATTTTACTATAATCACCTGATAAACCCAATCTCTTTTAGGATCCACATGTTTTTTTGAGAATATGAAGTGGTCCATTGGGAAATGAGTTTGAGACCTGTAGCCCTATGTGAATTTAAAAAAAAAAAAAGAAATGTAGTAAATATTCCATCACTAGTCATTTTTTTTTCTTTTTTTCATGACTAATTAACACATGTAAATAATGTCATCCAGTTTTCCCACTCCTTATGGGTTTGACATGTTTCCTGATTTTTTTCTTCTTTCTTCTGAGGGAGTGTATCCAAGAATACATCCTTGATTTGCTTCTTAAAGCACTTTTAAATAGTTTAAGAAAAGAAAGATTCAAAGTTAATATGAAGTACTACCCAAAAGTTCTGTGATTTTTATCACAAGAGGAAAAAGACCACAGAAAGGATATTTCAGAAAAATCACACTATGTAAAGGAAGCTACTTGGGATTTGACACCAAAACACGATCTCAATAAATAGGAATGTATGTAAAAAATCTTATGTGATGTGTCCAGTCCAATCGACCATGGGTACTGGGAAATGATTCCAGATTTTAGAACCAGGAACACCTGACAGAGGCCAGAGGGTACATGGCTGAAACATTGTTAACAAATGAACATATAGACCAAGAAAATAGTCCGACCATATCATACTGACAAAATGTCTAAAAAAAATGCAGACAAGAATTAGTTGATACATAGTCTTCTTTGTGTCTCTTGAAGCAGTTCCCTAGTCGCTTCTAAGTTACAAAACTTTGGTGTGATGCCATAGCCAACAAAGATATCCTGAGGCATGATATTGCCCTGCATAAGCAAAACAAGACACCTCAGGATTCACATCTGTGATCAAATAAAGCTTGCTCTAACGCTGCTGTGACACTAACAATTTTTGGTTTGCCAGGCACCCCACTCTAAACTTGATCTCGTGGCAAATCTCTCACAGTAGGAAGGCAAATAAATACAACCTTTATGAAATGAAAGTGGCTCACAAAGGGAAGTGGAACACCAGTACTGCATTTGGCTCAAGAGAAATGTCTTTACTTTATTTAGTAAAAGAATAGTTTCCTTCAAACATTGAATTAAAATTAAAAATGTTTTTATTCATTTATTTTTTTCTTGAATTTATTCATGGATGAAGTATTGCAACATTATTAATTTAGTGTTTTTCCATTTGTTTAATCATTCGTGTAGGATTTTGGTCCAATTCAAAATTGTGATAAAAAGCCACTGAAAGTCAGGATGAAGATAAAACCTAGTTAAATTATTGATTATGTTGCAATTCTTCATCCAAGAATAAATTTGAAAAAATCATTGTATTGAAGAGACTAGTAGGTCTCAATTGTAAACATTAATAAGCATGGAATACCGGTTGTAAGGAGTTAGATTCGAGGTGTAAAATCAGCTTCTGTTCAACTACCAAGTTCACGTGGCTGAATGGTTAAAAGTGGCTAAAAGGTGTGAGTTTGATTCTTTGTGTGGGGTTGCCCTTTATTTTCCAATTGCACTGTTTAATCGTTACTGTAAGATCATGATTTCTGATTGAAAGTTATGATAAAAAGCAACTGAAAGTTAGGATGAAGGTGAAAGCTAGTCAGAATAATAATATTAAAAGTAACATGTTTTTGCTTTTATCTCTTGTTTTTTTACTTGTACTCAAGGAGGTGAAGACAGCACCATATTTCTGTGTTTTTTTTAAAGATTTTTTTTATTTAAAAAATTAAAAAAATTTTTTTTTTTTTTTTTTTTTAAAGATTTTCTTTATTGTTTTTCATTTTACTTGGGGCAAATTTATCAAACTTCTGGCTTGCTAAGCCTGTCAAAACTTCACCGGATCCCTATTAACTGTACATTTCAGGCAGACTTCCCTCTACTTTCATGATGCTGGACAATGGGTTTGGACTCTGGTGGTTTGAATTTAGAGTTGTCTGTTTCATAATCTGATTGCCAACCAAGGTTAAAGAGCTTAGTGTCCCCTGCTTTTTACTCATATCTTGGAAAGAGGGATGGATTCATGCCTTTCCTAAGGGAATTGATGCAAAGTGAATGCAAACTATCTCAGTGGGAGTTTGAACTTGGATTGCTTATTCCATTTTCGGTGCTGCTAACTGTTAAGCCACCCAAACCTCTTGATGGGGAATGTGAGAGGTTTCGGGATTGTTGGAAAAATTTTTTTTGATAAAGTCTTTTAAAATAGGTTTATAGCTGGAGAATAAAAATATGAAAACACTAAAGATTGAGGAATGACTGAATTTCTCAGGAGACAGAGAATGACTAAATAATTTCAAGTAATAGTCTGGTCACTAAAACAGTACATGTGTTATTGCTTAGTCAGCAAAGCTTTCGAACTTCATTTATACACTTGACCTTGATGTGCATCTTGGTGTGAAGTAGATCAGACTCAGTTTTTCTTTATTTCCTTTTCTTTTTAAGTCAGACTAGTTTACTCATGTCGTCAAATAAAAAAAATGACTGCAGTATTCAAATAATTTTGCAATTGTATTAAAACATCAAAAACATTGTTACTCTGCATTTTTTGTTTATATTCAATCAGAATTTATGTGATTTCTTTGCATTTGCAAAAAAAACCAAAAAAAAACGAAATAAGGGAGATTACTCTATGATTAGCATTAAATAGTTATCATCCTTGACAAATGTAAGACAAAAATATTGACGCACACATGGCATATTATCTAAGTAAGTGATTGGGCCCCTGTCAGGGTTGAGATAAAAGCTTTCAGGTCATCTATGACTTTGAAAATAGAGCAAAGATTTCATTTTCCGCTTCAAAATGTATCTACTGGACATATATGTAGTGCAGCCAATCATAAAAAGTAAATTAAGATTGCGGATCATTCCTCGTCTGTACTAAAAATATTTGGAGATTTTAGTCTTTAAAATTGATATATTATATTTTTATCCGGTATTGTTGTGACTTTGCCAAAAGGTTTCAGGTTTCCAACTCTCCTCTACATCGGCATTGGAAGTTCTTGAATGTGAAGAGTCGATCAACTGTGATAATTCCAAATAGAAATAACACAGTCCACACTGTGACTTTTCTTTCTTCCTCTTTCTCTCTCTCTGTCCCCCAGCCTCAATGCTATTTATACATTTGGACTCAAACTAAAATTGTCTGGATTGAAATCAAATAATCACCAAAGTCTTTTATTGTCTTGCAACAATCTCTTCCACCATCACAATACAACACGACACAACACAACACGCCTTTATGAACACTTGGTCAATCCTCTTGCTTTATAAATATTCAAAATGGGTTCTTGCTGATGTTTTGGGGGGGAGAAAATTTTTTCAATTTTTTATTTTTTTTTATAAACTTGCCTCCGTTGATTGAAAACTTGCCAACTTCATTGATTGGCTCTATTGATTCTAAGCACCATGTTTTAGAAGGAGCGACTCCCAGTGTGAAAGATCATCTTGGGACAGACGGAAAGAGGGAGAGAACTTCTCAATTCAATTCATTTCCCTGTCTAAAACTTTAAAACTCGATCAATCCACATTATTCTCGTTCACAAATGACAGCAATAGCTTTGTGCCCCCGTCTCTCTCTTTTGGAAGCCATCAACCAAAACTGTCAACATAGATTTCTTCAGTTTTTAAATTTGTCTGGCTGGCTATTTATGTATCACTTATAGTACAGACCACACTGATTGAGCTAGAATGCTGGAAATTTGAACATGTACTTAATTCTAGAAAAATATTTTTTTTCTTTACTTCCCCAGCGAGTAGACTCTTAGTGGGGGTTCATTTTGAAATGTAAGTTTATCCTAAATTGATCCCTTGGTTTGTTCCCAGCAGCATTGACAAGTTGACTGCCAACCATGAGTGTACTCGTGATGTGTGGCACATTGATTTTCATGAGCCAAAAGTATACTGTGGTGGTTGGGTAAGAAAAATATGATTTTTTTTTCATTATTTTAAGCATTTAATCATGAATTTTTAAGGTATTAGCCAAGCTTTCAAGCATTAATGGGCTCCATGCGTGCGGTAAAGATAATATTCCTTTTTCATGATCTTTGACCCAAAAGAAGTCCAACAATATAATACAGCTTTTTTCACTCAGCATGGAGCCACTGGTAGTCGGAAGGAAACTTGTCAATATAGGCTCGCAGTCAAAGTGTTATGCATGTTTTTTTTTGTTGTTTTTTTAATTCAGAATTTTTTTAGTGATCACTGCCCAACAAATAGCGAGAGAAGTTGTATGATGGTTTCTATTGAATGACTTACCAGACCTGTTTCATTGCTCTTCTGTTCGGTATGCATTTTATTCCATGTTAGAGAAATAATCTTTTATAAAATTATGGCAGCCACATTTTGAAAATTCAAACATTTAATTTTGGTTTTAGTTCAAGCAAATCTGTATGTTGTATATTACCGCAGACACATGGAACCAGAAACCAGTTCAAAACTGAAATGTTCTTATTGGGGGAATCTGAAATTGACCATGACTTTTTGCATTGTTGATTTTATCCCCTAATATTGCTCTATTGTATGTGCAGTTCTAATGGAAGCAGTCATGCTTAACTGAAGACCTGCTGCAGTGTGCTTCATTGCTTTCATCTTCTGATTGGCCAGTTAGTCTGTGACATCATCATAATGGCCGCCTATAAACTTTTGTTCCTACCCCATAAATGTTGACTCATCTAACAAAGCCAACCGAACAGTGCCATTAACAGCTCTGGTAACAAACACAGATTTTTAAGCTATTATACGGGCATCAGGGCATTATAGTTGCTTATGGATGCTGGTTACTTTTTATCTGTTTGGAAAGAATCAAAGGAAAATTCAATGAAAAAAATTGTATTGATGGTTAATTATTTTTTTTCTCAGAAAATACTTCATCTTTTTCTTATTGTGAATTTTTAATTCATCTCTTTTCATGTCGGTTGAACATTCATATACTGCATTTAACTTTCCTTGTACGAAGAAAAGAAGTTTTTGAAAAACTCTCTGTATTAATGGATATGAAAATTAACATTTAAATAACTCTGTCTGGAAAAAAATTGGTATGATCCCTTCTTCTTCTTCCCATCTTTGATTTCAAAGCAATGTATCAGCCGATTCATTCTACAGCCCTTTTTTTTTTCTTTTTTGAAGTGTAAAATGTAATATCAAATGATTGTCTGGCTTTCTTTCCTTAAACCTAATTTTATTCATTCCTACATATATATATATATATATATGTTAATACAACAGTTTTGTTTTTTTAAAATCTCCAAAACAGTCATATGGTAAAAAAACTGATTCCAACAAGAGAAAATTTACACAGCACCATAATAACAAATTGTATGTAAAACAAAAAAAAAACACTTGAGAAAATTACATGAATTACATAAACAAATATTGGGGAATAAGCGACTAAAATAGCCTAAGAAAATTAAAAAAAGTTTCGTGTTCAAAGCTGTAAAGCTTCCTAGACAGATACATATATATGTATAAATAAAGAGAGAGAAGCAGATTTTTTCAACTTGAGAATTGATGAACACAATGCATGTCTTTCTCTTTTTGCCCTAAAGTATGAAATAGATTTGAAGTGTTTGTCTCACCAGGAAATAATCCACAGCTACGCTTTCAAAATGATTATGTAGTTTTTAGAAAACATAAGAGCATTTCATTCAGTTTGGATTGTTTTTTAAAGGTTAGATAATTCAGAAGTTTTTTTTCCCTCCTACTGAAATGAATGTTTTTATTATCTTTGGTTGAACACTAGACTAGGACATTTTGTGCTCAGGTAGGATTCTTTTTTTTTTCTCTGTGGAAATTTAAATGAAAAATGTTACTTTTCTTCCTAGAGGTTCCTATACTATCAATGTCAACATGTGTGGTCAGGTTAGTAAAATATCTCATCAGCTGTTACAGGATGATCATTGCTTCCACTGCCTACATTGCCTATGAATTGTCTTGAATGACAATCTAATTCACTGCCAGAATAAGATCAAAACAGAAATTTCTTGCAATATATCTTGTCAACTACTCTTAAACATTCATTCTTTTCACTGCTTTCATCACCTCCCTTGAAATCATTATCAGATTCATTGCCAGAGAAACAAAACACATAACTTGCAAAGATATCTCAATATCCCTTAAAAGTATCTGCACGACACTTTTTGATGGGCATTGCCATTTTTAAAGGCCAGGATTTTATTCATTTAGTAATTTCTAAAGCACATTTACTATCAATATTGCCACCTTATAAAAACTTGGGTTCATTACTGAGACAGGAAAATTGAATTGCTCCATTTTCAGCCCTGCATTGCAGGACCTGTCAATGTGCAATGTCTTATTGGCAAGATATCTTGTCAGCTGCTTAGGGATATAGTAATTTCTTTCAAGATTTCTCCTCAGCTGGTTCTAAGTGGTTAATTATATAAAAAATTCATCAACATACTTAGTGTGGATGGAACTGAGAGTTCTTGAGAGTCAGTCTCTTGCTCTGCCACTCAACCACTTACTCAAGTATGTTTAGTTATAAAAGACTGTTTCCTTAGTTCAAGTTTTACTGCTAGCAAAAGCCCTGGTTTTTCAACATCTGTATATCCATCATTATCGTCTTCGTCTTCATCATTATCGTCTTCGTCTTCATCATTATCGTCTTCGTCTTCGTCATTATCGTCTTCGTCATTATCGTCTTCGTCATTATCGTCTTCGTCATTATCGTCTTCGTCATTATCGTCTTCGTCATCATCGTCTTCGTCATCATCGTCTTTGTCATCATCTTCATCGTCTTCATCTTCATTGTCTTCATCATCCTCATCTCAAACGTCTTCATCCTCATCTTCAACAACAATCTTTTAGTCTGACCGACTGTGGAGGTGCCACAATTGACTTGGAAACCAGCTTTCTTCATCTCTGTTGTGAGACCCTCAAAGGTGTCACTCAGCTTCATACCTGTCCATTCTGGAATGTTATTCTCTCATCTCCTTCTCTACCTGCCTCTTCCTCTCTCTTTGAACTGTGCCCTGAATAGCTCTGCTGATTATGAAACTTGCCCATACCATGTTAATTTGCAGCGTATATTCTTGTCAATACATTTACCAAAAATGTTAAACTGTTGAGAACCTCCATGATCTCCAAATGATGCTTGACAAGCTGAATGCAGCAAGCAAAAAAGATGGTTTTCACATGAATTTCAGTAAAACAAATGTCGAATGTAAAGACACAACAATCAGAATCAAAAAAAGCAGAAGTGAAGAAAGCAGACTACTTTATCTACCCAGGAAAACGAATCTCCATGAAATCCTCAAAAGAAGAAATCAAGCGAAGAATAACTCTAGATTGGTAAGCTTTCGGTAGAGCAAGCTCAACCTTCAAGAGCAAGAAAACTCCATTAGTCCAAAAAAGAAGGGTATACAATGAACACATCATCCTGATGGTGACCTATGAAGCTGAAACTTTGAACCTAAACAAAAAATTGGCCCCCAAACTGAGAACCGTGCAATGTGTACAGGAGAGAATTGTGCTCAACATCACACCAAGAAAGCTTAAAACAGCACAGTATATTAGAGAAAAAAACAGGGGTAAGAGATATCATAGAATCCATTGGAAAACTCAAATGACAGTGGGCTGGCCATGTAGCAGGAATGTCAGACAACAGGTGGACATTACCACTTACAACATGGATTCCCAGAGATCATATGTGGAGCTATGGCAGCCAAAATATTAAGTTCAGACAAGTTTGTAAAGTACTAACACTGTGACGCCCTCCAACAACTGACGCTAGAAGGTTGATGATGTTCATGGCTGTCTGTAGTTCTAGAGTTTTCAAAGTATTTGTCTCTGCTTGACTAATTGTTGATACAAGTAATTATGGAAAAAAAGGAGCTCTCCACTTCAAAAAAAAAGGAAGCTGATATATGATGTGCTTTTGTTAGACACATCCGGCAACAAGATCAGCCAGACCTCTCGATCATGGGCATTGTGGTGCAAATGTTCCCTGAACTTGTCCAAATTGTGACTCCATCTTCTAGTTGGCTACAATTTTGCTCATGAGCTTTGGGGATCCATGTTGTGAGTTATGATGTCCAGTGGTTGTCTGACATCCTTGCAACATGGCCTTCCCATTGCCATTTGAGTTTTTTTAATGGATTTATGATATCTCTGACTCCTGTTTTCTCTCTAATGTATTGTGATTTGATGTTAAGTATTGTTCTCAGTTTGAGAGCCAATCTTTAGTTGAGTTCTATGTTTCTGCTCCATAGCTGACCATTGTGATGATGCATTGGTTGTAGACCCTCCAACTAAGTTGATCTTTTTGTTCTTGAATGATAAACTTGCTCTGCCGGAACCTTGGGTGATTCTCCATTTGATTTCTTCTTTTAAAGATTTCATGGAGACTCTGTTACAGGTAGATGTAGTGGTCTATATATTTTCTGTGAAAACTATTCTTGTATTTATTTGTTTTTTTATAAGATGACTATTTTTTTTGAAGAGAATGAACTAATCTTCATAAACCATTATGAGTTCACTGCTGGATAGAGGCATTTCCCAGCTCCTTCCATGCCAACTTTGACTATGCTAAACTCTGCTATGTTTTACCAATAAACTTTTCAATCTTATCTCTCCATCTTATTTTGGGTTTTCTAGTACTGTATTTGCTATCCCTGGGGCACCAATTGACTAACCTTTCATATCATCTCCTATCCTTTCTTCTTGCTATGTGTGTAGTCCATCACCCTTTTTGTTGCTTAATTACATCCAGTCTTTGTGTCTCGGAATGTCAAGTGTAAGGGAAGGGATGCACATGGTACTCTAGAGCCAGATTTGACATTTCAGAACACAACAGATATCTGAGGAAGACCAGGGGTGCAGGGCTGAAATGTTGAAAAAACAAACAAACAAAAAACTAAACAAGGATGAGAAAAATAGTCTCTGAATACTTTTTGAAGCTGGCACACATGCTTCTGTACCTGAGATGAAGTAAAATTTTCAAATAAAGTCTGTTAATGACTAAATTTGCAAAACAGAATGACGACTGCGGATGATGACGGCTTGGTTAGTCACCCAATTGAAACTGTCGTGTGACCTCTTTTGGAAGCAGCTGTCTTGGGAGTGATCAGTCAAGAAATTAATAATGCAGGTGATCAATGAAGAAGTTACTTCTCTCATCTTTTGTTGGGCCATGATCTCTAAAAAAAAAGTCCAAATTGTCAAAAACAAGCATGAATGCTGCCAAACACAAACTAAGGAATCTATTTAGGATGAACTTACGTTGTAAATTAGTTCCCATGAAGAACCTATTTCAAGGGAGAATTTTGAAATAACAAAAATACGTCTTATTCTAGACATAATAAGGAGTAAAAGTTTGAATTTTAGTCTTCTAGTTCTATTGGTGTAGCCTGTATGTGCGATACATACATAGCCAGCCAGTCAAACTTTGATACTGAAGAAACCTATGTTGGCAGTTTTGTTTTTTAATAGAAAGCAACTGCAAGAATCACTTGTGTATTCTCAAGTTGATTGTTACTCATAATCAAGATTTGATCTCTAAAGTTTTGTGCAGTACTTGTAAAATCCCAGAGAGGAAAAGATGGTTGATATTTGATTGGAACTGCAGGGGGTTTAGCATTGAGAAAAGCTGACTTTTGGGAAGAATTTTCAAAGGAAGATGACTTGCAGGTACCAGGTGTTAATCTGGAGACAGGTGTCTTAGTGCAGTATGGATGACAAACTTGATGATTTATGTGATTATGCACGTTTAGGGTGAGTAATGCTCAAAGGACCTGGAGATGGGGTGAGGATAGCTACAGGAAAGTTGTTGATTTGTATTGTTCTGACTAAAAGGTGCATGAAGAGGAATAACGTTCTGTGGTTGGCATCATGATATCAACATGGATAGTACAATTAGATTCATGAATAAAAGAATTTTTGACACGAGAAAACTGTCTTTATTTTCTAAGAAAAATGAAGATTCGACTTTGAATTTGATCAGAGTGATTACTTTTATTTATTTTCAAGTTACTTAATTTTGACAATGTGGAGAGAAATAATATATAAAACTCATCTAATAATCAATATCAGAGTTCAAATTGAACATTTTACAGACATCATTTTATGTGCAGTGCTGCCTATAAATGAGTACACCTTTAGTTAATTTTCTTCTAACCCGAACTTAGCAGGATTTTGTCATTTCTAGTAGTTTTTTGTAGAGTTGTACTCATTTTTGGATGGCCAGATATTCATGTTTTTGGCAACAGAATTTCAATGCTGTAGTGTTTGGTCATAAATAATACCTGATAATATTCGTTGTGATTGTGTAATATTCCACTGAAAATGATGAAATCCTGCTATGTTTGGTTTAGAAGAAAATTAACTTTCTATAAAAGAAGTGGTAAGGGTGTACTCATTTATGAAAAATAGTCTCCATAGACTTTAACCTGAAATTTTCCTAATTTAGCTCAGAAAGTATTTTTAATTTTATGATAGAAGTAATTGAAATAGTTTGCTGCATTTGAAATAGAAAAAAGCCAGTTTTAAATTTTGCACATATTTCAGGGCATTTTCGTTGTCATATAATATGTCTATAATTCTTATGTAAAAAGAAGGAAAAAAAAAATATCAAATTGCATTTTCTTTTTGTCAATGCCTTGAAACCCAATTAGTGGTGTTAGCTTGGGGTCAAATTTTAAAAGCAATTTGATCTTGGATAATCAAAACCTTTCAATCTTTCTCCTGAATGGTCGTTTTTTAAATTTTTTTTTTTTTTTTTTATATCATTCCACTTGGGTTCCGGATCAGTCAAGCTGTCAAATTTTTAACACTTTTATCTGAAGAAGAGGTTAATGCTATCAAAAGTTTGAAATGAAAAAAAAAATAACAATATATGGCATAGCATTTTGGATCTTTTTGTAAAGTTCCGATCTGACCAAAGTTTTCATAACAGGTTAATTTTGACGTTGAGTTTATTTCATTAGCCACCCCCTGTATTAGGGGTTAGAGCTTCTGTTTTTGTGGTGTGGACTAGAAAAAAGGAGCAGAGAAAAAGAAAATGCAACTTTATCTTTTTTCTTTTTAGGCTTCCGTACTTTGAAATTATGGACACAGCTTTTGGTCTTGACTAATGAAAAAGACCTAAGATTTTTTACATATCAATTATATCATTTCATTTCATTGTGAGGTTTTGGCAGCAGAGGAAGGAAAAATGATATGAAACTAATGAGATTTCTAGACAGAAGCCTAATTGAAGCTTCCACTCCTGACAACCCGAGAAAAAGGAAGTCTCAAAATGGCTGTCAAAAAACTCTTTTGACTGACATGAACAGGATTGGTTACTTATGGGGAAAATAGTGAAGAAGAAAAGAACTCCAAGATACAGAAGTCTGGAGGCTGTCATTGGAGGCCAATTATTGATTTAAGTGTTACACTGAGCTACCACTGATCACTGTGGCTCAGTGTTTGAGAGCTTGCCTCTGGTTTGGTGGGCTCTGGTTCAATCCATTGCCAAGTCATACAGAAGACTTTGAAAATGGTAATCAATGCCTCTCTGCTAAGCACTCAGTACAAAGACAAGGATTGAGGAACCTTTCCCTGCGGCTAAGGTGTTACAGCCAAATCGTGTTGAATACTCATTTTTTGAGAGAAGTTGAGCAATGTCGAGCCTGGTTAGTACATAGGTGACAATGGGGGAATATTAGGTGCCATAAGCAGAATGAAACTTTGACAGGTCTGGCAAGCCAGAAGTTGGTCTTACTAACAATTGCTCATGTATACCTAATCTATGACACTTTTGGTGAGATTATAAGTGGGGAGGATGATACATATAAACTGAGCTACCATTATTGAGCAAGAGCTAGGTAATACCTTGTGATCAGTGTTCTTTTGTTTTTACTACCATAGTTTGTATAATTTATTTTTGTTATATATGAAGTGTTACCCAAAAGTACGGGGAATTAGATAAAAAAAAACATCACCCTAACAATGATTCTTGAACAGGGGAGAGGGGCACTTGACTTCCAGCGGAAAGATTTCCGAAGAAGAGGAATTTTTAGCCAGGGAAGGAATTGGGTAGGAATATATGATGGTAAGTAAAGTTGGGAAAAATTACTTGATGACCGAGAACGGAAATAGGTAGGTATGTTGGTATACAGCATCTATGTACTTCAATTTTTAGCTTTTTTGTATGTTTGATGTTGCCTAATGATGACATTACAGTATATATACTGAGTTTTCAAAACCCAGCCTGACCGTACACCTAGTTTTCTGGAACCTATTTCTTTCTCAGTTGATGACTATTTGAAATGGGGAATCGAGTGAGACCTCGGACTGCAAAGGGAGGAATGTGACTCAGGATTTGAAGCACCACTGTTTCAAAAGATATGTGAGAAGTGTGAAGTCATATAACAGTCATTAGACTGTATTACGTTACATCAGATTGTATTATGTTACATTGCACTAGCAACAGGGAGTAACTTCTGACCTGGCCTTCTGGGTGAGGTGGATCACGTAGCTTTCTCAAGGGTATTAGTGCTATAAGAACACACACTTATCTCAGCTGGTATTTGATTTCACTTCACCTATTCCATTTTCTGTGCTTTTAACCAGTAAGCGAGTGATTCTCAAATGAAAGGGGGGAAGAATTTTTGATTATTGCTTCAAATGGGTCATATTTTAGTTGAATATTAACATTTTTTTTTTGTTGTTTATATCATCCTTCATCTTACTATGTCACTTCATACGTAACAACCTGAAATATATTTGGAGAAAAATCATTGCGCGGGAAGTTTGTTATATCATACTGTGTCCTGCCGTGTTATTTTAAGGACCCTAAGACCAACATAGTAAGACCCCATTGCAAACATAATGTGATTTTTATAGTTGAATTCTTGCAGATGTTCTCTGATAATGGAATAATATTTAGATTTATGGAAAGAGCTACAGTGTTAGAGGGCAAAACTGAAGGATGAGTGCTTTGCATTTTGATCTTGTGTTCAGGTATGAATAGATACTTTAATTGCAGAGTTTTAAAAGAAAAACAAGCTTTCTCTGTCAAAGGTCACTCTTGTAAAAACTGATAACATCTGTTATATTTGTATTTATAAATGATCATGAAGTGCATCTGAAATGGAGAATTTGAATATTGTGTTAACAAAATGTAGTATGGACTTTTGCCACTACCCACTGTGAGCAATATCTTCACACCTGATTTCCACCGTCTCCTTCAAAATACTACTTTGAAGGAGATGGTGGAAATTGGGTGTTAAGATTGATATATTTTTTTTTTTCTTCATTTTTTCCTATGGTCAAATTCCCTGAACTTTTGGGTAGCACTTCATACATAATAATATATTGAACAAGCTTGGCTGTGCAAGGGTCAAACTCCCTTGCTTCATTAGAATCTTGATGGTAAACAAAACAATCAATTTTTCCATACAACCTTATTCCAAAATTGTGACTCATTTCAACTCCTTCATTGATAGTTCCTGTAAATAGGATTTGCAAACTTCAGCAAAACAAGTCAACTTGAGTTGGGCTTTGGAAGTGAGAGTGAATTCATTGTCTGTTTTTGCGTACGTCACCGTGTCACTTATTTTTTTTTTTGTGTGTGGTCATTGTCATCCATCATTGTTGTTACAAATGAAAAAAAAGGCAAAACTCAGTAGAGGGGGTTTGATGAAAATCTTGCTTATTGTTTCTCAGTTGCTTTGGCAAAATGTTATGATGTGTACCTTAGCCCTTTCAGTGCTTCCTTTCCTTTTGAAGGGGGATGTGAGTGGTCCAATGCTCTATGACATGAAAAAGGGTCACTAATGCACTTGGGAAAGGCCTGAATCCACCCACTTCCTCCCAATTACTTCAAACAACGAGCATTTGAAAAATAGTGACAAAAATCCTTGCCTTTTTGTATCGTGCGACACAGGAAACAACTTTTTCTTTGCTTCTTTTAAAGTAGAATAATGTCTGACAGTCATGTAAGGGTTTTTGATTTTTAACCGTTTGGCCACCCGCATCCCCTTTGGGATTCTCCATTGCCGCATATAAATTCAACAAACTGGGTTGTTTTCATAAACTTCAAAGATGTTTTTTCATGGGAATTCTGCTCCCAAAACATTTGCCTTTCCAAATGTTGTGATATTGAAAGTGACTCTGCCTACTCTTCATTATCTAAGAACCAAATATAGGCTTCCCTCGTCCTCCGTGTAAGAAGTATTCTTGAAAAAACTTTTTGTAAGCTGAAATGGCACAAAGTGGAAAAGTGAATACCATTAATTTCAATGGGAAAAATATGCTAGCTTGTCTAGACCCCCAAAATGGTGATGACAGTATGTTAGGCTGAGTCTTTAGAGGTTGGGATGGTGGTAGTTACAGGAAATTAGGGTGTAGGAAAGAGAGAGAGAAGAGGGAGCTCACTGCATCACAAATGCTGAAAGCTTTTTTTGTTTTACACCTTTTTTCATACAAACGAAAAAATGGTGTACGTCTCACACTGTAACTAACTTCTGTTTTTTGTTTGTTCATTTGGGTTGTAGTTTGGCTTCGATTTGAATTTGAATGCTTAATTGGGAAGGGTTCTTGTGGTTGCTTGAAAAGCCATGTAGAAAATGTTAAAATTTGATTTTTGAATTAGGGAGGGGGTTCTTTTACTGAGCTGTTGATTCAATACTTGTAAAATCAGTGGGCTCACATTTTATAATTATATGCATCTCCCGCTTGAAGGTTTTTTCAACCCCCTAAATAATCTGTTCGTTTGCATTGTTGGAATTTTCAAGCCATGTAGAGTGAATCATTCAACTTGAAAGTTTGGATAGGAATAGATGCAAGTATTAATTACTAATGTTTAATATACAGTCTAGACAAGAAGTCCTTTTGTCACCATAGTTCGTAATTATTGAAATCATATGACTTGAATTTAAAGGAGCATAATTTTACTAAGATAGTATTATCAATTACTATGGCAAACCTGTTTGAAATGTGCATGTTTAGAGGAGGGTTATGATTGAGTATGGTACAGTTTGCTATAATTGTCATGTAAATAATCAAGATTATTTTAATCTTGTTCTAACTTGAGCTGCTTAATGTCCAAATTTGAAATGGTACTGAAAAAAATGGGTCTGACTTTTTAGTTGAACATGATTTTTCTTTAGGGCTTTGGCATCTGCAAGGGAATCTGACTGCATAAGTAAATCTTTGCCTTTTAGCATGATTCTCTTTGATGAAAAAAAAAATCGTGTGTAACAACCTAATATTCATAGGCATACCATTTGCATATACAAATGTATTTATGCAAATTTCTGTGTGGATAAATATCTGTAGTTCACACATGCACCATGTATATTCTGAATTTTCTATGTACACCTATCTACATGTGCTCAACCCCCCCTATTAAGCACTCTTCATGCATAGATAATTCAACCTTCAAAAATAACACACACGCACATATATATACATATATAAGGGTGAAATGACAACTCAGAAAACCTTGTGTACAAATTTGTTCATTTTGTATATTTGTGCACAACAAGGTCTTCTGAGTTGTCATTTCACTCTATTATGGTTGGATAAATTGTAATCCATATCAGTACACTTAGTCATATATATATATATATATATATATATATATATATATATAGATGGTCATATGGTATGGGCTTGTCAGATCCCACATATATATATATATATATATATATATATATATATATATATATATATATATATGCATTACTTACACACATGCATACAACACACATGTACAAAGGACTAGTTCAAGACCATCAAAAGTCAGATATCTTATATCTGTAAAATTTGCTTACCTAATTGAATTAGGCTCTATCTATTTTTTTTCTTTTATAGATAAATGGCCATTGGATTATCTTTGTTATTGCTTTTTGCCAGAAGAACCTGGCAATGTTTTTGAATTTTGATTTATCTCTTTATTTCCTTCTCACCCTTCTGTTTCTTTTGAGTCATAGTGTAAGTCTGGAGTTTTCCCTTTTTTCTTTTTCACAGTTAAATAGCTGTCTGCTTCAATTACTTCGACAACGATTATAAAATAAATCACCTATAGTTAACCTTACACAAATATTTTTCACTATTCGGCATCTGCTGTTATCAACTAGATAGTTGTAAGCAAGCAGGGTATCACAAGGTTTATTGAACAAATACATCAAAACTTTCATTCAATCTTATGATTACACATCTAGTGACATAGCAAATAAAGAAAGTTAGTACAGGAAGTATACAGATAAGATTTCCATAGTACATTTAGCACTTAAACAGATGTTTATTTCTGGAGACTCCCTGTAGTACATAGAAACACAACCATTCTGCTATGGTTTTAGTCACAAGTGGGTTTTATGCAGTCCAGTTGCTAGCCCCATTCCCAACCTTCTTCTACCCGGGCTTGGGACTAAATATGGCAAGCAACTGCCAATCTGTAGGTTTTTTATGGCCTGAACAACCTTCTCTTTGATGGACTGCCTTACAGGGCTAGAGGGCTCCAACTACCCTGCTATTTACCTATAGGATTCATGCCTTTCCCAAGGGTGTTAGTGCAAAGTGAACATAAACAGCGTCAGTTGAATGTTTCGGCTGTTGTACTCTACGGCCTTCATCAGGTATCATCTGGTAGGTGTGGGGAAGTAACGAACCCTTATTTAACCAACGGGGGCATATTGACCGCCCTCTTAGCATAAGTAGTATTATTATTGTCTCACACCGGGATTGAACCTAGAACCAGATTACTTGCTGTAATTTTGTCTGATTCTGTAACCACTATGCTATGTGGACAACCGGTGCTAATTTTTAGGAGCCTTAAACCTCAGGTGACAGTTTTTGGTATTTGATGTTACTGCTTTCTGTCTTTCATTATTAGAGGTTCCCATGTGGTATCCATTTCAGTGCTAGGATTTCTTGCCTAGCATATGGGCTGACTCTTTCAATTTTCTAATCTTCCCGTGTTCTTCCTGATCAATTATTTCAACCTCGTTCCACAGGGGTAGGTGGTCTCCCTTTTCCCCCCATACGTGATCAGCTATACCCGATTTGTTAGTTTCACCTTTGCTCACCGCTTTTCGATGTTCTTCCACCCGAACCTTCAAGGGGCGACATGTTTCTCCTGTGTATTTGTGACCACAGCTGCATGGTGTTGAGTATACACAGTTCTTGGTGTTCGATAACTCAGCGGGTGGTTTGGTGCGGGAGAGGTAGCTGCGTAGCGTTGATCTACTTCTGAATATAGTCCGGATATCATATGAGGCGCAGATCTTCTGGATCTTCTCAGACACATTCTTAAGGCAGGGGAGACAGACTGTAGTTGGTTTATGATTGTCATCCTCCTACTCCATCACTCTCCTTTCTCTAGTGGTGACAGTTAAACCTTTGGGGTATCCATTTTTCTGGAGATGAGGATAGTCCGAATAATAATAGAAATAATAATACCTCATCTCAAAAATTCAGAGATATACTAACGTCAGTTGACCTTTGAACCCATTCTGCCAATCTTGTTTCTTGTGCCAGTAACTATTGGGAATATATTAGATGGCGTAATGGCAATCTCAGCTATGAGTGCTGTGTTTTTCTTCTCAGCTTCATCCACCCACCTGACTTTTGCTGCATTGGCCCCTTTTTAGTTTCTAGTCTGCTGCATGTTGGTCATAGGGCATGCTCTCTTAAGAGTTGATGTCAATGTCCATGGCACTGAGGAAGTTCGGCAGGCAATCCTTGAAATGTTTTTTCTGTTCACCAACTGACCTCTTGCCAAGGCAGAGTTCTCCATGGAGCAGTTGCTGTGGTTGGTGATAATCGACCACGCACTCTACATGGCTAGCCTATCTGATATGCCTTCTACAGGAAAGTGTAGACCCTTTGGAGGCCATCCAGTTCTAGGACTTCCGTGCTGGGGATTTCAATCTGCCATCTGATGTGAAGAGGTCTGTGGAGGCAGCTCATGGAAGTAGTGGAGCTGTTTTAAGAAAGAACAAAAAAAAAAATGATTAAAAAATGTCCTTTATTTTTTGGTGGAGACACGGGAAATGCTAAGTGATCAATTGGTTCAAATTCCTCTGAACGCTTGGGTAACACCTTGCGTGTGAATGTATGTGTATATATGGTATATGTGTATACATACTCAAATGAGGTGCACTCTCTTTCATCTCCCTCTCTTTATATATATATATATATATATATATATATATATACACACACACACACACATCTATCTCTCTCTCTCTCTCTCTCTATATATATATATATATATATATATATATATATATATATATATATATATATATATATATATAATCTTTATCTCTCTATATATGTATATATTTATATATCTGTATCTTTCTCTCTCCAATCTCTTTCTCCCGCTCTCTCTCCAATCTCTTTCTCCCGCTCTCTCTCCAATCTCTTTCTCCCGCTCTCTCTCCAATCTCTTTCTCCCGCTCTCTCTCCAATCTCTTTCTCCCGCTCTCTCTCCAATCTCTTTCTCCCGCTCTCTCTCCAATCTCTTTCTCCCGCTCTCTCTCCAATCTCTTTCTCCCGCTCTCTCTCCAATCTCTTTCTCTCAAATTATTTTCCATTTTTTTTCAGGCAACACATTCTCTTAGAAAAGGTTATATCTGTGTACAAAATATTTTCAACAACCATCGAAATTTCGACAGTTATACAATATTTGAATCATAGAATATTTAGAAGTTACATGAATACATGAATATAACAACATCTCCATGTGATAAATGTAAAGAATCTTCGACTAATCAAGTTGTATATACATTGATTTGTTGATCATATCACAGAAAGCATATTTTATTTTTATCTTAGGTAAACATGAATCACATTTATTATATCATTGATTTAGGAAGCTAAAATGAGTTATTTTACAATATAAATAATGAATTGACTCCCTGAGAAAAAATATTTGAGATTTATACTTCATATTTTTTGCTTGAAAGCAAGAGAGAAAAACAATAGCATGTGTCTGTATTTGTTGACTGTATTACTCAAAAGTTGAAACTATGAATACAATTGCTCATATTTTAAGTCAATACATGTTCCATTTATAGGAATCTATTTCTTATTGTTCAACCCAACTTCATTTAGTAGCAGAATTGGCAGTAGCTCACAATACATTCATGAGTTAATTTTTCATTTTAATTCAAATTTTCTGGTCACCAAGCATATAGAATAATTCATCAATAAAGATGGCCTTATTACACTTTCCAAGCATTACACATATGGGTAGAAAGTACTCATAGAGTGCATGCCTCTGCCAACACCATAGCCATAGTTCATTAGTTTCGATGCATGGGAGGTAACTGTAAAGAAATATCTGGATCCAGATCTGAAATTTTATTACTTCTTCCGTAACCCATTGCCCACCCTTCTACAAAATTTAATTGAAATTCATTAAGAACTTTTAGAGATATTGTGGGGGACAGACGGTAATGAATTCATCTTCCTTGGCAGAGGTAAATGAAAACATTTTTTTTTTTTTTTCAAAATTGTCAGAAATTATTCATTCATTCATCATCATCATCATCATCATCATCATCATCATCATCATCATCATCAGTCTTTTAACGTCCGTCGTTGGACATAGACCTTCCCCAGGATTTGCCACAGTTCTCTATCATGGGTGTCACGGAGCCAGTACTTCCTGAACTTGTCTAGCTCGTCTCTCCATCTAACATTTTGCCGGCCTTGGTTGCGCATGTGGTCTCGGGGAATCCATGTTGTGAGTCGCGATGTCTATCGATTGTCTGCCATTCTTGCAACATGGCCAGCCCACTGCCATTTGAGATTTTTTATGGATTCTATGATGTCTCTAACTCTTGTCTTTTCCCGGATGTACTGTGCTGTTTTGTGGTCTCTCCATGTGAGGCCCAGCATTATTCTTTCATTCATTAGTGAGATTCAAATTTATAACCTATTGAGCCATTGATCAAATGTCATACTTTGCAAATATGACATTTGTCCCGAAAGTATCCAGTCATTTTCAATATCTCAAGAACTGGCCTTGCGGCCGATGATGTAAATTGGCAGCCAATCAGAGGTAACCTTCATGTGTAACCTTTGTATTTACAATGACTGAGCCTGCCCATTCTTCAAGTCTTGTGGTGCATTAAGTACATGCTTGAATTCCTTTTTTTCCACCATTTCCAAGATTTATTTCTTATAAACTTCCTGAGCAGAGTTCTCAACCTTATTGCTCCATGCTCCTACCCGACAATTCCAAAACTTCAATGCCCTCTTTGCTAAGAAGACATAAAGAATTGAATCGTATATCATGAGGCAGATTATGTAAAATAGACAAAACAGGTATACCTTGTTAAGTGCAGTTTATGTTCCCAAATTTTGCGTACTGTTCAAACTGCTCTGTTTTAACTCTTAGTATATTTTACTGTGACTTCTGATTGTACATCAAACCTGCACTAATGAGAATTGCACTATTCCGCATATTCTTGTGATGATATATGAAGTAATATTTTTGTAATTTCTTAGTGTCAAATTTATCAACAACACAATTTCCTTGTTGATGAGCCAAGCAACTGTTACTGTGGAATCTATATTAAAATTAGGAATTAATTATTTGAAGCTTAACATAACTCAGTTTTTAATTACGGATTGCTTTTTGCTCTACACTCCTAAATTCCTAATTTGCCCCCCAATATGTATGAAATTACCCCCCATGTGGGGTATGTGACTTAGGTCAGAATAACTGCTCTGAAGCGTTTGATAGTCCTCTCTCTCCCAATAAATGAAACGTTTGCCTAACAAAAGGTAAGACAAGTAACTTGTTCGTCGATCATACCTTTTTCCAATTTTTTTAATTGATCACCCCAATACATCATGCTGCCAAAGGATGTTGGCTTGATGCCAGTTTCTATAGAGTGACTTGTCAGGCCAGTCTCATTCAATTATTAAAAAAAATCTTAGCAAACAGGTTTTGAGGTTTTTCTTTCTTTTTCTTGTATTTTTAATAACTGAATGCAGTTGAATGCAGTTGTTAAATGTAAGTTCTTTTAGTAAATCATAAGTGAAAGGTCTCTCCCTCTAAACAAACAAACCAAAAGAAATTGTATTACAAAGATTTAAAAGGCCAAGTTTCTCACCACCCAATGTTTTTCCTTTTAGTACATTAGTACTTGTGTGTTTTGAATTATATTCACTATTTGCTGTAATTGTTCTTGAATTTACAAAATGATTCAATAATGTGAATTTAAAACCAGTTTTTCACAACAGAAATTCAAACTATGATGAATTCAAGCAGTTTGCTACATCTATAAATGAATATAGTGTGGTGACATTCAGTAAACAGTATATCCGATTTATAAATTGTACTAGCTGATAACCCGAAGTCTCCTTCACTTTTGACCCCTTCGACTAATAGATATCTGTATATATTCAAAGTGAGCCGGACGGGTGAAAAGGGAAGAATACCTTTAGTCTGTTTTTTGTTGTTTGGTCAGGGCTGTTATCGTAGCTATGAAGATTCAATAATGGAATAGAACAATTGCAAATAGCTGAATATCCGTCCCATGCAGTTTATTCATTAGAGACACCCTCTAAGCCATTTAAAAATGCCTTCTCCGTAAAACTTTTCAATTAGATTTTAATTTAGGAAAAAGTCTCCTTCACTTTTGACCAGTTAAAAGGGATTCCTCTAGCTGTAAACCTCTTGAAGAATTATATTTAAAATAAGAAGATATGTGTATGGGAGAAAAATGGGTTCCACTTTAGTAGTATAGTTATATTGTAAATTGAAACCCTTATAAAAATGTTTAGTTTGAAAACCTCTCGCAGGTCCATAGGGAAGATATTCCTAATTTAGTCGGGCTGCACCCATGTAAGTTTACTTACCTTTTATAGCATGATAGACAAACACACGTATAATTCTCATATATAAAGAATCTATATAATTGTATGCATATCTCTGATAAACTGGTTATTTCTGAGATGGAGAATTATCATTATACAGTGATTTGTCCAAACTGCTGTCTGCATCCTGGTTCTTTTTACAATCACAAACGTTATGGATGCTGTAACCACTGGTCTTCTTCTGGTGCCTGTTATATTCTGTAAGCATCTTGCAATTCTGAACTGAACCTTTATACAATACTCAGTCTACATCAGTTTAAAGTTCAGAGAATGTAACTTGAATACATTCAAAGAGTTTTGGGGAAAATTGAACTCCTCCTTGTTCATGTTTGTTATCACCATTGCATTCGGTTAGTTCACCTGAAGGAGGCTGTTGATTGGATTGACCAAAATGTTGTGATAACAACACAAGGAGTACAGTTGCTCCCAAAACTCTTTGAATGTTGATAACTCTTCTCAAAACTAAAGACAGAATCATTACTGAATACAAAAGGCACCTGAAGAAGGCAGGAAGGTCCAACAACTAAAAAGTTGTGAATATCAAAACTGCCAATACAAGGACAACTGTTAAATTAGATTATTGTATTGGCTGGTTATTAAGTTTTGCATGTATATTTGTAAAAATATTAGGTAATTTTTTCCGTAATTATGCATTAAAATTTGGAAATCTATTTTGATGGCTTCTAAAAAAAAAAAAGATTGAAATAAATTTACTGTATTTGACAACAGTTAGGACACATTTTTACTCAACAGAATGGATGAAAAATTTCACTCTTTTTACATTTACAGATAATGCCCCCCCTTTAAGTTGGTACTTTTTCTTTCTGCCACTCCCTGCCATTACTAGTTCTTGAACATAAACTCCCTACCATATGTTTGATTAATTTTTGAGAACCGGTAGCATTAAGAAGTGGCAGTGATTGTTTTTGCGTCAAAATATTTCATTAATGTGTGGCAGGGATTAAGAGTATTGCTGCCTTCTTCAAGTCAATATTTAACCTTTACAATTGTAGATAAACCAGTACTTCCTCTGCTGGAATGAGAGTGCTTTTTTACAAAATTTTGTTAGATTTTTTGTCAGCATTTCTTATTTGACATCGAAGTACATAGTTGAGAAAGGAGAACTGATACAACATTTTGATCTAATGTTTATCATTGGTAAAATTTGAATCTATAAATCTCTACCTTTCTTGAAAAAAATCACAATGATTTACCTTATAGTATTTAATTCAAATGTTGAATGTTAATCAGCAAAAAATGAAATTACCAAAAGCAATAAAACCTTGTAAACTTGTTAACTGTAATAATCTTTGTCCTGTGTAAGAAAAATTCTGATTTTAAAAAATTATGTCTCCAATGTATAGAACTGAAGATTTTTTTCTTCAAAAAGTTATTTAAACTCTGTAAACAATGAGGTGTAATGATTTATATTACAATGTAAGAATCAATTTCCCACAAATGTGGAATGATATTGAATAATAATGGCTGGTCTTCAGCATAGCAGGAAGGTTGCTAGTAGTTGCTAGAGAACAAAGGAGTCCATAAGTTGAGTTGCCACCAAATGTATGGCATCACAAAGAAGTTGAGAAAGAAGATGGGCGTCAGTAGTCAGCCATGTTTGATCCAGATGCAAACATCTGGTTGTAGCAATGTTGCCTTTGTTTCAAATATGTGGCAATTTAAATGTATGAACACAAATGAGAAGGTTCAAACAAACAGTTCATAATTGGAATGAAAACAGATGCTGAGTTTATATACAAACAATGAAATGAACATCCAATGAATCAACAAATAAGACATTTGGAACAGTCTGTATATTCAGCTGAAAAAGAGAACATATAAACAGTCCGGAATGATCATTTTAGTATAGGCTTGATTAGTAAGTAATTGCTTATAAGGGAGATGTTAAGAGAAAGTTAGCTATTAGTTAATTCCTTCACATGAGAATGTAATATAGGAGAGAACTATGATAAGTAACATAACCAGATCAATGTTTAATTATTTATCGATTGAGTCTGATTAGTGCTGCTTTTTATAATGAGTTGAACAAGCTACATTATCAAAAAGTGGTTGGTTCAGTTTTAAGTGCAAGAAGCTGAAGAGGTGAATGATAGGCAGTGCAGAGGAAGCTTTTTCAGATTCTCATATTGAGGATTGCTGACAAAAGATATGATATGATATAGTCTTGGTCTAAGAATGGAAACTATACCAGCTGGGAGGCTAGAGAGATTATTGGTCTGGAAGGAGTCTAGGGCTGAGGTAAGCAATGATTAATGGAAATTTATATTTTTGTAGACAGGAGCTAAAGGAAGTGACGTCATGAAATGTATGGCTAGCTTTCAGGTTTTGTTTTCAAATCTATATATTCATTCATATCAATTTGCACTTGTTTGTATTAATTTTAACTGGAAATGAAATGGGATTTCTTGTGACATTTTTACGTGAACCACTCCCAGATTTGAAAGAAAATCCATAAATGATTGAATAATCATCAGATTTCAATGAAATTATAGATAATAATTCATTTATGGTGAGGAAATGGATGAGATTTATCTGACATGGTGATGGATTTAGTCAACAATACGGAAACACGAAAGTTAGGAAACTGGATCATATTTATTTGTGTTACATGTTTCGAGAGACTTTTATGCATTGCAATTCATACCGCTAGTAATTTACAATCTATACTATGTATAGAGAGAACTTGGAGTTTTTTTTTGTTTTTTTTTCCCGTTATTCTTATGCCAGAGTTGTGGGTTCAGTGCAGTAGCACAGTTCACACCCTTTGACAATAACCAGAGAAAATTTTAGTTAATTGAAACAATTCTAACCTAACCAGATCCAGATCACCTTGTTTACTGCAATTAAACTCCAAGTTAATAGTTTTTGTTTTTTTAAATTTTTTTTCCCAAGTAAGTGAGCAGCTTACTTTATGGCTATTGATAAGAATCTGTTTTTTACTTTTCCATAAAACATTCCATTTGTAAAAATGTAAATGTCTATTCAGAAAGCAATGGTAAGAATAGACAGTAAATGCCATAAATTAAGTGCTTCATAATTACTGTTATTAACCTTAGTATGTTGATGAGATTTCCATATTTCTTTTTGTTGTGGTTATTTGTTCATGTCTCTATTTTATGTATAAAGAGCATCATTTAAAAAAGATAGAAGTGTGTGTATGTGTGTGGGATTTTTCAAATTTAGATATCAAGATTGAACACACACACACACTGGACAATACTCATGAATCACTGAGTGCAACATAGATCTGAGGAAGGTGGAAGAATATATCTGCTGAAAAAAGTGGTGTGGTAAAAGCAGCAAAGATGAAGATCATTGTTCGGGCATGAAAATTAGAAGGGTTAAATGGATTACTGTTTTGCACCGAATAAGCCTTGATAGCTTAATTGATGGAACAAGCCGGGCTAAATGGTACTTCCCATTAGGGATGTGGGTTAGAACCCCATCTAAGACTTATTCTTTATTTTCTGACCAAAGGGGTGAAGGCAAAATCTCTGCAATGGAAAGCAACTAATAAATTTAGGATGAAGTTGATAAATAGGCCAACAGTTTGAATAAATCTCTGATTAAATATCTTGTCTGTGGCTTTTCCTTCTTTTGCCTCTCTTGTTAGTTTATATTGGTAACTGAAAAATATTTTTATTTGTCAATTCTGTTGACAGTGGGTGGGTCACCTTTGTAGAACAACAAATCCAGCTTTATGGTAATTCTCAAACACTAAGGAGGAAAGGAATGGGATTCTTCTTTTTTCTTATAACTGGCACCTGATTGTTGATTTATAAGGGCCCTGCCTTATCTATAAAAAGCTTCTAGGTGCCAACTTGATTCCGGATGTCTATCTACCTATTTCTCTCCCTTAGACACACACACACACACATACACACATAGAGTAGATTCTGGTAAATTGGGTCACTAGATTAATCAGGGTATCTTTTTTCTTCTTCACTTCTTTGGACCACCAAGTTGGTTAATTTGTCCTACATAACCAACCACTGATACTTTTGTTGGTTAGTCAGCCACATCCAGGTAGTATTTCTTTCTCTGTATCTACCATGAACAGCCTTTTGAAGCAGTCATTCTCAATACAGGGCACCTGCAAGGGGGACTCTGGTACTTTTGAAGGGGGTCAGAGACTGAATTATTAATACATGAATTTCTGTCTCTGTTTTTGTTGTATTCTGGTGAGATAGAGAGTTCATAGCCCAAAAAAAAGGTTGAGGATAGCTGTTTTCAAATATTGGTACAAATGTGTGATATTTATTGGAAGTAAAATTTCAAACCCCTAAATATGACTAATCAGGAAATAATGAAAGACTGAGAAGGCTTATGGAATCTGTTCATACAAGAATGATATGAAAGCTGCCTTCAACTGATTTTGTTTGTGGGAGTTACTTGAGAGAATATGACAGGTAAACCTGATGAAGTCTTCAAATCTCAGTGAGAGCAATGACATTCAGTTTGTTTTTAAATCTATAATATGAAAAAAGGAAAGACTTCTGTCTGAAATTTTATCAAATTTAAAATTTTTGTTTATTAGTTAAAATTATTTAAAAAAAAGAACTGATTAAACAAAGGGAAAAGTAATCTAGGGATCTTGCGCCCATTGTCCTACCTTCGTGGGTCATGGCATGCAAACCCTTGATTTAAAGGGTAGGGTCAGTTGTGTGCATTCTGCACCTCCCTTCAAAACTCCATTGCGCTGACAATTGGGCCATTCAAGTACATGCCCTGCTGACTGAAGATCTGTTGAATGTGGTGTGGGAAACCCTCACAGATTCTCGTTGGCAAAGTCATCTTGTTGCTTCACATAACATGGGCAGTCAATGAATTGGGTAAAGTTGCTCTATTCCTGAATACATATGCGCTCAGTACATATAAACTTGGATTACTTTAGATGCTTTTGTATCACTTGTAAATTAACCTTCTTTGAAAACCAAAAAGTTTTCACTGAAGAAATGGTTTTCCCTCATTAACATTGATTTGTAGACATTGATATGAGCTATTGTATTATTGATAATATTTTTTGGTTAATAGTGATATTAGTCTGCTCGGATAGTTTGATAGTTAGAAAGTGTGCTTCATGTGCAGAAGGTCCAGATTTGATTCCCAGTATGAGCAAAAAGTGTGGAAAACTCTATATTGGGACACATTTCCCTGTGCACTCAGAAGCCAACTGAGTATACTCTACTCTGTGCGATTAGGGAAGAGGTATTCCTTCAGTGGACTTAGATTCTGCTATGGGGATGGTCATGAAAACTTGCAGGAATGATATCCAGCCTTGGGACTTGCAAGGATCACTAAGTTGCCACATGCAACAGGAGCCGGAGCTTCACCAGCCATCATACTTCAATTGAGGGTTGTCTCTTAAGAGATGGCATGATTTACCGCTTTACTTTATTGATTACTGAATTAATTTATGAGGAGGTTGCTTTGTAAGAAAGAAAAAGAAGAAAATTGGTGCAAGGGTCACTTCTCTGGTGTATGCAATGGAAACTGGGATTTTGTCAATTGCCTTTCATACACCATCGGTAGTTGTCTCCGAAGAGACTAGATGCTTTACCTTGTTGTAATTTTGATAACATTTTTTTGTTAATAGTGATATTAGCTCTTATAATTTATTAGCTTACCCTGGTGTTGAACATAGGATATGACTTTCTACCGTTAAGTTATTGAAACTTCTATAGTAGGATCTGTAACATAATTATGCCTTTTTCCATTACTAAAGCCACTTATATTGTTAGAATTAGATGGGAAACAAGAAAGAAGTGTGCAATTATTGTATATATTGATTTTTTTTTTATTTCAATGACTTATGGATTTTTCTAATATTTTATGAGTTATAAAATATCTAACAAATGTTATTGACCTTTTGTAACCTTTCATTAACCTTGTGCTTGAGAGAAAGGCATGTACTCTAACTCCCATTTTTGTGAAGAAGTAAGATAATAGTGTATTCAAATACCTTGTTTTACATTTCTACTGAGAATGAAACCTCATTATAACTGAGGTTAATATTGCTGCAATTTAAAATTCATAACCTTGTCCCCAGAATTTGTTGCTAATAAATCAAAAATATTTTCAAAAACAAAATCACGATCTCACAAGAAAATCTCATAACAGCTGGTACTATATTTTTTACTTGCAGCATAAACCAAAGGAATTATGCATATTTTTTTTTTGATTGCTTCACAAGTAATTTTCTCAAAAGGAATTTTTTTCTCTATCTGTAAGCCTGACCGTATTTCAAAATATATAAGTATATATTTCTAACAATAACTAAAAGAACTTAGCTAAGAGGTTCTAAAGGTGAAATAGTTGATCATATTAATTCTGTTGATTGAGGTATTGTTTATTTTTTTTTTTTCATTCTTGTATGTATTTAGAATATTTTATGAATTGCCTGTTGGAAATTTTTGTTAATTTGTTTTTAATCATTTTCTTTTCTCTATTTTCAGGTAAGTCTACTTTTGGAATCTACCTTAGTGCTGATAAAAAATGCATGTTGGATTTCTATACCATCAGCTCAAAAATGACTCCTCCAGAAACAAGAGTTCCATTTTCTCAAAGGTCAGGAAATCTTTCTTTTGAAAATACGTCCCCATTTTCTAATTTTATTAGGAAACTGCATCTGTGAGCCATGTTATCTAACCCGATTGTATCTGAGAAATCCTAATGTTAAAAGATAACACTTCAGTAAAGTTCTGAAATGTTCTCTTCTGTTAATTGTTTTGCTTGAAGGGCAAAATGAGCCATTTGCTTATTTTGCTCTTCTTTTTGAAGAATTGCTGTCGTCTCTCACTTTTTCCCCTCTCTAAGGTGGTATTAACCATTTCTCTATCATGGACTGGTAATGCGGAGCGGCATAACAGTTACCCGCACGGAGAATGGAATTGGCGAATTGAGTTCAAATTTTGGCCAAAGATGCATTCACTTTTCAGTAATGCCCTTAGGAAAGTCATGGATCTGCTTCTCCTCCAGCTATGGGTAAATAGCAGGTCAGTGGGAGCCCTTTATCCCTGAAAAGCAGTCCATCTAAATGAAAGTTACTCTGACAGAAAAAAAACCTACTGCTTTGCTGTTGCCAATGCTAGGCCCAATTCTGGATAATAGAGAAGGGTTGGGCATGGGGTTAGCAACTGCATCCTGTAAAAACATTCTCCGCTGCGCTCCCAGTGGCAAGTGATTGTGGCCATATGCTCTAGAAGGGAATCTACTGGAATGAACAAACCGACAAAAAAAAAAAAAAATAAATAAATTATCCACTCATATAACTATCAGCGATGTGCAGATGTCTTCTGTCATGCATTCGAGCGAACTGACGTAGTGAAATAAAATTTAATTCATGCAAATGATATAAAATAGAATTTCATTTATGTTCTAATGGTGCAATAGGAAAGATGAATTTGTAGATTGATATAAAAAGTAAAAATACAAAAGCAAAAAAATCTCTGTGGTCAGAAGAATGGTATTCTCCAAGTTCACTGCAATGGAAATCTCTATTAGCTATGTACTTAAAATGTCATGTGTACACACATATTTCATATAAGCCGTCACGGGTAGATTAGTGGACTAATAATTGTAAACCCAAGAGATTTAAGAATATGGCCCATAATGAGCTCATTTACAGAAATAGATTAATATGTAATATTTCCGATAGTCTTTTATGCCTATCCAATGTAAAGTCTTTAAAGGAAAATGATTTAATAGTAAGCAATTGTATGGTTGTGCTTTTATGAAGAGAACTATTGTCTGCGACGCTCCTTATAATATTGTTTCTTATTTTTGTTTTTGTTTAGCTCTTATCACTGTGACACTTAGCTTCTTTTTTTTTTTAATGCCTCGATTGTTATTGACATTCATACAGGAAATGTTGATGCTGTGTTTAGAACTTCAAATTTTGCTAATAATAAGTTGTTGACAAGGCTTCTGAACTTCATGCAAAAGGTTTCATATAACCGAGTATTAATTTATATACTTTATTGTTTGTGACTCTTTCTGTTGTTCCTACAATAGATGATGCAGCTTTCTGAGTGGGAGATTTGTACTCCTTTTCCGTTACTCACACGCTATATGCATGCTCATTCTCATATACACATCTTATATATACATATACCATGGATATAGCCAAGTATCTTCGTATCTTATTGTTCTCTTTCAGTTGTTTTTCTAATAGGTTATAATTCTTTCAGGGTGGGAGATTCTTACTATTTTGTTGGAATGTGTATGTGTGCGCATGCTGTTGCATATATGGCAAAAAGTCTATAGCCAATTGATAAAAACTAAATCTACTTTATATAACTAATATTTTTCAACATAGTCTCCTTCCATTGGCTAGAAACTGTGTTGGGTTATGGTCTTATTGCTCCAACTTCATATAGATGTTCTTTGGACTTCTGGGCACAATGTAAGTTTTTCATAGATTTAAAAAAATATATGTACATTTAGTATCTTATCTGCCCATTTAATAATTAAATTCTAAACATCGATGTATGAAATTTGGAACAAAATATTGAATTTCTACCAAAATATGAATTTCTCATTCTTGAGTCCAACTCTTGAATTCATACTCGGGAATTCAAATACTTATTTGAAAGGGTAACTTTTTGATTAAAGTTACTTCCATTGTGCTTTTTGAGAACCTGAAAATATCTTTTAATTCAATTTTCAAGGAAGATCCATTTAAAAAAAAAATTTTTTTTTCAACCTTTTCATCAAAGAGTTCCACAGTGGTTACAAGCCATTCATGTGTATGAGAGTTGATAAAACAAAAGCATGGATTCTGAAAGAAAGAAGTTTTTCTTTCTTACTAAAAATAAGATTTCATCAGAGTGGGAGGTTAATTTGAGGATGGGGAGAGGAGATGGAAGGTAAAGAAGACTTTGATGAGGAACCAAGAGAAAAGGGTGTGGCAATGAGTCAAAGGACTACTCTCACCTTTTACTAGGCATATGGAACAGTTGTTTACCTATGCCGACCAAGCTTAAAGAGGTATATATATATATGTTGAACTGATTTGGTGAAATTGCCATGTTGGCAAAGTTTACTTATGTTTTGTGAAAAAAAGTTTGATTTCACTTTGATTACATAAGTTTTTGATTATAGAAAATAGTTATTTTATATCCCTGTTTTGGTTTAATGAACTTTTGATCAAATTGAAACTACTACTTATTCATTCATTTTTATGTAAAAGGTTGAAATTTTGCTAACTGGGCAACTTCACTTATAACATATATATTCTCATTGTCTATCATGAGCTTCTGAGGAGTTATTAACATTCAAACTTATGTTTGGCCAATCTTATCCCTTATCCTTTTCGATGTCAACACAATGTTTCAGCTTGTCTCTGACTCTTATCCCAGCATCCCTTCTTCCTACTTTTCAGAATAGTCCAAGTCCTTGTTTTTGAATCTCCATCAGCTACCTTGTTGCATTCATTTTAATCTTGTCCATGGTCTGGAATCTTCCTTTCAATAATGATTTTAGTTTTGTGAAAAGTCAGGAGTAACAGACAGCCATATCAGTACTGTACGGAGTGACAGACCAGTGGGATGCAATGTTTTACCAAAAGAACCTGTATGAGATGAGGGAAATGGACATGGTGAACGCTGCAGACTCCTCTAATGGGTTGTCGAATTTCATAGAGGCTGCACAACTGGTTTTTGAGATATTCAAATTTTCTGATAGACCTTGGATAAGTAGAAAGTGTCAACATGGATTTCTTTAGTTTTTAGGCTACACCAATGGAGCAAAAGGGGTGAAAATTTGAATTCTTCACATACCCCCGAATTAATTTTTTCTTCCTTTTTGAAAATTCCATCCCTAATTAGGGTTTTAGTTGGGGTTCAATTTACAATGTAAGTTCTCCGTTGAATTGATTGCTTAATTTGAGTCCAGTACTGTTCTTGTTTGTTATTCGAAAATTTGGACAACTTTTAGTGATCACTATCTAACAAAAGGTAAGGGAAGTAACTCATTCATTGATAACCCCCTTTTTTCAATTTTTTTTTTCTTGTTCAACCCCAGCACTGCATACTGCCCGGTTTTCAAGGAGTGACTAACCAGACCTGCTATCTTGAGTTTCACATTTTTTAGTATTCAGCCTTTTGGGGGTTTAAGTATTGAAAGCTAGCTAGCCAGCTCTACACACGCATTTCTCTTTTGTATACATGGCAGTTATGACTGAACGAATGTCAGAGTAGCAACTGTTTCTCTCCTCCTGCCCTTTGTCCAATCATCTCTCTTGTAAATACTGGATAAAGAATCAAAGTACTCAAATAACCAGTTGCTAGGAGCACCTCATTTATTATAGACTTGGAAGCTAGTGCATATTCTCAAGCTGTGGAATGTGTATGATAGTCAGTTGTGTGTAAGGTCATAAAATACCTCAGCTGGAATTTGAATCTGGTTCACCGATCCCATTTTGTGTGCTGTTAACAGTGAGGCCATTTCGCATTTCCATAGCTGATTTTGCAAGTACACAAATTTACTGACTCAATGAATGGTCGGTAAGGCTTTGTTTCACCAAGTCTTGAAGTAGAAAAGGCTTTCTGACTATGAACAAACAGTTTGATCTCCTTGCTTTTACTTGAGTTCACACATGAAAACAAATCAAAGTTTCGAAGGCAAGCAGCAGAAAACAAGATGAGACATGCATAGAATTGGTGTGTAAAAAAAATAAAAAAATAAAAATTTGAAATCTATAGCCTTTCCTGTTTGACTTTTTTTTTTTTCTTTTCGGGGTTGAATGCTTTGGTCTGTGAGCATCAAGACTTTCTCATCAGTTCATATTTCAGTAAAGTCAGCAGTATTCTGGTATACTTTGGGTTATCGGATGCAAAAATGAAAAAGGAGAACAATCTATTTTAAAATCAATTGAAATGGAAGACATATAGAAATAAAATGAAATTTAAGATATAAAATTTCATTGTAAAAGAAATGATAATAATCTTCTAACATATTGCTAATAGTATCTATTTGAGCATCACTTTGTCTTGATTTAGCATTGTGTGACTTTTAGGGCCTTCACTGACTCCACATTGAGTGTATCCAGTCATTGGTTAACTGAGCATTTATCAGTGAAAAAAAATCAACATTTGCATTATGAATAGAAGTGCAAAAATAAAACTCATATATTCTAAATAGTTTTGAAAACCTTTCCATATTGGGGTTACATTTAAAAAGTACTCTCCATTGTTCATACAGCCTATAATCTTCAAAAATTTGGGATCTTTCTTGTTCATGAATTGTTGTTGATTGGTTGTCAGTTGCAATAGGGAGCCCCTGCATGCAAGCAGGCTATTGCACTGTGAGTGAGATCTGAGTTATGCATGTCAAGCAGTGGTAAAAAGACATATTTCAATTGAAAAAGGAGGACATGCCCTCCTTTTGGGTACCATATGGTAACCCTATTAGCGTGATGAAGTTGATTGTGTGTAAGAAATGTCAGCTAGTACAAAAACTTTCCAGTGTATTTCATTCTGGTTTTGATCATTGGTGTTGACTTTACAATTGTCAAAGGAATGGTTTACCCAATTCAGACCTGTTTACCAACCTGAACATTTTTCCTGACTACTAAAATTGATAATAGGGGAAGACTTCAGTTTTCCCTGCTATAGTGTTCGTACAAAAACCTTTTGTGAGCCAAAATCCTGTAAAGTAGAGGACAAATTTTTGGAGCGTTTCCAGACCCCCAAAATGGTGATAGTATAATTAGGCTAAATCATAAGAGGTTAGAAAGTACAGGGTATAGGAGTGAGAGAATAGGGTTTAAGTTGCCTCTATTGAATAAATTATAGAATATTGAACAATCATAGCCATCAAAGATGACGAAGGGTTCTATCCCTTTTTTTCATACGTACCAGTGTCTATGTGTGGAAAAACGCATGTGATGTCATAAATACAATTTTTTTCTGACGATATTTGTTCTTCAATGGAATTTTTTATACACAACTTGAAATTTTGATGCTATGGTTGTTCAATTATTGACTGTGAAGGTTAGTATTCAATTAAGAACAATTAATCTGAAGTTTTTGGAGAGTCTTTTTTTATATTATGCAAATTCAACTTGATCTGACAATTATAGTGGGTCTACGGTTACTAAATTAGAAAAAAACATATTTTAAAAGATTTTTCTAACTGACAAAAGCTATCAATGAAAAACTACTGCATATGCCAGTATATCAGATGGACATTCAATTAAAACAAAAAATGCAAACTAGCATCCAAGGAGAAAGTATGAACATTTGCTACTTTACCTCATGAATTAAGCAGCAGTGGTGGGAAAAATCAAGCTATCTTGATGAAAATACTACCGGTATGGTTTCAATCATAAATTTTTGATTTACAATGAAAAACAAAAACAAAACATGGACACAAACTAAGGGATCAGTTTGGCATTAACTTTGATTGTAAATTGACCCCCCACCAAAAAAAACCTTATTCAGTAGGGAAAATTTCAAAAAAGACAAAACCATTTTCTGTATTCATTGAGGTGTGTGTGTGCGCGCGCAGAATTTCAAGTTTCTGTTATGAACGGTTAGGGCTAGGCAAAGTCTGAATAGATAGTTAGATACATGGATACATATAAATGTCAAAACACATGAATAATTTAAATCCAGCAACAGTAATCAAACCCATCTGTTTTGGGTAGCAGTGATTAATATTATACTGTGCTGGTATAATGATCAGGTCATCCACTAAAACTCCATATAGACAGTTATGGGGTTTGGAGGAGTTGTAATGAACTGTAATCCTCTAAATATTCTCCTAAACTATTCATCTTATAGTCTAGCCTATACAGAATTTTCCATGGAACACTTGCTGGTTGTGTAACTAAAAATTCAGTGATTAATTTCTGAACATGTTTTTATTAGAAATACATGCCCAGAACTATCAACATAGGTTTCTTCAGTTTTCAAGTGGGTCTGGCTCTGTATGTATCCCTCTTACAGACCACACCGATGGAGCTTGAGAGCTGAAAATTTAACAATTACTCTTTAATATGTCAATAAAAACCTTTTTTTTTTTTCTTCCAAAATTCTGTTCCTAAATAGGTTTTTTGTGGAGGGAGTCCAATTTGTAATGTAAGTTTATGCTAAATTGATTCTTTAGTTTTCATTTGGCTGCATTAACACTTGTTTTATGGAAACTTTTTTTAATGATCACTACCCAACAAAAGGTGAAAGAAGAAACTCATTTATTGATGACTCCTCTTTCTAATTTTTTAATTGATCACCCCCTACATGGCATCCTGCCAAAAGACGTTGGTCCTGTGATGGTTTCTATTGAGTGACTCACTAGACCTATTTCATTTTACATCTGTCTCCTTCTTTGCTAATGAAGTGTCAGAATTCATTTCTGTTTTTCAAACGTTGGAAGAATTCTATACTTTTTGCCTTCTATTTTGAACCTCAGTCTTGAAATGTTTCCCTCAAATCTTAGGCTCTTTCTGAATTATTGTAATATCTCAGTTAACGCTTTAGATAGGTTCCTAAAAATGCAGTGCTGAATGGAAAATAGCTGTGAGGGGTCCTACATGAATAGAGATATGAGCTTTTAGTACATGGTGTTGCAGGCCATTCCCTATTTGTGATAGTTGAAAAATTCTGAACTTTTGAACTGATGGAAAATTTTGCAAGAAATTTCAGTGTTTATAGGATTATACGTGAATTTAAATTGTAGTTTTTTGTATCTTGATGTAGGTTTGTAATCATAATGAATGTACTGCTGTCCCATCAAAAATCTTGTGCCAGCAATCATTTCAGAGTATATGTCATTGTTGAGCCTCAATAAGATGGGATGGATTAGTGCTGTGTATCTACTTATTTTGAGTTAGCGAAATATCATCATATATTGCTACATGATAAATGATTTTGTATGTGTAGTAGTTTATTCATTCACATGACACATTAACTGAAAAGTGTACAGAGGGCACTTACTTTGGAGACTGTCCTTGATGCTGTCTTTTATCATTATTTATTTTCTGAATTTAATATTACTGAATTTGCAATGAAGAATATTTGAAAAAGAATGCTATAGTGGATCCATTCCGATCAGGGGTAGCACTAAGTTGGGTATTATTGTATATGAGATGCTCTGTTTCTATTGGTCTGCAGTGGGTAGGAGCAGGCTTTCATTATTGATTTCAGGACTTTCCTTCTTCTGGATTTTTGCCCTTTTCTCTCCGAACTCTGTCCATGCCATGAATAAATTTGGTCGGTGGCTATTTTTGTCTGACTTTTTTTTTCTTTTAATTTATTACAGAAAGAAGTCTCATCCGTTTGTTACTAAATTTGCCTTCCGTTGATCAGGTTGTATCCAACAAATGTAAAAAGTTTGGTCCACAAATAAACCATACGGAAAATTTGCGAGTAAAAATGATACTCATATTTCTGCTTATATCTCGCCTCTTTGTCTAAATTATTTTCTTTAAAGGTTTTTCATATGTTTCTCTAATTGTCTTATTTCATTCTCTGAAGTTATTTACATTTTTTTATTTTTAGTATTGTTGGATCGTGATCTGAGATCAGTTGTTTATAAATCTTTGAGAGACGTTTCTTTTAGTGCCTCCCCCCAATTCTTGATATATTTTGTTTTCGTTCAGAAGAACTTTTCAGCCAGGATGTTATCAATACTTTTATAATTTTGAATGTTTCTGTTGCATCTCCTTTGATTCTTTCTTATCTAGCTATTGACTCAAGTATAAGTTATTGACAAAAGCATACATTGCATTTTAGTATAAGTCTTCTAGTTTTCAAGTTGGATATTACTATTTATGAAGTTCCATGATAGACAAAAAAGTCTATGAAGAAATTATTGATAGGAGGTAAACACTGCTTATCATCTAATTCATCGTAAAAGCTACTCTGTAATCATTCTTTTGTCTGAACTAAACTATTTTGTTCACCTTAGGAGTATTAAAAATTATTTCACAATTTTCATTTCCTCTTAAAATAAACTGTTCTTTTTTTTTTGTTTTCTTGTCAACCAAATAGGAGTTGATTTAGATCTCCCCCAACCAGTAACAACAACAAAAACAATCCTGGCCAAATTTAAGGGAGTAAACACGTCACTGCTCTTCTATTATTTCATGTTTGAAATATATATATAATTATTATCACCTCCACCGACAGCTGTTTTGATGTATTACATCTCTTCAGTGTGGCTATAGACTTTCCATTATCCCATCCAGTACCGCGAGGCAGAATTGAAACCTTCACTTCAGACCCGTAGGCCAATATCCTACCTCTGGACTATGGAACTGGACCGTCAGTAAGGTTGAATTTAAGCGATATATATATTTACACAGAAATCCCTCATCCTCCAGTGTGCTCTATTCCTATGGAAGAGCATTGCATAAGCTTACAATGGATGAGTTACCTCACTTAAAGAGTGCTCAACCCTGAATAGAGGAGCTCTAATTATTGTGTCATCCACATATATATATATATATATATAAAATTAACATTTCCCTACTGTGATTTGAAATATTGACCCAGTGATTGGTTGGTGACTCTTACTAACTGAGCTAAACTGACAAGTCTTGTATATCTACTGATTCATTTATCTCTCTCTCTCTCTCTCTCTCTCTCTCTCTATATATATATATATATATATATATATATATATATATATATATATATATATATATATATATATATATATAAACTATTGGAAGTGAGACAGACTCAGGAGTGAAAGTGTATAAAAACTAAGCTGTAAATGTTTTCATCGATGGTCTATACATATTTTGGGAGGTATTCCCATCTTGAGTCGTGTGCTCTGTGTGTGTGTCTACTATTTAATGGTTATAAGTTTACTATGGAATAGAAGTCCACCATCAGATGCTTTGCTTTGTGAGCAAAAAGTGGGATCCCATCTACTAGGGTCATCCTGTTGTGTGTGTGTGTATATATATATATATATATATATATATATATATATATATATATATATATATATATATATAATACAAAAGTTGTAGTAATCATATCACGTTGGAATAGAAGTATGGGTGAAATTTTACCATTGAGCAGCCTGGTTTGATTTCTTGTTTTGATTTTGGTTTCCTGGAATCAGGTCTTTGGATTTAAAGTATGTGACTGAATGATTATCTATTTTGTAAATTGAAGTGAGGGGTGACCTCTTTATATCAGACTTCTAAGAAAATGTGCTTTGAATTGCATATGAGGGTTCGGAGTGCTTTTATATCAAGGGTCATAGAAATGGAAAAAAAAACTGACTTGAAAGAAATTTGGAAACTGGATGTTTGGCTCTAAAAGGAGCTTGCACACCACTCTTGATAGATCCTAATGGTATTGACAACCGGGCATGTGTTTTCTCGGGATTCCCTGACATTTTCGACAAGTTGTGCACAAACACAAATATTTGCCTCTTTCTGTAGAGTGTGATGGCTGACACATTGATAAAGAAAAAGACCACATGTGCAGCCTTCAGTGCTGAACACAGGTTGGAAAAGGATGTTTTTTTGTTTGTTTGTTTGTTTGTTTTTTTGTTCTTTTTTTCCAGAAAGAAGGATTTGGCAGGTGGCCAGGAAATTCACCTACCTGACCTCAGTCATGCCAAGAATCTTGGAGCCATCATATAGGAACGTTTTGAAAGTGTCCTCTTGGACTTGCCCTGAGAACAGCATTTGGCATGGGTGATAGAAGTTTTGTCAGAATCAAATTCAGAAACTTCCCTGCGATCCTTTAAAACTAATTGGATTTTGTAACCTATCAATTCCTGACTGAATTTACATTTAAATTTTACCAGTTTCAAATAACTTCAAATATAAACAGACCTGGTGAGTCAGACAATTGGAACTTTCATGTGACAAAATCTTTTGATTGTTGAGTTGATTAATTAAAAATTGGAGAGCAGTGATCAATGAATGAATCACCTCTCACGATTTTGTTGGGCAGTGATCAATGAATGAATCACCTCTCACGATTTTGTTGGGCAGTGATCAATGAATGAATCACCTCTCACGATTTTGTTGGGCAGTGATCAATGAATGAATCACCTCTCACGATTTTGTCGGGCAGTGATCAATGAATGGATCACCTCTCAGCATTTTGTTGGGCAGTGATCAATGAATGGATCACCTCTCAACTTCTTGTCGGGCAGTGATCATTTAAAAGTCAGAATTTCCCAAAAAACAAATGTGAATGTTGCTGGACTGAAACTGAGGGATCACCTTAGCGTGAACTTACATTGCAAACAAATCTATTCAGTTTTTTTTTCTCTGAAAACAAAAAATAAATAAAGTGTGAATGTTTATATTTTTAGCCCTCTAGCTCCATTGTTGCGGCCTGTAGATGTAATACTTACATAGTTAGCCAGCCAGACCAACTTGAAAACTGAAGAAACCTGTGTGATACTTTTGACTGACAGCTTACAAATTGAATTATTATCTACACAAGTAGACCCTTCTATACCATATATATTCTGGTAGGATCATGCTCAAGCTATATGGCAGAGGCATTTTTGATAATGAAATTCGATCATATCACTAATTTTGAAGCTCACTGCCTAATTGGGTTATAAACTAACACTTGTGTTTAGCCAACCAGATCTAGCTGGTCTGTCTGGAAAGGGTTAATGATTGAATAAAAATGTCTCAGATTTCTTAGATAGATCCATGGGACATGTATATCCCAGCAGTAATGTAAACCTCAGAATATATATATATATATATATATATATATATATATATGATTGTATTTTTGATGTGAGGTGATCCGTCAGAATGTAGATGGTAATGACAATTGGAACTTGCAGATGCGTCAAAGCTGCCCTCATGTCCCAATGCGATACAATTACACAAAGGTATGGTCACTTTCAGATAGCCAACCCCCTGAATACTTTGTATGTTGGTGTTATGTATTGTTTCGAAGTGATTCTGATCTAAAATCAAAGTATTGGTTAACAACCGGCAGTCAATCGGACCCCCCCCCCGGTACAAATACTCCTACACCTCCCCTTTAAGATGAGTAAAGAGGTCTCATCCACCATCAACCAAAAAGATTAAATGATAACATAACTACTTTCACCCTGCCCCACATATACCAACATCTACCCATCAAATGCTAGCCGCCAACTCTCCATTCTATAATAAAAATAACGAAACCCACTTTCCCTGAGAATGACCACTCTAGCCCTTCACTGCCTATCCAAGACAAGCTTAACACTTAAGGAGACAGGAAATAAACACCCTCTGACCTAGCTTCTCACAGATCCATCTCATTTCAAACCAAATGTTGCCCTCACTTACACAGATACAAACGCCTCCCCTCCCGCTCCTACTAAACAACTAAACTTGGAAATATTCTCATTCTCTTCTTCAGCATCTAACATGTAAGCAGCAAATTTTTCTCTGTGAACAGCTGCAGATATTTTTTCTCTGGAAAAAATGGCTGACCCCCATGGAAATACGTTCAAGGAATGATAAAAAAATTAAAAAAAATGTAACACTGATCTCATGAGTTTTCTCATCACCTTCCAATTGTCATTTTCATATATATATATATATATATATATATATATATATAATCCTAGAAGTCCCAATAGGGTTGAAAATATTGATAGTATGTTAATTTAGTTTGCTTGCTAGAAATAAAAGACAGTTTTATTATGAGAGAATCTTCAGTTGAATTTTGTGAAAACTCCTAGTGGGAAATCAATTCAAAGTATGGTGTTTTGGTATTGCTTAAAAAAACATCAGTTTTCTTATGAGGCAGCCTCTATTAAACGAAAATGATGGATGACCTGAGGTTACAACCAATTCACTGTGCTAATGCAGTTTCCTCATCTCCCTCATACCAAGATCTGGAAGTATTTGTAAAATAAAAAAACATTCATGCAAACAGTTTGAATTAATTACTTTTGACATGATTTAGTTCATTTAATCCAATTTATAAGGAAATGTATGTGGTTCCTGATATTGGGGGTCAAAAAGATCTGATTTGTCATCAAATTCAGCTGTCATTTCTAGCACCTTCCTTTGTTCGAAATTTCTTTTTGGCTTCTGGACACGCAGTAGTTTTTATACAAGCTAGCCATGGTTTATATAAAAAGTACTGCTAATAAGTATTTGAACAAGCACAAAATCGGGTTTTCTTTATTGCCTGAGATGGCCGAGGCCATCAAGGATTTTGAGCAGGAGGAATCCAAATTAACTTACCAGTTTGCCAACTCTTCCGAATAGTAATGTGAGTTTTTATTTTTCAATCCTCTTGATCGATTATGAACAAAATTTTAGGAGAGAAGCAAGTAACTTTTTTCATATAACAGTCCAATTCCATTAAAAAAAACATTTTTCAGAAATTTTGCATTCAGAACCACAAAACATGATTAAATGCATGCCTTACATTGATTGCAATAAAAATGGGATCTTTTTTAACTCTTAAACCTAAGTGTTTAGAAGCAAAATGTTTTTGTTCAAATATTTATGACTAGTACTCTCTCTCTCTCTCTCTCTCTCTCTCTCTATATATATATATATATATATATATATATATATATATATATATATATATATATATTATTTATTTTGGGAAAGTTTTCCACATCTGCTGCTGGCCCTTTGGTCATCATTGAGGCTTTATACAGGAGAGGCAGGCCTATAAACTCAGTTTGTGTAAATATATAAATATATGAGAGAGAGATGAAAGGAAAACACTAGTGCATATAGTAATCCTATTCATTAACTGGGTCAAATAACAGTTTGCTGTGGTAAACTAATCTTAGTCTGACCGATGCAGCAGAGACAAGATTGATCGCTTATAAATCTCTTGAGTATAGCACAAGCTGATTTCGATGTCAAAGTTGGTGCAAACTGTGTATTAATCAACCTACAAGGATATAGATTCGGTTATACACGTGGTCAGAAAGAAAAGGTCAAGGTTGACTGCTTAATCATTTTTGCCAAATAAAGAAAGAATAAAAAAGAGAAAAAAACAGGAAATGAAGAGTCTGATGGGATGATGCGGGGATAAAAACAATCATAAAGGAATGAGTCACTCCCTTTAATCCTCAACAGCCTTTTTGTGTCTGTCGTTGGATATAGATGTTTTCCAAGATTCCAGATCTCTCTATCATGGGTGTTGTGGCCCTAACACTCCAAGTTTTCTAATGGATTCTATGTTATCTCTTACTCTGTTTTTTCCCCTTATATATATATATCGTACTGCCTTGTGATCCTTCCATGTGATGTTGAGTATGATTCTCATCTGTGCATGCTGCATGGTTCTCAGTTTGAAGGTTAATCTTTTGGTTAGGTTCTATGCTTCAGCTCCATAAGTGACTATTGAGAGGATGCATTGGTTGTATACCCTTCTTTTTAGGACTGATGGGATTTTTTTGTTCTTGGAGGTTTAGCTTTCTTTGCCAAAAACCTGCCATCCTAGAATGATTCTTTGCTTGATTTATTCTTTTGAGGATTTCATGGAGATTTTTGATCCTAGGTAGATACTAAGTCTTCATAAACAATCGCTACCACACCTCAGTAACTCTGGTATGGTTGCTTGAATATAGCGTATCCACATTACTTCTGTTGGGCTGACTTTGGATAATTAAGAAAATAATAATTTAATTTTTTTGTTTTTTTTGGTTTTTTGTTGAAAACATTCTGTGACTTACATATTCATAGATCCTCCCATGTGGCAAGGCATACTGGGAAATGTTTGTCTCCATTTTGAATTATATGAGATTGTTCATTGGAGATTTATCAATTGTTTCTGTCACAATTCGATATTTGAAAAAAAAATGAAGCTGATTGTGCTGGCTCGTTGCCCAACCCTCCGTATTTCACTACTGAGGGTGTTACATGCTATAGCAACTGCCAGGTTTTAGTTTCTTTTCCTATCAGAGTAACCTTGTCTCAGTTGGACAACCTTACAAGGCTAAAGGGCTCTAACTACTTTATTATTAACACATAATTAGGGGTGGAAAATGAATTCATACTTTTCCTGAGGGCATTAATGCAAAGAGAATTTCAGCAGCCCCAGCCTGAAGTCAAACGTGGTTTACCGATTCTGTTTCATGTGTCAGTGACCGTTATGCCATTCTGAACATCCTGTAACTTACCATTACTTGAATAAGCAGCTCTCTATGAGTTGGTGTTTTTTCTTTTAGATTTTTTATTTTTGTGTAATAAAGTTTATTTTTAATACAAAAATTGTTTGTTATGAATGAGTTTAACAAAAATACTGAGTATTACAAAAATGCCATCTCATTCTGCTGCAACTAACAGTGGCTACAGACTGTTTGGGCGCCATGATAGCTTCCCATGCTGTTCTGCAGATTCCAATCTCAGGTTTATTCAAAGACAATTTTCAAGAACGTTGCCTGTTTTCTCGATTGCTCATGTCTGCAGGCACAGCCATTCTACTGATCCCATCAGAAAATACTTCGTTCCAGTCTGTTGAATGTGAAATGTCGATTCACTTGCAATCAAACAGATTAACCTGTGTGCAAAGAAAGAGGCAGAAATCTATGCAAATCGACAAATCTATTTCTCTTGAAGGAGGCAATTATCTTCAGTACTGAGACTCCATTATAAATGCTTCTATGTGTGTATACACTTCTTTTTCTTTCTCTCTCTCCTTCTTTTCCTGTCCCACCTCTCTCTCTTCAATCCCCATCTTCCTCTTTCCTACCTATTTCTCACTCCCTCCATTTCTCTCTCTTTCCCTCCTCCCATTTCTCTATCTTTCCCTCCTCCCATTTCTCTATCTTTCCCTCCTCCCATTTCTCTATCTTTCCCTCCTCCCACTCCCCTCTCTCTCTTTCCCTCTTCCCATTCCCCTCTCTCTTTCCCTCTTCCCATTCCCCTCTCTCTTTCCCTCTTCCCATTCCCCTCTCTCTTTCCCTCTTCCCATTCCCCTCTCTCTTTCCCTCTTCCCATTCCCCTCTCTCTTTCCCTCTTCCCATTCCCCTCTCTCTCTTTCCCTCTTCCCATTCCCCTCTCTCTCTTTCCCTCTTCCCATTCCCCTCTCTCTCTTTCCCTCTTCCCATTCCCCTCTCTCTCTTTCCCTCTTCCCATTCCCCTCTCTCTCTTTCCCTCTTCCCATTCCCCTCTCTCTCTTTCCCTCTTTCCTTTCACACCACACACACACACACACACACACACACACACATATATATGTATATTCTTTGCTTTTGGATGTGTGTTATTCAATGACATTGTCATCAGAGATGGCTTAGCATTAATATGAAGTCAAATGTTGCCTGGCAGCTAGAATTTACAAATATGAGCAACAATATTTTGGATGAGTAACATTTTTCACCAACTGCACAGATAGTACACTCTGATCCTAGGCACTTGGACTTATATTTGTATATATGTAGATGCGCACATATGAGAAGGAGAGAGACTGATAGAGTGAAAGAGGGGAAGAGAGAGAATTTACTGACATTTAAGTTTGAATTTCTGGTTCCGATGACACAAGGCCTATAGGGAGGTCATTGAATACCAAATTAAATAATGCATTGGCACCAACAGTGGGATGTGTTTCTTACTCTGGAGTTGACAGGAAAGGAAAGCCTCTTACTAATAAAGGAAGTTGGTGTAATGGAATATGTTCATTTTGCAAATAAGTCATAAGCAGTCTTCCCAATCCAATTAATTTGTTGGTAATGCCTTAAAATTAGTGGACCTACTGATCACCATGGCCTGGTGGTAAGGGGTTCGGTCCAGTTGGCCATTGTTCAATTGATTGTCGAGTCATATCAAAGACTTTAAAATGGAACTCAATGCCTCTCCAATGAGCGCTTTTCTCGAGGACTAAGATTGAGGGAATTTTGCTAAAGGTTAAAGGATGAATCACCTTGGATACACTGGTTCCCTGTAAGATCACCAAAGTTACCTAGTGGTCATTGGATCCTGTAAGCAGAAAGAAACATTGATGGGCTTAGCAAGCCAGAGGTGGATTTTACTAACAATTGCCAGTGTGTACCTAACCCCATGACACCCTTGATGAGGGTATAAGTGGACAGTGATGATTCATGCAGACATAACTATGGAAGTTTTGATATTATCATATCTGTTTTTAATATGTGGATATCTACTCGAAAGATGTGGAATTGGCTAAGGTTTTTTTACATTACAACAGAACAAAAAGTATAAAAAGTATGAAGGCATATAAATTTTCATTGCTGTAAGATACTGTAGTCCCTGTGTAAGCGATAAAATATCAAAGGAGGAAAGGAGTAATGAAATTTGAGAACATGTTATAACAAATAAATTAGCAAATTTTATTTGTGTGGGAAGATACCTGAGAAGAAATGAATGACAATCAGAAAAGGTAAAGGTATAACATACAAACAATCACTTTAGTATATATATATATATATATATATATATACATATATATATATATATATATATATATAATATTAATCACTACTTTGAGAATCTAGTTCTAAATGCTTGTATATTTTTAGTTTTTGTAAAAGTGGTTTCAATGATAGCTAAATACAAAAGACAACTACTCTGTGTGCCCACCATAATAATTGCTTTGTAAATTAATTAAAAAGCATTTGAACAAATGTATCCACAAAATGCGGCTCATGAGATTGGATCAGATAATACTCTTACAGTCAGGTCAGCCAGCAATTATTATTCCAAAACCAAGATTACCCAGCATCTGCTTGGGTTAAATTAATTTCAGAAATTAATCATCATTAGCTGATTCTTATTCCCTTCTTTTTACCTCTAATTAATACCAAATGTTCAAATCAATCATAAAAATGAAATGAATTTACAGAGTGTGGATATAAAAGGACAGATCTGAAGTTCATCATTTCATGTATCATACAAAGTTCCTTATCTAGAAACTTGTGTCTATATAGAGGCATATTTTGAAGTTTCCAATCAAGAAAAATTATGATATGCAAGGTTAGATCTAGGATTTTATGAAGGGTGGGGTCCAAATATTAGAAAAATTATGGTGGATGCACTTGGTCATCAGTGTTTTGGTAGAGTTTAGGGGTTTTCTGTAAGTTAGGTTGGGATGGCTTGATTTTTCTGTGTGTTTTTAAAAAAAAAAAAAAAAATGGGGGGGGTTTATTTCACATTGATGAATTTACATTGTATACATTTCCTGTAGAATCTAAGTGTTTTTTATGTTGAAATATATATTGGTAATAAATAACAAATGAACAAACTGGACAAATTCAAGGCTATTTGATAGATTATCCATTCAAAGTCAGCATTGCACCACGACCGTCAATGATACCTACTTGTTTTTAGCACATTTCACATATGCCAAGGTTTTTTGGAGAAGGTCATTTAAATTGTTCAATTTTGGTATTATTTGTTTTTTCATTTATAAATTTTCTTCACCTAGATATTTTAAAAAAGAATTTCATCTTATTTTGCCCAAGCTACTTCCCTCTGGATCCATACTTGTGTGAGTGAAGGTTATTTGAAAGCAATTATCAAAATAATTCATATGGTGACCTTGTAAGAAATACAAAAATATTTTTTTTAAGAAGACTGCAAAATCTTTTTTAACCTTTGTATAAAAGACTGCTGATCTATTTTGGAGTGTTTTTATTTAAAAAAAAATTTTTTGTTAGTTTGATGTTCAGTTTTTCCTATTTAACAGAAGCTAATAGGATATGCTTGTTGCTCAGATTTTCAAACAGGTTCCCAATGGAACCATTTTTTTTTTTCTTTTTGAAGGTGGTTACCACCCTGACTGGAATTCCAGGTGGACAGCGGGGGGGATTCTTCTGCTGTACAGAGGCTAGTGTCATTCATCTGGGACATTATCTTGTAGATTTGATATCCTTGCTGGAATGGCATAAGGTTGTAGGAATATAGAAATAAGAGAATGGCCACCAATCAAACTGTTTCTCTTTTTGACTTGTCTGGTGGGGCTGAGGACTGAGTTGTTACTTCGACCAGATTTTAATTTCTACTCTATTCCCTGTCTAGTTTTTGTTTCTTGTTTTGATGATGTTTGTTCAAATCGAGTTCTTGAGTTGGAGATATGTTTGTTCTTCAAAAGGTCACTGTTGAAGAAAATCTTGAAATGAGAAAGGTTGAAGTTTTCTTCCTCCCACTGTCTTTCATATATCTCTGCTTTACTTATAGAAAGAAAGAGGAAGAGAAGAAAACAAAAAAAAGAATTCACAAGGAACAATATTCATGTATTCAATATCAAGAATATTTGATAACAAGCAACCGAGTTATGAAAATTACTTCAAGCAATGGAATATTTATGAAGCATTTAGAGACAGAATTGAAAACGTTGCAATAATTAATTTGTTGCAAGAATCACTTACAAAATGATAGCTGGCAATACTGATTTATTAATCAGAAACTTAGCAATAAAACAAGGTATATTAAATTGTATTGAAGGATTTACCTAACATCTAATAGGTAAGAAAAAGTGAATAGCATATTAATTCTAAATCCTACGAAATGTAATAACATGTAATCTCACAATAAGTAATTTATTCATGGTACCTATAAAAGTTTTGTTTTCGCATTCGACTTGGAAAATAATCAACGACCAAATATTTTTTTGGCTTTTAAAAAATTTTCCCACATAATAGGTTTGTATTGGGGAGGGGGTGTCAAATTGCAATGTAAGTTCATGCTAAATTGATTCTTTAGTTTGTGTCTGGTAGTGTTTGAACTTATTTATTTATTCATTTTTTCAAACTCAAACTTATAGTCTTTAGTGATTTCTGCCCAAGATGAGAAAATTATCTAATTTTTTTTCCAATTTTTTTAATTGATCATTCTTAACACGGCATGCAAACAAAAGACTTGGTCATATGACAGTGTTTATTGAGTGACTAACCAAACTTGTTCTATTTCAATTTAGTCTAAACTTTTTATGCAATCTAATTGTCTGTAACATGGTAGAATTATGTCTCTACATTTCGTCTATAATTTGTATAAGTTACATGGTTGACATTGCAGTAGAATTTATACCATTGCTATTTAAGTAGTGAAAATGTTTGAGATTTTAAAGTCATCAAACATTTTTGTGGTAAGGATTGAATATCTTCAAGCCAACTTTTACTCTTTATTGTTATTTAATACCCTAAGTCATATTGGTTGACCCAAAAATTTTGTTTGGTTTATTAAATAAAAATAAAGCTTCAACTTTGGTGAATAACATATTGGATAACATAAAGAGTTCAATTGGTTTAATATGTAAAAGTGAAGGACAATTTTTTCCATTTTCAACATTAACTTCATCGGATAACATATTTACCGTTTTTTTTTTTTTTTTTCATTATCTTCTGCCATCTTTCAGATAGCTCCATAATTCAATTCCCCCCCAGAACATTTTATCTTTCTAAGCAAAGAATTGCTGTAGGTGCCTTTTGGAGTCTTCCAGGGAATTGAAATTTATCAATCATTTTGAGCATTCTCTAAAAATGTGAATACTTATCTGAGGACTCCCTTCCAATCCCAGCATATACAGCAGAGGTTCTCAACCTTTTTGGAGTCACCGTGACCCCTCCCCCACTTTCATATAGAAAATTTTCCCACCATCGACCTGCATAGTAAACATTCAAAACGATATCAAAAGAATGTTTTTACGAAAAAACTCCAAATGAACAGCTTTTGGTATTACAAAATTTTTTTCTTCAATGAGAATTCATGTAAACTAGTTACATCAAATCTTTGGCACACACATATTGTAGTGAACCGGGCCTATAATTCTTATAGGTAATCTTTCAAGAGTGTTACATGTATATGTACTAAGTTCCTACCAACAGTGAGTGTAGTACAGATGTACATGCACATACACCAACATTTATGCATTTCTCTATGTACCTACATAATGTGCGATATCATGGTGCTGTTTGGTAAGGTGATTATAGAAAATGTTGCAGTTGACTCTTTTTTTATTCAATTGTCGACTAAAGACTTTGATACTCAAAATCTTATGCCAACCAAGCCGATCATTTTCTGCCCAGGTACTCTCTGCCTACGAGTTGAAATCATCTACCGGTGGGCAATATTACCTTGAAAAACCCTGATATACAGTATCCTCATCTTTTGATGATGACTTGCCTTTCTTATGGTTAATGGTGGTTCATTCCACTTGTCCCATGATCTCTTGTATTTCACATTGTTGTGAAGTATCCACTTTTCACCGTCTTTCCGTTAAGTGTAGGTAGCTAATTGCTCATTGAATTATGGTCCACTTGCTTTTTTGCCTCACTTATGTGGACGATACACTTATAAACAATATAACCCAGCTAAAATTTTCTGTTTTGTTCAAAACTGCTCTGTTCAAATCTCATATTTTTTTTCCTCCAGCTTTATCTTAGTTACATTATTTTGTACAGCAATACCCTAGATGTACCACATCAAAACCAGCACAAATCAAAACCACACCATTCAAGGTATTCCTTTGTGTGAGAATGCATCTCCTTCAGTTTCTCAATAAGCAAGGAACTGGCTATTTAAAACTCTTGTTACCTTGGCTTCAAATCATGTTTGTCTGTTCCACACCCAAATCCAGCTTGAATCTAACTACTGAGATCATTCAGTTTGTTTAAGGAATCCAATATATCCTAGTGTTATCTGATAAAGAATATTTCATGTGACACCTATATAAGTTAACAAATGCTCATGTACACAGCTAGCAATGGTAACTGCTTCTTTCTCTGGTCTTTATCTATCATCTATGTTTATCTAGACTTTCAGTCCATTAAGCTGAAGTCTTCCCACGAAAATGTTTATTTAGTGAGTTCATGTGCTTTTCTGATGAGGCTACTCCATTTTTGAAGGACCCATTACTTCTCAGTGAAGACTGCATCTTGAAAAAGAATCAAGTTTTTTAGGGAAATGATTCTTTCACCTCATATGACTCTATCTCAAATTATAAGTTTTTAAGGAACATCACGATTCAAACAGTAGGAAGTGCAGATGGCCGAATGGTTTGTAGCACTAAGATCAAAATTGGAGAGCTCAGTTCAAACTTCGGTTTATGGATTTTGCATTAACTTTGCACTAATCCCCTTGAGAAAAGTATGAATCCATCTCTTCTCCTCCAGCTATGGATATATAGGCTCTGTTAGCCACAGATAGCAACCAGTCTAGGAGATAGGCAATGCGTGCCCCCCTAGCTGCCATACATTGTGTAGCAAGTAGAGCACAGCATGACACACTGTGTCCTTGTCAGTCTCCAGCCATCCTGACTGTCTTGTTGCTGGACCCAGGATAGGCAAGGAATCGAAGCAAATAATGTTCGTAACTCTCCTTCATTATAATCCAGGTCAATCGGTGTATTTCTTGGAACAAGCCATTGTTTTCTTCAACCACAAAGTAAGATGTTGTCCATGACCATTGAACTGATCTTGAGTTTTTGGAAAATGATTCTCTCACTTGATCTTGAAATAAAAGTTTTTAATCAACCTTATTGCCTATTTGCTATTGAAAGAATAAGCTATTAGAAAGATTTGAACTTGCATCCTTCTTTGGACAATTGAACTTCTTCTTTGTGTTGTGAGCATGGCATTTTGGCTGATCCATTCTACAGCCTTCCTCAGGTATACTATCCGAATTTGATTGTGTTGAACAGAAATTTTCCTGCAATGATAGCAATGTTATAACATTGGATGCAGGTGCTTTCCTCTCCTTGTTAGGCTAGGATTTCCATACCTTGTTTCCAGTTCATATCTTCCATTAATCACAGTAACCTTTATTCCAGATTGCCTCTAACATGGGAATGGCTGGCGAATCAAGGTCATCGTTTCAAACAAACTATTCATTTATTACTATCATTATTCATCTTACATCATCATTGTTAAGTTTTCACATCAGGCTTTCACTGGAGATCAAGTGACAGCAAGTCATGTCAATACTCCAGGACTCTCCTTGGTATTCTAACCAACTTCAGTAGTACTATCCTCTGGATAGTCTCAGCTCTTCCCTTGAATCCTAGTTCTTCCAATGTTTTTGCAAGGCTTTTGGGGACTGTTCATGACAGACATAGAAGCATAGCTATAAATTTTACTAGTTTTCATCTTTTAATCACCGCTATACACAACAGACTGGTCCAATCACTACTGCTGGGTTGAAGTTATTCAGTTGTTCTGACATTCATATCTATCTATTGGGAAAAAGGTTTCTGTTTTTTTTAGCCTCCCCCCCATAGGTTTTTAGTGGGTGGTTCATTATGCAATGTAAGTTCCTGCTACATTGGTTACTAGCTTGTTACAACTTGTTTTTGGAAAATTTATCTTTTTTTAGTAATCAGTTCAACAAAAAGTGAGTGAAGTAATTTGTCTTATCTATTAATCATCTCTTTTCCTAACTTTTTAATTGATCACCCTCAACACAGCATTTATGGGTGGTGGTGATTCATAATTTAAATCATTTTTATCAAAGGCAATCAGACTAAATAAATCAAAATTAATTGCAGAATACAGAATGATAATTTTGTTGTTACTGAAGAGTGTCTATTAATTTGACCTTTTTTTTGGCAATTTAAAAATTTAAAAAATCCATATAATTGATCACCTTTTGGTAATGGCCCTAGTTATATGAATTCAACATTACAATGTTTAAAAACTACTTTTTTTTTTTTTTTTTTTTTTGAAAGTTTGACAAAAGATACAATTCTATGCCTATGTCGAATAGTTTATTACATTCTACAAAATTTTTGTCATTTCTTTTTGATTATTCTATCTTTTAAAAACATTTAGCCATTTGGGAGCTAGATCAATATTTTTTGGATCCACCATCCACCTACGTTATAATGTGAACCATACTATAAAGAACCGTGTTATAATGGGGGTTGGGGTTCTTCTAATTCTACTAGTTTAAGTAGGTATTAAAATCATAGTTGTGATCTGGGCAAATAAAGAGTGGAAGCCATTTCATTAATTTGAGCTTTTGCAATGGATTGCTTTTGTAAGGCGTCTGCCCCAGGTAAGACAAACTTCTCAAGGAAGAAAGGATGCGAGTTCAAATCTCACTGGAAGCCTAGTTCGTTTTATTTCCAATCCAATCCACATGGCTTACGAGTTGACCATAGGCTGATGGTCTGAAAGTTTCAAGTACATCCAGTGTTGGACGGATTAAATTTGCTATTGAGGTCAACTTCATGTGGGTGGAGCTGATCTCTGTTGTCTGAGCTACTTATCGGACGTATCTTGTTGAGGTCTGATTGCTTATTGTGGAAATTGGTCTGTCAGTGGCAATGGTTGAAGATGATTGATTGATTGGTTATTCACGAGGAATGGCCAAAGTTTCTAGTTGGTTGGGATCACTATTTCGGCCAGAGGCAATGAACTCGTACAAATGTCGCTATTGATTGGCATTTCAATTCTATATTCGATATTTGATTAGCTGTGCAGTCACTAAGTTGCCAAGTCTGAGTTTATTTAGGTAAGTAGATATTTGTTTATTATTTATTTATCGGAGATTGGTTGCATATTATTTATTATTGTCATTGATAATATGAGTGTTCACGTGTGCAGAGCTGGCGCGAGTGTTTTATGCGCCTTAGACAAGACTTAAAATTTGCATCCCTGGTTGTATACTAACGACCATTTTTTTTTTCGTTTGGAGCACGCCTGTAGGAACTTTACGCCCTATGAGACAGCTTAGTTTCACCTAATGAATGGACTACCTATGTGTGTGTGTATGCGTGCTTGTTGTTCAAACCAATTTTTCTTTGTGTCTATCCATATAAGTAAGAGTGGTTTCTCTTTCTTGTTCTACTGCCTGAAGTTTCCTCTGGCACTGATTTAGTTTCCAGACTTTCAAACTACTTCTGTGATAGATTATTCCAACTGATTTGTTGCCATGTCAAAGGAACGTTTGCCTTCTTTTCTGGCATCCTCCCCCACCTTTTTTTTCCTCCTCCACCCCCACCGAATTTCTATTTTCATTTTCATTCTTTCTTCATTCCTGCCTCTCTTCCTGGCAGTCATCTATGCTGTAATAGAAGCAGCACCTGTCGTCTTAGTGTGTGTCTCTTGTTTGATGACTAATTCCCTCTGCATATGGCTTTCATTTGCGTAGACACCATCTTCTGTTTCTTCAATCAAAAATGTTTTTGGTTGCCATCTTTTATCACTTTGTTTATCAGTCAACGACAACAACTACAAAATTTGAAACAATTTCAATTTTTAGTCTATGATTTCAAGACTTATTTTTGTTAATATTCAGGGTTTTGTCAGAACTTCAGTAGGTACTAAGTCTGGAGTTGTCTTGGTTTTCCAACAGTAACAAGAACTATCATCAACAAAATGAAGGGTGTACACCAATATGTTGAACCTACATTCCCTACTGTAGCTTGAATTCACTACTGATTGTCTTACTGACTGAGCTAAACTGACAAGTCTTTCATATTGACTGAAATTTATCATACAAACTTCAGACTTAGTACCCACTGAAGTTTTGACAAAACCCTGAATATCAACCACAATAAATCTCAAAATCATAGACCAAAAAGTTGACATTGTTTCAAATTTTCTGGTTGTGTTGATATGGGTTTATTTCATTCTAATGAATGATTACATTTTTGCATGGTGATGTATATTTTTATGATCTATTTTATATATACAATACAAAAGTCGCAGTATTATCTTCAGTTGGAATAGAAGTTGAGGAAGTGTTTGATCCTGCAGCAGCTAGTCTTGTTTAATCCTTCTTGCGGAGCATAGGAGGGCCATAGAGACTGCCCAATTTAAAAAAAAATTTTTTAGGATATGCATCTGGTAATACCATTTTTCAGATGTATCTGACAAATTTGATTCTCCAAGTTCAGTGTTCATGATTTTTTAAAACTTTTTTGCTTCCTTTTTATGAGCAACTCTCATGGACCTTTGACAAAGTTTGTTCTGATCCTCAGTGGGTCATGACATATTACACCAAAAGCCGAGTGGGCCACATGAAAAAAAAAGAAAAATGTTGCTGGACAGTGCTCTAGCAAGTATGTTTTACTGGGTGGAGTTGCAAGCCCCAAACTCCTTATGTTTTTTGTCAGTAACTTTCTCTTAGTTGGGCTGCCCAACAGGAATAAAGGGCTCTAAGTGCCTTGTTATTTACATGTTTCTGGTGGGAGAATTTATTCATATCACTCCTAAGGGCATTAGTATGAAGGAACATACACAGCTTTTCCTGGTAACCATTCGACCACCCTGCATCTCCAATCTAGTCTATAGGCTCCCGAATTTTTTTCCCGATTTTTTTTTTTTTTTTTTTTTCTTTTTCTTGTTTTTTAAAATTTACTTGCTTCCAAATCCATGAATTCAATTCTGGCTCCAGAACTCTGGTGGGAAGAGACATATAAAAAAATCAACCGGCATTCGGATGTTGTGTCTGGAGTTTCTTGCCTACGTCATCAACTTCAAAATATTGACAAGAGTATTGGAATATACAGTTTTCTGTTTCATTGTATTGAAAACACAGTCATTGGAAAATATATATGAAACTCAAGAAATGAATGTATAATTATACTTGTATATGTATTTAGTTTTATGATATTTTGGCTCCAGCCTTTGAACCATACATAAGTTGCATGTTGCCTTTTGTGAATACTGTTTGCAACTTTGTTTGCGGTTTCACTAGTTCCTGTCATCACAAAAACAGATGGAAACTGAGGATTTTGCTTGCTGAAACAGCATTTAATTTCATCATCATACAGAATGTTCATGTGTTGAAATGATAAACACATTTAGCTGAAATAATCCAAATCATTGCCAATGCAGCCTTGCAAAGTCCCAGAACAAATGGACCAACCGGTGCATTTTAAATCACCACTCTTGATTGGCTAACAGTATATACAGCATCGAATGGACATTAGGCGGGCCAATAGAGAACTACACATTCACAGGCAAGAAGTTTAGACTGACCTACATCGTTACGTGATATCATCCATGTCACATGGTCATGCCGGGTTACAGCAAGGTTCAGTAGATAAGACACGTGCGGTTTTTTGTGTACATTTTTTTTTTTTTTTTTTTGTAAAAAAAAAAAAATGAGAATGAAATGGAATATGAAAGTAAGAATAGACCGTTTTAAAATAAATTATGCAATCATTAGTCATTTTACGTCTGAATTATTCCAACATTGCAGATTTTGCCGGGAAACCAGATTAATTTTGCTTTTATGCAAATATCAGATGTTGAAAATGATATATTTTATCATCTCAGACTGTTAGAATGCAAGGAATTCGGGTCCTTAGATGCTAGGAAACTTGAAACCCTCGACTGCACTTGGTTTTGTAACCCCTTGCACCCAACCCTTCACCAACATGACATACTGTACATTATTTGATTTTTAATCATTTGCCTTATATTACTTGGGTGTTTTTTAGATTTATATAATTCACGGAGGCTCCGTGTACCATAATATATAACGTCAAACTATCATGTATAAACAAAACCATCCTAATCTAAAGTTATAAATGTTGATACATTTATTGAGATTTGAGTTATTTTCTTTTAAAACCGTTGTTAACTTACAGAATTTATATTTTATCTCGAATTAATGTTATTGCATTTGAGTATTCTAAGTCTTTGCCTCTTGAACTTAGTCTTATCTCAAGAAAATCGTTGATGACTTACATTGAAATAATCTTGAATTCACGGCTGTGTAGCCTCTACCCAAGCCATGTGGGCTATTGCTATCAATTTTTTAGTAGTTTGAAACTGTCTGCCAGAACTGTCAACATCAACATAGGTTTCTCCATTTTTTTAAGTGGGTCTGGCTTTGGCTTATCATAATTTCCAAATCTCAAACCAGGACAGTTCTTAATTTTTATTATAGGTACCGTTACTTATACAACAAAGAAGTGGTTTCATAACCCAACTTCCCTTAAGCTGTAGAATGGACCCCCAAAAAATGAGTACTGGTAGATTGAACTGGACAGAACTCCGGGAAAGACCCCACAAACTGGGACTGTTCCAGAATGTATGGTAAGCCAAATCTGGGCAGCTAGGTGACTGTCTATGTATAATGTGTACAGGTGATACCGAAGGAGCTTGTGGGTTGAGAACTCTAACATTTACTCCTAATTGTAACCTTTTTTTTACACCCCCCTTCCCCCAATAAGTGTTTTATGGGGTTCTCATCTCAATGACAATTCATGCTAAATTGATCCCTTTATTTGTGTCTGGTAGTGTTCATGCTTGTTCTGTGGAAATTCAAGACTTATTTTTAGTGATCACTGCCCAGCAAAAGACTAATTCATTCATTCATTCGTTCATCCATTCATCACCGTTTTTTCCTATTTTTTAATTGATCATCCGCAACACGACCTGCTGCCAGAAGACGTTGGTCACATGGAACTTTCTATTGTGTGATTAACCACACCTGTCAGTATGGCTTCTAAACAAGCCATGTGGGCCATTGCTATCAATTTTCAAGTAGTATGTTCTTTTCATCATTTTTTTCTCATTATTTCATGCAAGCCATCATATATGGCAGTGTATAAACAGCACAGATTGGAAATAAAGGACAAGCTGTCAGTAAGAATCAAACTCACTTCCCTTTGCCTCAGGGAAGCTTGGTTCACCGTACCAGCTGCTCTAACCACCTGTGCTTTGAGAACCCCATGGTTGGCAGAAGATCAAATCTAACCTTAAAACTACTCTCTCTTCTTCCTTGATTTCTCTTGGTACCATATATTTTATTGCTGTTTTGCACAAGTAGTAGCAGTAGCAGCAATATTAGAAACCATCAACCAAAACTGTCAACATAGCCAGCCTGCAAGTTATACTACCTTAAAGAAACTGAACAGGTGTATGTATATATGTATGGTGCATACAGGGTACAATAACGGAGCTCTTGGGGTCAAAATTTGAACATTTACTCTTTATTATGTCTAGATTAAATCGGTTTTTGTTTATTTAACCCCATGGTTTTTCGGAGGGGCAATTTACAATGTAAGCTTATGCTAAATTGATCTCTTAGTTTGTGTCTGGTAGCATTTATGCTTGTTTTTGAAACTTCTGGTTTTTTTTAGTGATGCAAGAGGAGTAGCTTATTTCTTGATCTTTCTTTTTTTCAATTTTTCCATCAATCACCCCTCAAACAATGAACAACACACTGCCAAATGATATTAGTCATATGACGGTGATTTTCAACCTTCTTCAATTCATGGAACAGTGAGCCATGAAGATCAGGATAGATTCAATCATTTGAAAGAAAATAAATGATCTAAATATTCTCGTAAGTTGAATTAACTCGTAATTCTCTAAATTTCATTTCCCAAAATATATTGTTGATTATGGTTTTCAAGAGATTTTGCATGTTTTGTACTTATTTGTCACTACTCATTGAAACAAGATTCCACTGAAAAATTTGCCATTCATTGAAAAGTAATGATGTTTTCAGAAAGGTTTGTGTTTAAATACAAACCTAAGTGAAAATGAAATTCTTTGTTTACTTGAAAATATTACTGGGGAACAGGTGCATGTTCTCTCATGATGTGCCTTGTCAAAAGTAGAATGGTTGATAGGTATCCCTGTTAGTCATTCTCCTCCAGTATTTGCAGCTGTAGTTTGTTCTTGCTTTTTATTGTGTTCGTAACAGAGAAGACAGCCTCACACAGATATGATGTTGAGAAAGGAAGAAGTGTTTCATCTGCTTTCTTTGTAATGATGGGTTATTCATCTCAAAGGGATAACCAGAATGAAGTCATATCTGTTGATAGGTGTTTCAATTCCAGTCTTCTGTCTTTTCTGATTTCCCTCACCTCTTCCGCAGCAGTTGATTCTGCTGACTCGCAAACACCTCTCACAAACGGATCTCTCACCCAGTCCAAAGAAAATATATAAAGTGATGGAAAACACTTTTCAGTGTTTTTACTCAGTAGCGACAAACTTGGGTTTTTTTGTTTTCTTTTTTTTCTCATTTTGGCTCTCCACAATGTTAGTTTTCCCTTAAGAGTTAATTTAGTCAGTACAAGTCAGAATCTTTTCATTCTTTCCGTACATACTCTCTCATCAAGTGTTCAAGGCTTGGAATGCATCATCCAGGAACGCAACTTCATTGCACAAGGTTTCTTTACTTAGCAGGTCAGCCAGCGCAGATTATTCTGATGTCGAAAATATGAGAAGCTCCTCCTTTTAGTTCATAAAAACTTGGAAGCACCCGTCCTTGAGATAACCACCTCTCATCAGTGTGCAGTAGAAGTTGTGTATGAGCACATTCCATGACAGAACCGTTGAAAACATACTTGATGTCACTGGCCTACTTTTGATGTAGTTGACTATCTTGTTTGTCTTATTTGCTACAATAATTATTACAATAAAATAAATATTTTATGAGTTTCATATATTTTTATGTACACTATGTCTTGCTGTCAAAAATCCTGTAACATATATTAATAGCTACATAATTATAAAAAGTATCCTAAATCTATTCATCTTTTTCCCTTCATAAAATCCTTTGTTACACAGGCAACTGTGGTTGTTGTTGTTGTTATTATTATGATGATAATAATAGCCTAGACAGTTGTGTGATAATTCTCATGTTCTCTAGAGTCTTATGGTTGGCAGTGGAGATCGGTGGTTCTACATTAGGGTATTCAGAAGAGAATTCAAAACTGCCTGCCATTTACGCCTTTCATTTATTGCATCATTGAAAAAAGTGTTTAATACACTCTATAAAAATACCAGTAATGTTAGAATATTCAAATGTTATTTTTCTATCCAAACTGGGAACACTGTCCCACGGCCCTTGTTTGAGGGAGGATTGACCTTTCTCAAAACTACCGAGGCACACCTATACATGCTTCATGGCACACTAATGTGCGAAAACACATAGGTTGAAAATTGCTGGACTAACCAGACCTATTATCTATTTATTTTTATCTGATAAAGCACTGTCAACAACTTCTATCAATTTTTTGACTAGTTTTTTCTTTCATTTAAATTTTTCAATCTTAGTCAAAAATTGACTGCAATGATTGACAGAGCTTCATCTATTACAAATGAATAAAAATGATAATTATTGAAGTCATGTGAAATTCAATGTATTGAATTTTATGATTTAACCTTTGACTATTCCCAGTAAAACTAATTATGAAGTAAATGAGAAAATCTAGATTGCCTGGTTCACAGTAAAATGAAATGTGCTCCAGAAGTTTATCAAACATAATTTGCATTCTGCAACAATTAACAATAATAGCAGCAATTTGAAATTGATTATCTTCTATGAAAACACAAAATAGTTTTGTTGCTATTTCAAGTTTCAAGATTTAATGTAGCAAGCAGTCATAGACTTTTGAACTGAACATCATACGTACATTTTTTTGAATTTCTGTTTTTAAATGATTAAATTAAAAATTTTTTGATTTTTTTCCTTTTATGATATTAGAAAAGAATCATTTACCCTGTTGAATGAACCTTTAGCTCTATTCTATCTTGTGAAAGTTTTCAAATTAACTCTTCTACTTGCAGAAAGCTTTTTATTAGGTTTCTGCACGTAAAATGTCTTTTTTTTTTCATCATAGAGAATAATGATTAAAGTGAAAGATTTATTAATGTAATTGCATTTATTACAGATTCAATGTAAATAGAGATATAATTTGTAATTGTTGAAGGTTATTGAGCCATTAATAGCAATAGTGTTTAACCAAGAAGTTAGATTAATTTCCAAGTGCAATTTTGCAATATGGCATAATCTTTCTCAAGTTGCTGATAACCTCAATTAATCATTAGAAGTGAGCACTACAATGGTGTGAACTGTTCAGTGTTGGTTGAAAAGATTTAGGTCTGAAATATGTATACCAGTGATAAACCTTGATGGAGGCCTAAATCTGATCTTATTGATACAGAATTATGGGGGTCAACTACCCATGAACAATGGTTTAAGCACTTTCTGAAGACTTGAAGACTTCAACAAAAACCTTATGTCATATCAAGGCATTAAGAAAGTTTGAAATATATGCCAGATCCCCATTCCTTTCAGCTGATGTCTGTGGCTAAGCTTGGAGAATCGGGACATGAAAGTTTGCATCCTCCATATCGGTCCAAAATTTCTCCTATGAGGTTATCTCTTCAAGCGTTTTGAACTTCTTATCAGTAATAGAATCTTTAATAATAGGGAAGACATAATTCAAGATTTTACTGACTTCATAACCACTAAATCTACAGAATTTTTTTGAGATGACATATCATTTGCAGATCATTAAAAAAAGGTTGTCATATTTTGATTGAGCATTTACTGGTTTTTTTTTTTTTTCCTGGTTTATATCATCTAGTAAAAAAAAATAACATTAAAAATTACATTTCTGAAAAAGATTTTAAAGTGTTATGTGTTGAAAATTGAAGCGTAAAATTGAGACTTGATACATCTGAATTTTCACTATGTTGAAAAAGCTTCCCCTACATTACCCTGTACCTTTCATCCTAACCTTTGAGAAAAACTATTATCTATATCTGTATGACAGAGAGCCTTAATGGTATTACTAATTGATGTAGATTTGCCATTAATTCTTAAATTCATATACCACTTGTAACTGCTTGTATAGAGGGTGGAACTCTTCAATGAATAGAATTAAAAATAGAGGAACTCCTCTGTGAATGGAAAATAAAATTTAAAAAAAAAATTCATGAAATGGTCAAAGCAGAATAATTTCAATCAGGAGTTATTTCCCTTGATAATGACATTCATTGTTTAAATGAATTTGAGAGTCAATAAAGGAATAAGAATCAGAGTTGGACTATAAAAAAACAATAACTTGGTGTGATGTATCAACTCCACAATCCTGATAACTAGTGTCACAGACCTGAACTCTTTGTTTTTGTCTGAATTGCTTTTGGTTTCTGGTCTATGTTTCTTAAACCCTTCTGAGACTAATCTATCAACTTACTTAATGCCTGAACTTTCAGAAGGGTATAAACATGTTAAAAATGTTTTCATTTTCACATGATGAATAAAGAAAAGCATTCTTTTATTAAATCAAAGATTTTCGATATATTGAAGAATCTAAATAATGATGGGATATATGTTTCCTATAATACATCTATTGTTTTTTGAGTCATCTGACCCTGCCAGAATGTGTGCTGAAAAAAAGACGTCAAATAGAGATCTAAGGGACATATATATCCCAGCAGTCATAGAAATTTATGTCATAGGAGTCTTGATTATTAAAATTTTTCTGGAGTCGGGGGGGCTAACCTCATACTTGACACTTCTCTTTTCACATCCAGCATTGAGACCTGTACACGCTTAAATTGGAACAGAGAAACTTGGCCATCTCTCTTATGCTCTAAGCGATGAGCTACATACAATTGGTTCTAGTAAACAAATTGAGTTGTAGTGATTCTTTATTTAATTTATCAGGAAACTTGATACTTGGGTAATCTTCAAAGAGTTCTGCTGTTAAAACTTAACTCAATATAGGATGACTTATTGAGTTGTTGAAGCTTGCCAAACCTCGTCAGAGTTTTAGCAGGTTGAAACCTACTTTGTTAATTGTCTGTTGCAGCCTTTCTCAATGAGGGCCATCTGGCTCCCTTGGAGGTCCCAGCATGTTTGAAGAGGCTATAGACAGAAATGATAATAAATGAATTCCTGTCTATATGCGGTATCCTTGTTTGACAGGGCGTCCTTGAACCTGAGAAGAGCTCTGAAGCCTCTGTAGCCCGAAAAAAAGACAGTTGAGAATAGTTGGATTGCTTCCTGGCCACAGGTATGATCCCATGATTCATGATTATGAATGATGTAAATGGGGATTGAAGCATCAACCTTTTCTACCAAGATAGATTAGTAAGCCAATTCGGTTACCGTATTTCCTGGCATCAAAGACACTTTTTTTCCTTCCAATATAAGTCTAAAAAATTTACTCTCTTGAGATGACTTTTTTCTTTTTTTGTGTTCTTTTTTCTTTTTTTCTTCAAAATTTTGGAAATCAAAATTGGGATGCTTCCTTGTGGCCTGAGTGTCTTCTTTGAGGTGGGGTTATCATTTCTAAATGATGAATATCTCAGACCAATGTGTATAATATTTTCCTGTGCTATATGTTGATTTCCCCCCCCCACACACATTTCAGTCCTTGTTGGATGTTCCTAGTTCTAGAATGTGGAATCACTTCCCAGAGTGCATGCTAGTAGAAGACCTGTTTATTGTCACATTCAATTGGAACTAAAAAGCAAACCATATGACTAAGATTACCTTATGACTAGTGGAGAATGCTGAGACACAAACAGGCTTTCTGAGGATTTCTGCTTTATAGGTTTACAATGAGGGATTATATTTGTAGGTTTTATATTTGAGAGAAATGTAACCAAACTCTTCCCTTGGAATTTTCCCCTTGATATGCTGAATTAATCAATAAAGTCTCCGGTGTCGAGTGGAAACCTGGGATGACTTGACTCTTGGAAAGTTCCAATGTGTGGGAAAGGTGGGTAAAAAGCCATTGCAGTTGTTGCCCTTTTGCAGTGATAATGAAGCTTTTTAGCAAGGTGTGTCAAAATTTTAATTTTCTGAATAATCCTATTATCAGGGTGGCACATTCAGTTAAACGCTTATAGATAATTCTAAAATATACATGTACTATAAAACTGTTTCATAAAATCCAAGTTGAAATTTCAAAATATACTTGTAGAATTAAGATAAAAGGAAACTGTCAACATAGGTTTCTTCAGATATTGAGTGGGTTTGGCTATATATCGCATGTACAGGAAGCATTCATGCTTGTTTTGATGATTCAGACTTTTTTTAAAAAGTGATCATTGCCCTGCAGAAGGTGAGAGAAGTAATTTATTTTTTGATCACCTCCAACACGGCATGCTACCAGTTTCTATTAAGTGACTAACCAGACCTATTTTTCACTTGGCTTCCTTGTTGCTTTAAAAGACAGAAGTGCTTGAAGATGAACAGAACACTTCTAACTAGGATGTCAGTTTTGATTACTGCGCTGCCTATGACACAGCTTTTATATTTATATAATCACATAGAGAGTGTTATTATAACTAATACTTGGTTAATGGAAGAGTTACAAAAGGAGTCTGTCAAATGTAATGTTGATCCTGTTACACTTTTATAAGTATCAGGTTGTTGCCATTTTTGTATTTCTACAAGTAGATAAATTCCTGTCACTACCAATCTCTCTGTATTAAGGAAACTAATTACTCTCGTGATTATTTTGACAAAACGCTCCTTCCCGAATTAAAATTCCTGTTCTGTTATTATGATTTGGGTACAATTGCGATTACGTGGTCCAGTTCAGTGTGGCTTCAATGCTTTTTGATAAGTGTGGTGTGTTCTTAGTTAAGATCAAAGTGCAGTATTTATTCTTATCAGCTTTTTTGCAGCTCTAGTTCTCATGCCGGTGTTAATCATTTATATCATAATTATCTGATTATTGTAATTTTGTTACCATAATACAGCAAAAAGAGCAAATACTGTGAAGGTACCCTTTAGAATAAAGTGATTTCCAGTCGAATTTGCAATTTAATAATGATAGTGTGAAGTCTGCATTCATGCTCACCCCCCATAAACTGTATTGTAATGATAGGATTTTGTAAGAGACTGAACGAGTAAAGATATTGAACTGAAATACTGGGCTTCATTTCAGATCGAAAAGATCCTGTGATCAAAATCAGATATGGTCAATCACTTGACATGTAATGATATATATATATATATATATATATATATATATATATATATATATATATATATATATATATGATAATGGTACAGACATACTTATTTAGGAACATATTCCATCCAGCACCAAATCAAATTGCTGACCATGTAAATGAATCGAGTGAATGAGCATTATGCGAGACTTAAAACATTTTGTCTGATATAAACTGTCCAATCTAATTATATAGTCATTGAGTGCAAAGATGCTAAACTGATCTTATGGAGAAATGCCCAGGAGCAACACTTTGATCCTAAGTGTGCACAGATACTACATTCTGATCCTAGACAGAGGGCTGTGGTGTAACCTTTTGATTCTTATCGGTAAGCAGGTAACTGAAAAATGAATGAGTTGTTGTCAAAATGCAACCATCAATATATAAACTTACAAACTATAGTCCTCTGTGAAGAGGTTATCTTCTCTACACAAAAATGACAAGAATCATTTGAACATCATTAAAACTTAAAACATTGTTTATTAAAAACAATAATTGAACAACCTTAGTGTCAGAATTTGATATCATGTAAAAAAAAAAAAAAAAAAAAAAAAAAAAATTCCATTGAAGAATAAATATGGTCAGAAAAAATTCTATGTATGACATTACTGGCGTTTCCCACTGGAAAACATCTAAAATAGAGTAAAAAAAAATTTAGTAACTATACTCATCGCAATAAGGCCCCAAAAAGCTTCTTGTTTCAGGTTTTTTTTCAAAAAATTAAAGAAAGGATTTTTAAAAGGGGTATAGTGGAGTACTAATGCCAATTTTCAAATCAGTAGAAAAAACGATATGGCCAGAAGTGCTGGAACATACACATACACACACACACAAACAAATATACACATGCACTTTTAAAATGGGATAAAACCCTTTGCCACCCAGGTTGTTCAACTGTCATAAGTCTTTTGGTGCACAAGTTTGATTTGGTGTCTGCAAGAATATTTGTGTATTTTAGAAACAAAAATGAAACTTTATAGGTATATCCAAAAAGCACCACTCTACAAGGTCTGTCCAAAAAGTATCCAGCCATTTATTATCAACAAAAATAAAAATAGCCTGCCTTTCAGCTTTGGGAAAATCTATAAGTCTGAGGAAGTGAAATCTAGAAAGAGGAGGGTGTTTTCCCAAGAAAACCTGCACAAGACGTGAAAAATCTACTTGCTCGGTTATTTTGAATGCAACGGTCCCACAATACACAAGATCAATCTAAGGGATTGACTCCCTAATTCAAAAATGAAACGAAAAAAAAAAAAGGATTTAAATAGGCAATTGTGGAACTTCCAAATTTGAAACAAAAACAAAAAAAACATCTTAATTGGCAACATTGGTGTCACTGACAACTGAGTAACCCAATGGGAGAATGTCTGATCATGCATGCACAATAAGGTCCCCCTCATTGTTTGCCAAGTTATATCAAGGCCTCACGACTGGTTCCTTGAATATTCAAAATGGCTGGATACTTTCTGCACAGCTCTTGTAAAAACTCTTAATACACTGCTAAATGTGTCTTTCATATTGATAGAAAAACCATTAACAAGACTGTTGCCATTCTTCAGCTTGTAATATTATTATGATAATAATATCTAAATATATATTTATTATAATATATAATATTATTGTATTGTGATATTTTTGCTGTCAGTTATTTATATATGTTATGTCAGCCATGTTGGATCCTTCACTGCTCTTTGATTCTTTCCCTCATGTTGCAAATCTCTTTCTTTCTCTTTTTTCCTTATCTTATCATTTTCACTTGCAGACAAAACTAAAGTTGAGAACTTCGGTGTTCCTCTTGCTTCGTTTTTCTCTTGCATTGTATGTAGAATGAATGAAAGTCTTTTACTGATAACAGAATACCATGAACATGCCCCCCCCTCCACATACTCAATTATTTAATCATTATTACAATATATATGTATATGATTATGAATTATGTTGTACTAAAATTCTTATTTGAAGTGATCTTCTGTGGTTACATGGAGAATGTATCACTTGGCCTAGACAATGTAAATAAAATGAACAATTAAAGAAAATAAGGCTGCTGCAAGGATCAATCTTGTGACCAATAAGGTTGTTGCTTCAATGTAGCATTGCTCTTACCATTGAGCTAAACAGCTACTAGTAATGCAAAGGACCAAATAATTGTTTTCACTCCAAATTTTCATCTCATTTATTCTTGGTCTATATCTGCTCTATTTGTTTCTCTTTCTCACGTGACAATTATGTTATTGAGGAATGGATATATACAATCTGACTGAATGATTATGAATTGTTATATTATATTGAAAATATACTGTATCAAAGGAAGATCACTTCAAATAAGAGTTTCAATATAACGCAACTTGAAATCATTCTGTTGGATCATATCCATTTCTTGATAACATGTCTGTTAATGAATTTATGTATTTTTTCAGTGTTTTCTGTTTTATACAGAATTAGATATTATGTTACTCTGTGTGAATTTTTTTTATCGGGATATCTATCATATATATCCTGTGTAGAATAACTAACTACATGTATGATATAAGCTATATATTGAAATCCTAGATGAAAGGGAGATGGTGTTTGATCAATACTGCTTGGTTGCCATGTTCATTTAACTGTTTTGTTTTTAAAATCCCTGAAATGGTTACATGATAAATAACTGGTGATCCCAACAAGAGAATTTTTGGACATTGTACCATCATAACACAGTATATGTAAATTAGGGAAAAAAACATTGAAGATTATATAAATTGCATTGACAGATATTGGCAAATCTGTGACACGTAAAAATTCAGCTTTGAACAAGCACAGAATCTTTTTCTCTATTGCCTAAAATTGCAGGGGTTATTAGGGTTTTGAGTAGGGATGATCTAAATGAACTTGCTAGTTTGGCAACTTTTCCAAATAGCAATATGAGTTTGTCTTTTCAATCTCCTTGTTTGATTTTATAAGAAAGAAAAAAAAAAAAACTTGTTTTTTTTATTCATTTAACAACTTGATTCTATTTGAAAAACAAAAATACAAAACATTTTTCATAAACTCAGTGCTCATTGCTGCAAAACAAGACAGCTGCAGGAATCCAACCTGTGACCAATAGGAAAGCTGCTTCAACAACATAGCGTTGCTCTTATCACTGAGCTTGCTATAATGCAAAGGCCCAAATAACTGTCTCAACTCCAAATTCCTGTCTTGCTTATTCATTGTTTACATCTGCTCTGTTTGTTTCTTCCAATGTGACAAGTATGTTATTATTTCTTGAGTAATCCCATTTTACTTAATTGTTTACTCTATTTATGTTGTCCAGGCCAAATGATATATTCACTGCTTAATAACGGGTGATCATTTCAAATAAGAGTTTCTATGTACTATAAAGCAATTAATAATTGCGTGTGTGTGTATATTTAGTAGAATGGAGATTTGCTACACAAACACATTCATGTTTCTACCTTGTCTGGGTTTCCTCAAGTGAATGATATTCTTATCAGTTTTTTTTCTAGATATCTTGTATTCTTTAGGCGGTTCCAACATTTCATTTTTCTGTTCAATAAATCTGTTTTGTTTTTTTATCTTTTTGGCAAAACTAATTATTTCAAATTTCTCATTTAGGTATAGATGGCATGGATTTCAATATTTTGGCATATATTGGCCTGTTTTAATATTTTCCATTTCATAGTTGGTTTAAAATTATCACGCATCCTCCAATAATATGTGAATAATGATGCACTATCTTTATATATTTTTCATTAGTATAGGATGATATGTTTGGTAGTTTAAAGAGTGTTTTCGGAACTCCTTCAGAAAAATTGTAGGGGTTTATTGATATTTCGGTTTGGTATACAATATTTGATTCGAGATATTTGTTTTTCAGAGGGCATCT